>JAFNEN010000710.1:0-296097 GCA_019343175.1 Oedothorax gibbosus | reverse complement strand
TTTACGATATAGCTGCATACATTTCGAAGCCCTTCCAAAATCGGTTCTATCTATCGATCTTAAAAATTCTTTTTTTGTTAGAAAGCTATGACCTCAGATACCCATCTTTCATACTTTTTGTCCGTTTGTCTGTACGTCCGGACGGACATAAATCTACTATCTGTCGGCGAATTTGCCATTGAATTAGCATTGAAATTCAATTTTGAGTCATTTAAATCACTGTAGGTATTGAAATGCGGTCGATGTCCGTCTGTCTGTCCGTACCCCCCTTCCCAAATCAGTTCTATCCATCGGATCTTAAAAATTCTTTTTTTGTTAGAAAGCTTGACCTCAGATACCCAACTTACATACCTTTTGTCCGTCTGTCTGTACGTCCGGACGGACATAAATCTACAATTTGTCGACGAATTTCCCCTTGAATTAGCATTGAAATTCAATTTTGAGTAATTTAAATCACTGTTGCCAAATCAACAATGGCATGAGAAACATTATGTATTTAAACATATTTGAAGCAAAATAATATTTTCATGAATCAGTTTGGAATGACATCATAAAATGTAGCACAATTTGATTCTTTGATTGTTCTTAATTGTTTACCAAGAAAGCGGAAAGGCATATTTTTTGCATACAATTATGCTTAGTTTTAATTTACATTTCTTATTTTTTTTAATGCAGTTTGGAGTAGTTTCATTAGTTTTGTTATTATGTAATAAATATTTAATTATTCTTTGAACTACAAATAAATCGAGCAGACGATAAATAATATTAAGTTAATTTGCGAAAGCATATTAAGGAAAATAGTTGATTTTGGCTTTTAGAAGTTTAAATTATAGCTGGATGCTGGGTTTCGATTTTTTTTTCTAATGTGTATAAATCTAGGGTAGAAACGGTTGTTGATGATATTTAGTGTTAGGAACCTAGTTTTCTTCCCTTCAAAACTTCAGTAAGTATTTAAGTAACAGGAAAGTAGGCTATTTTAGTTCATTATGAACTTTTCTTGTTAATAATAATAATGACAGTAATCTAGCGAACAATATGTTGACAATTTAATTGAATATGAAACAAACAAAAACAAATTAATTCCAAAATGTAAAACACTAGCAAATAAATACCCGTTCTTCGCACGGACTAAAGAATATCAAATCGATCCAAGTATATGTGTTAAATGCACATCCTCATATCACAAAAAAAAAATCTTCCTCAATATGAATTTGCTGTCATCGGAATTTCCTGACTAATTCAAAATTAACCATAATTATATAAAAATGTTTTTCACGTCAATACCTCCATTCTGGGTTTTAAAAAAAAACATTTAGCTCATTGGCACGTTCAATAATTTTTCAAATCTTAATTTAGTTTTGAAGTATGGCAAGAAAATAAAGCAATTTCATTTTATTCATTTTTATGTCATTTTAATTTCTTCTCTCGAATGGCAACATGAAAGGAAAAAATTATCGATTGAGCGAAAGTGGTGTATTTTTTCAGAAATTCGAATTTCTCTAAAATGGAACAAATATGAAAAACAAAGCCTCAGGTGCACAGTTGGTATTAAAGGAATCTATCTAAAAATTCGAATTTCTTAGGGCAGTATAAGTAGGTCTTTAGATCCCAGACAGACAGACTCTTTCTTTATATTATAGATATCTTAATGGCCCCAAATACTCAAAGGTAGGTATAAGCATGGTCTAAAAGCATGATACAAAGGTAGTTAAATATTTCAATGAACGGTGAGCGAGTAAGCGAGCTGGATCGCGAGCAATCCAAAAGCAACTGCGCAAGTAGTTCCCGGAGGTTGGCGAGCGATAGGCGAGCAGGGGGCGTGACCCCTAGTTTTTTATAAAAATTTATCCGAAATACTCAATTAGAGGCAAAATATACATGTCACATATTTATTTACATGTCAGATCGGTAACACCAACTTCCGAAACGAGTTCCGGGGTGAAAACGCCATTTACGGAAGAGAGCTACGTCATTTAATCTTTCCCGTATACTGTTCACAAAATTCGATGCTGCGACTTCAAAAAATTCTGGTCGAAAGTGAAATAAGGTAAAATATTTAACTCTTTTTTTTTTAAAATACGCGCAGTTTTGAGAAGCTCAGGTCGGTAACGTTCAAAAATATTTGAAATACATAATATGTAAATATTTTTTATATCAAATTATAGTTTTCGTGAACGTGAAGAAGCCAACATGATTTCCAGTTCGGCAATACAAAAAATAAATGAACAAACAATAATTTTCTTGCAAGGTAGATCGTAATTTTAATAGAAATTATATTTGTTTCCTAAGTACGACCGATTCATTTACAATATTCCTGAGCACGTGCTTATAACGCTCTAGCATCTATTTTAATTATATTTTGAAGTTTTAATAGATGATTCATTTGATTTCGTTGTCAGATATGTAATATTTCATCTCATTTTTAAATTGACACGTTTCATAATAAGGATACTTACATTTATTAGGTGACAAGGTAAGTTTATTATACAGGTGTCCGTAAAAGAATGTCGAGTTTTAATGGTATATTGCAGGAGTTTATTTATACTAAATATAACAAATCATGCATCACGTTAAAGGAAAACTTACTTAGTTTTTTCCTATAAGTGCTCAATGTGTGCGCCTTTAGTGATACGGCACATATCCAACAAAATGCAATTCTTCCCATACTGTCTGCAGAAAGTCGGAGTAATGGAAGCAACAGCCTGTGAATTCTACCGTTCAAGGTTGGTAAATCGTGGGTAGAACGTAGACCGATCTTTTACAAAGCCCCAAAGGAAGAATCACAAGGCGTGATGTCAGGTGAACGATACTATTGCAATTTGAAACTCGAAATTCTTTACGGACACCCTGTTTAACTTAGAAGAAGAAAGAGAAAAAAATTTTACTTAAATGTTTGAAGAAAATCTGAATTCGAAAAGCTTTATGCAATCTCAGAGGCGGATCCGGACATATTTTACAAAGGGTCAAAAATATTTAATAGAGTAAGTAAGTGGTAATAATAAATGAACTTCAACTACTAAGTATTAAACTTTGTTGATTACGCTGCAAAGCATTGGTATTTAACGTAAAACTAAAACTTATGTAATTAAATAAAATAGTATAGTTAGTAAACAAGTATAATAAAACATGTATTGATTATCAATATCATAGTTAAATTAAAAACTGTCTTTATTTGCACGAGAAGTTTATGCATCTATTTTAAATAACAAAGACCGAACATTAAGCAGAAATTAAATAAAAATATTTACTACACCCAAATTTATTCCGTAACTTTCTATTGTACAGCATAAAAACTTGTACATTGTACTTGTTTGGCCCTTTTCGTTTCTACAAGAAAAAAATTCTGTAACAGGTACATGTAAATTCGAAGAGAGTATTGTATCTTACAGAGGGAGTATTATGGGCATACTAAAATAGTAAATAATAGTTTTTGATCGAAATAATTGGTTGTAATTATATCTGTATTATCCACCGAAAGTGATAATAGAATTATTAAACGAAGAATAAAATCAAACATAATATAGTTTGATTTTAAAGTTGCCTGTAATTTACATTTGAGATTGTACAGTTTAATAATAATAAAACGTAGTTTATTTCTTAGTGGAGTCGGATGGGTTGATTGGGTCAAAAATGTCGATTTTCTGTTTTTCTTTTAGTTAGTTTTAATCTGCATATCTATAGCTTTAATTTAAGACCAAGATTATCGATTTCTGTTTATTAGTTTTCATTTTATAAGTATTTTTCAGAAACTCTGTATATCAGTTCTTGCCTATACCTTAATTTTCTTTTGCGCTTCCTGAAATATAAGGTTTTTCAACAGTTAGGAACATTTTTCTCGGGAACTATAAAAGATATCAACATGTTTTGTTTTATTATTTCTTCCCTATTAATAGCTCTTTGATTTAAGCTGAGGAATTTTAAATATATCTACTTAAACAAAAAAAATTTAAAATTTAAAACGGATTTTTTTTGGAGGGAGGGGAGTTTATACATATATTTTAAAAAAAAGCACTGTAAAAGTATTTTTGTATACTGTGAAATATCCTCAGTTTAAATCAAAGAATTATATGTAAAGAACAAATTTTTTTTAAAAATCATAATGATATTTCATATAGTTCCTGAGAAAAATGTTCCTAAAGTTAGGAAAAATTAACATGTTCGAGATACAGCCATCCGACTCCCCTTAAGTCATTGATATAAGATTTTTAATTAAAAAAAAAGAATTAATATACAAACCTTAATATTTTATTCAACCAATTGAAGTTTAAGACACTTCAAGAAGTTAAGACACATGTACCCAGAAATGTAGACAATGTCCGTTCACGCAGATAAATCCTTAGCACCTCTTCAACTGCCTTTCCTTCACTTCAGCACTCTTCAAGATTGACTAAAACACTTCAATCATGTTTACTGTGGTATCATTCGGGAGACCTTGCCAGACGGGTCAAGAATATACCCAGAATGTAGGCACGTCCTTCACGTAGCTAAATCCTTAGCACCTTTCAACTGCCTTTCCTTCACTGCAGCACTCTTAAGATTGACTAAAACACTTCAATCATGTTTACTGTGGTATATCCGGGTAGACCTTGCAGACAGTCAAGAATATCCCAGAATGTAGGCACTGTCCCTTCACGTAGCTAAATCCTTAGCACCTCTTCAACTGCCTTTCCTTCACTGCAGCACTCTTCAAGATTGACTAAAACACTTCAATCATGTTTACTGTGGTATCATTCGGGATAAAATTTGTGATAATAAAATTAAAATTATAGAAAGCTCATGAAAGTAGATGATTTAAACTTACTATTTATAGATATTGAAAAAAATATAATTACATAAAATATAATTACTTTTAAATATTTGCCATCTTTTTTATGTACCTTACTGTACTTAGTACCCCCCTTATTAAAATCCCCTGCTTAAATTCCAGACGAGAGCTCAGTTGTGTTTTTTTATTTCTATTTTAAATGATGTTATAAATTGTAAATCCAAAGATGTACACTTTTTACAAAGACGTATTTTCTGATTGTTTTTAAGATGAACATTGGGGGTAGTGCATGTTTTGGATGTTTATATACACTGCCTTGTATAGCAGCAAAAAACAAAATTGTTTAGATTTCCACTCGTTTTAATGAAATTTATAAAATTTTACAGATTTGGAGTCAGTGTAAATTTCAGGGATACTACATATCTGCATACATTTTACAGTTTAAGAATCCATTGAAAATCCAGAAATTTAAAGTTGAGTAATCATTTTACATTTCAGAAACTCCAGGATTTTCCTCGTGAATTTTCTTGTTAAGATATTAATTCACAGTTCAGGATGCAATCAGAAAAAATCTTGAACAAAAATAATGTTTAAAAATGGAAACATTGCTATATTGTGTTGTTTCAATACAATAATTGTGTTTATTACATACAAACATAAGTTTGTACACTGTTAAAAAATTTTGTGCTTGGTTTCACCATGATATTGGTTCCTAGTAGCATAAAATATAATAATTTTACACATCATTTTTACATAAAATTTAATAATTTAACAACACAACAATTTTTGTGTTAAAAGTCAATACAACAATTTTGTGTTAAAAGTCAATACAAATTTTTCTCTCTTACTACTACTGATCTTTACTTATCCACTATCTCCATACACTTCCTCATAAAACAGCTGATAAAATATATCAACCAACTGCTCCACTGCATCTTCTCCCTTGAATCCGAGCACCAGCGAATACTGCACCAGGCCACTCACCACCGCTGTCTGGTACGACTCAAATTTCGATCCATCCAACCCTTCCAGAACTCGTTTGATGTACCAGAAGGTGTCTATGGCACGTGGTACCGTGTTCCAGCAATCTAGAAGTCCATTTTGGTCCAGGAACAGGCCCATTTCTTTCGCCGACTTTTCGAGGTATTCAGCCACGGGCAGCGTTTCGGTCATGGCGATGGCCAAGCTGGCGTTGAGCGCGAATCCTGCGGCGTCGTCGATCCGAAGTCGGTGAGAACTCGGTAGACGACGTCGTATTCGAGTCTGGCAGCTTCCAAACCTGAAAGCTATAAAGGAAAATAGACAGTAGTTTTGTCTCCTTCCTTGAAAGATATAGAGTTGCTTGAAAAAGTTAACATAGGGTACAAAAATGATTGGGGTCTATTGGTATGATTATGATAGCAGGATAAGATCTTAGCATGTATCCCACTGAAAACAGGAGAGCTAGGGTTGATTAATACAGTTATTCAGTCATAACAGGGAGACTGGGGTCTTAGTTTTACTAAAATCTATTTAAGGAAATAGATATTCTCTAGGGATCAGAGTTCAGATTGGTCTCCTTCACAGAAAAGATATAGAGTGCTAAGTTCAGCTAGGCTACAAAATATTAGGGTTTATCTGGTATTGATTATGATAACAGATTGTTCGACATCATAAGTAAGTAGCTCAGGTGGTGCTCTTCAGTGGTCCTGCGAATGAAGGTAGCCTGAGTACGAGTGCCTGCGTTCAACCAGCTGTCGACCTTTTCCTGCTGAACATTCGTCCGGAAATCTTTTGGACTGTGGCTACAAGAGGGAGGCGTGCCGTGTTTTTTGGAGAGATACGGGAGAGAAGACGGGATAGCCTGGTTGGTAAGGTCTTGGACTGGCATCCATGAGGTTGCGAGTTCGAGCCCCGCTGCTTTCCGAAGACCCCCGTGTACGCTAAAGTGACTGGTGCACGTTAAATTCCGTAGTGGTCACAAAGTCCTCCAAGTTCCCATACCAAATCAATACCTCTGGGGGTGACAAGTCAATTCTGGGAATCCTCTAGTTGGCCTATGTCTCTAAAAATTAGATGGATCCACTTATGTGTGTGTGTTGTTTCTGTCTTACGAAGGTTTATAAGCGGGAAGGTTTATAAGCACACGAACCTGAATATATATGTCTACCAACCAACCAACCATCCATGAATTAGTTACTGTTAAGTTTTAACCTTGTTCTTGTTAGCTTTTAACCTTTTTTACCTTTGAGTTGATTTTAAAATGAAGTTGTTTCGAATATAATAAATGTTAACCTTTACTATAAGTTCGTGAAGTTCCTGTGTTCCCGGATACAAACGCAGCTCTCATCATCTAAACACAATCATTCACAGATTAAGGCGTTTAAACATGTATTCCCTGGAAAACAGGAGAGCTAGGGGTGATTTAATACAGTTATTCAAGTTCATGAAACAGGGAGACGTGGAGGGCTTAGGTGTTACCTTAAATAGCCGGACAAGAGGACATGATCAGAAATTGAATGAATCGAGCTTAAGAAGGGAGATAAGAAAAACATTACTTTTACAATAGAGTTGTCAATGAGTGGAATGCTTTACCAGATTATGTTGTGCATTCGAAGAGAGTAGAAGATTTTAAGAAGACCGTCATTGGGAAACTAGTAATGTATTAGATTTATTTTGGACCAACCTTGCTGGGCCTCTGGCATGTTTGTTGGTAGACAATTTTTTGTATTTGAAATATAAAGCCGTCATTTGACCATCAGGTTTTCGAGCAACACAATATATATTTTTTTTTAAATATACATAAATTTTATAATTTCACTAAATTTTAAATTTTGAATTATTGAGAAATCATTTATAATCATTGTAACAGAAAAGAATTTTAAGTTTTTAAAAAACACTTAGTTAACAATCTCAATTTCAATATCATGCATTGTAACATGTTGATGCTTCAGTTAATTTGCTTATCCGTATACAAAGCGTTTAGCAATTGAGACAAGCTTTTTAACATTCAATATAAATTGTAAAATGAATATTACTTGTATCAAACTGTATTTTAAGGGGGTCCGGTACCTTGCACAACTTTTTCTTTATTTTTGCACTTGCGTAGAAAAAATTTGGATTCAGTACACAACATCCTTAAACAATACTTTTTATCCAACAAAAACTTGAAATTATGTGCAAAAATGTGACAAAATTTAAATTTTTTATCAAATTTTTGTCTTTTTTCAAATTCTTACTCCTCTTCGATTTTTCAATTTTGTGTGTTTAAAAATTTATTAGAGGTTCTTTATTAA
Organism: Oedothorax gibbosus; assembly: GCA_019343175.1. Lineage (NCBI taxonomy): Eukaryota > Metazoa > Arthropoda > Arachnida > Araneae > Linyphiidae > Oedothorax > Oedothorax gibbosus. The sequence continues at coordinate 288,057 of JAFNEN010000710.1, read as the reverse complement.
TATCATAATAGAAGTATGCATTAAAATTTTAGTTAACACACACTACTGTTTTGGAAAAAAATATTACTGAAAAAATCACAGATTTTTATGGGAAAAAAACGAATTTTCAACTCTGAACATTGTTTACGAAAAATCAAATGAAAATTAAAAAGAATGCATACTTTTATAATAAATTCTATTTTGTATTTAAAATGTAAAGAAAGCAATTTAAAGTGCTGTAGTTAAAAAGCCTTAGCATTTTGAAAAAGATCAAAATAGGAAAATCTCGTCCGGAGATATTAGCCTCTTAAGTTTCATTTTAACATTACCAGAATCCAAAGTTTTTGAATAAAATTAATCATAACTCTTTTGGTATTATGAATTTTGTTATCTGGTTTGCTATGAATTGTAGACTATTGGCTATATTACCTATGTTATTGTACCTTACCTTTTGTTATTGTATGTTACCATACAATAACAAAAAAGTGCAATTTTACCAATTTCAAAAGGTACTGGACCCCCTTAATTTCCCAAACACCCCGTAATGTTACCCCGTTAACCTTGAGTCAACAGGCTATCATGGTTTATTTTCGGTGGTTGCTATTTCGCAAAAGCTGTCACGGCCCTGTCTACGCTCTGTGGATACTTACACTCTGAAAAATTTGGAGCTTGTTTTCACCAAAAATATGGTTCTTAGAGGCTGCAACGGCTGTGTGGTGAGATATTTCACCACATTTTTCGGTGTTCGGTTGAACCATTTATCATATTTTTTGCTTCTAAAACCTGAAAAATGGTTATACGAATACTGAAAATATGGTAAAACCTTTCACCACACAGCAATTGCAGCATCTACACTCTTAAAACAAAAGAGTGAAATCCACTCCTATAGGGGAAGTGCATTTTCGGCATGGAAAGGAGCGGAAATTAACTCAGACGGAGTTAAAACCGCTTGTTTGTTTTAAGAGTGTAGGAACCATATTTATGGTGAAAACAAGCTCCGAAGTTTTAATGTAGCAATATGTAGGCAGTAAAAACTTTAACCTCTAAGGAATTGACATAGTTCTGATCACTGGTCACGATCAGAGCAGTGTAGAGTGAAGCAGTGAACGTTTCCACAGTCGACGTTGGGTACTTGCAGGTTTCGTTGGCGTAGGTATCTGTTACGCCTCTGAACAGAAGCAAGGAAAGAGTTGTCAGGAGCATCTCAATGTATGTAGCAGTGTTACGGCTGCCCTGTGAGGGAAAAAAACACTGTCATCAATGTAAAAATGTTTTATGTAATGTTAAGCCCTGGTTTGTAAGGACTCGGAGCGCACGTCAAGGCGTTAAAAAACGTCCTGCTCCACGATATCAGTGTCTTATTTTCGCTTAGGTGGTTTGTTAGAATTCACTTCTAGCAATGCGTCCGCATCTAACGCATGCGTAATAAGCGATGGCCACCGTTATCTCATTCGAATAGGTAGAAACATTGGACATTTCGCACGTTTTGGACGCTCTAATCAAATCACGACTGATTCGAGATCTGCGAACGCTGAGATCAACGTTAATTTTGGTGCCGCGATCACGTGACAAGTAGGGTCAATAAGAAAGCTGAAAATTCGGACGCACTGCTCAGCGTCCGATTTTATGTTCGTACAAACCAGGGTTTTACACCATAAAACTGGGGGCAACCTAGAAGCCTCAAGGTTTATGGAGAAACGTTACTCCAAATTAATAAAGTAAATGAGTTGCGTAATATGTAACTAGTGTGCGTAAATGTGTTGCGAAAACGAAATCATCATTGCGAAAATTTGTTGGATAACTTTACTCCGTAAAACTGGTGGCAACCTAGTTGCCTAATGCTTTATGGAGTAACTGAACTCCAAATTTATGGAGCAACGTACACGAAAAAAAAAGTGTACCTCTTTAACCTACAACTATATTTAAATGTATTCCTAAAGATGGTTTTGAACCATTACTTTTCCTTCAAAAAAAATTCTTTCAATTTAAAAAAAATAAAGGTCAAAAAAGCCAACAAATAAATCACAATGTAAAATGCGGGTTGCATTCAAATCAATAGAAAACATACGTTACTATATGATAATTATTTCAAACGTGAAAACTCAAAAACTATTATTGCTCTTTCAAAATTTTATCTCACACGAAAAATAATACTATATCTTATACGTAGTGGATACTTACAAACTAAATTAGCTGATATCAGGTTCAATTCAGAGTTCAATTTTAAACAATTAATATCAGCAGAGATTTATTTTAGCTAGTAGTTTTTTGTATAGCATGTGCAGTGTCGACAAGCATAAACAAATAAAATTTTAACATTGTATTGTGGTCCGTTGTCAATGATGTAACTATTTATCTGGCTTCTCATATTACTATTTAAAGGATATCGTACACTCTCGACTCTACTGGTAACCGTTAATAGTGTTTAGCAAGTGATATTATTACTTAATAGTAAGTAGTATTTTAATTACTTTAATCAGTTCGTATCTTCCTACATTTTTTAAAAGCGGATTTTTACGGGAATAAAAAATTGGTTGCTAAACAAAACTTTTTTTATTAAAAAAAATAAACAAACTATATACTTACAGATTAAATCGACAATGGGGTTATTTCACGGAGGATCTGGCAATAGCTATGCGGTTTTTTTTTTCATGTCTCTCGAATTACTGTTGTTTTGGTATTCGGGAGTAAGTTTTCGAAGAGAATATTTTAGTTGTTAATTTTTTAATATTCCAACTTCTTTCAATGCAAGTTTTCCTTGATAAATAATTAAAACAACCAACAGCAGAGCAAGAAGTTGTAATTTAAAAAAATAACAACTATAATAACTTATTCTTAGAAAACTCAATTTCGAATATCAACAAAAGTAATTTGAGAGACATGAAAACAAACCCGCAGAGCTATTGCCAGATCCTCCGTGAAACAACCCCATAAAAAAAGAAAGTATAAGCTGAAATTATTACCAAATGATTTTATGTTGTGATTTAGAAACATGTATTTTTTACTTATGCATTTTTTACATAGATTAGCGTAAATATAAACTGCTTATACTAACCACTTTCTGCAATTCAATCTTCTGGTGTTAAAATGTTGTAAGAGAAATTGGTAATGATATATATGTTACTTATGATTTGATGTATAGGATTTTCTTCGAATGAATGCTGCATTTCGCAGTTCAAAGTAAATATTTAGTCGCATATAAAAGACAGTTTTGTAATATTTTAAAAGTTATGTATAATTGTATATGCTTGTCATTGTTCCTCAAAAGACACATTTTGCGTAATAGCGCATTGTGTGCGGGAATCTGTTGTGTCGGCGACACTGTAAAAATGTTGTGTAACTTTTGTCAAAGCATATTAATCGAAACATATTTTACTAAACCTAAAACACATTGATTGGCTTATTGTTATAATAATGCTTAAGTTTATCTAACAATGTGTGATAAATGTGAATCGATATGTCAACGTTGTTACTATTATTAGATTTTTATGTGGTATTGTAGTGGTTCAAGAACTAAATTAGAAAAGAATTCAAAGATAAAAATTAACTTCGATATCTCAGCCATCTGGCAGGCTCTATCTTCTATAAAAAAATGTAGGTAAAAATTGCCAAGAATTGTGAAATAAATTCTCAAGTATGTAGTAAGTATAAAATGGAAGGAAACTCATATAGAAATAATATTTTATTAAATCTTTAACAAAATAAAATTAATTAGCATTCTTAGATTACAATTTAATCTTGATGTAGTTATGGTCAATCCAGCTTTCCATTCGATTACGAGCATGCAAATCTTTCGCCTGACATAGATATCGCAGCCAACTCACGGGCTTCACTTTTATTCAAATTAATGTATTAGTTGCCAAGAAATTTTTTAATATGTTGTTCAATAAATTCTCAAGTAATAAGTAAGTAATACAGAAAAAAAATGAAATTTTATTGAAGCTTTAACAAAATAAAATTCATTAGCTTTTATTGCACAACAATTTAACCTTTATATGATGACAATCAATCAAACTTTCTATTCGATTACGATTAAGCAAATCGGTCATCTGACATCGATATCTCAGTCAACTTACAGGCAGTGTCTTCTCCAGAAAAGCGAAGTATCAGCTATTGTCAAGCCATTTTCTTTAATATATTGTGCAATAAATTTCCAAGCGGGGTAAGAAGTAATACAAAACAAAAGTCATATAGAAATAATTTTTATTCAATCTTAACAAAATAAAATTCTTTGGTTTAATTTCATAACAATTTAATCCTGATGCGATGACAGTCCGTCAAACCTTTCATTCGATTACGATTATGAAAATCGATCGTCTGACAACGATATCTCAGTCAACTTACAGGCAGTGTCTTCTCCAGAAAAGCGAAGTATCAGCTATTGTCAAGCCATTTTCTTTAATATATTGTGCAATAAATTTCCAAGCGGGTAAGAAGTAATACAAAAGAAAAGTCATATAGAAATATTTTTTATTCGATCTTAACAAAATAAAATTCTTTGGTTTAATTTCATAACAATTTAATCCTGATGCGATGACAGTCCGTCAAACCTTTCATTCGATTACGATTATGAAAATCGATCGTCTGACAACGATATCTCAGCCAACTGAAAGGGAGCGTCTTCTCCAGAAAAGCCAAGAAAGAGGATATACTTAAAGAGACCTTGAATGATTCCCCGCTGATAGGATTCAAATTTGGACATGTCCAATCCTTTAAGGCTTCTTCGGATGTATCTGTGGAAGATTTTTGGGGAAAATGGTTTCATTTCTTGATTAAAATAGTTTAGTTTAGTTTGAATTATCGTCGCACTAGAGCAACACGAGGGCTATAGGCGACGGGCGTCGTATTTTAGAACCACAGTCAAGTGACGAGCCGACACCTGAGTAGGCACCCAACGCAACCGTTAAGGGCGACATCGTACGCAGCGTTAGGACTTTGAAGGATATTTAACGTGCACTCCCTCTACACGGGGTATTATTCGTCGGACATTTTTGTCTGCACGGGCCGTTTATAGGTCGTCAGTTATTTTGGCTATTCCCGGACCCGAACCTGGGACCTTTCGCACGCTAGGCGAATGCCTAACCGACTGGGCTCCCCAGCCCTCTTGATTGAAATAGAGAAAAGAACAAGTCTGGCCACGGCCTACTCAACTACTAAGGCCGAAGAAGCTTTCCCAAACAAGCTCGGGGACGGAAATGTTGACGTCATAGTTCCGAGTGACGTTGTTCCGAAGATGAAGACAACCTGTCTCGAAATATCTTCGGAACCACTCGTTCACGGCTGACCACAATTTTAGGGTTGCGAATGCGTCCGAACTGGTTTCTCGATCTCGGCACTGGGAACAGTGACGTCAAAATTTCCGTCTACGCTCATGTTTGGGAGAGCTTCTCTGGCACTGTTATTGAAGTTGGCCGTGTTCTAGTATCAAGTTAGCTTTTTAAAAACCACAAGCATATGAAAAGCTGTGAAAATAAAACTGAGTTAGCATACCTTTTTGTTACTTCAATGTTCAAAAAGAATTTATACCACAGACTGACAGACAAAACTTATCAAGGATAAGTCCCAGATTTCCTACCCGGACCAGACCCAGTCCCGGATTTCATGTCACAGGAAAGAAAATAGACGGTCAACTGACGGAGTTACTTGACAAGCGGGACAAAAGCGTAATGGCCTTGTGCGGGAGGAAGGGGGGCGGACCCTTTCCGACATACTCCCCACTTTGAGAGAGAGATAAAAGGGACTTTGGGAAACAGTAAAAATCGAAGTTAAAAAGGAATGTACGGACAGATTTGACAAACTTGCCAAAAGAAGATTTTCTAAACGAGAATTGTCTAAAATTTGTTTTTGTTTCCAGTGCATTTCATTGCAAAAAAATGCAGATTTAATTATAATAGCCTAAATATTACACTTATGTTAAATTAATAATTAAATTATGTTAAATTAATAATTAAATTATGTTAAATTAATAATTAAATTATGTTAAATTAATAATTAAATTATGTTAAATTAATAATTAAATTACGTTAAATTAATAATTAAATTATGTTAAATTAATAATTAAATTATGTTAAATTAATAATTAAATTATGTTAAATTAATAATTAAATTATGTTAAATTAATAATTAAATTATGTTAAACTAGCAAATTTATACCCGTTCTTCGCACGGAATAAAATAATATCAAATAGATTCCAAATATGTGTACCATATACACTGTTATAGAATCATAAACTTATTATTGTTTCCGCTCGTTATAAATTATAAAATCCCGTTTCATTGCTTTAAAATTCCAAAATGAAAAATACGCTATAAAATGCACTCATAAATGTCATCACAATTCCCTCATAAATACATAAAACCTTTTAGCTCATTTGGCGCATTTTGGGAAATAATTAGGCGAGAAAATAGATATAGCTACCCACACCCACTAAACAGCTCTAACACAATGACCTTCGAACAACCGACCAGCTTATAAATTATTTATAAAAGAAATTGCCAATTTGGCGAATTTTAGTTAATAATTTGACGAGTTTGGCAACGTATTTGGCGAAAAAATAAAGACCCTAAAGCACTAATAGCTCTAGTGTGATGGCCTTTATTAACCATCATAGTTCAGTAATAGCTTAACTATACATTTATTGCTTAAATATGCATACATGCAGTCAACAGAAAAATCCACAATAAAATCCGGGAATGAAGACAGGCGGAATTACGTCACTTGAAACATGTCAATTATTTTTCAAATAATGAATTTAGTTTCTGAAAGTAATGGCAAAAGAATAAAATAATCATTTTGAATTTTAAATGTTTTCGTTAAAAGTTTTATTTAATTTTTTCAGCCGATGGCTTCAGGAAAGAGAAAAAAAATATCGGATTTGAGCGAAAGTGGTGTATTTTTTTCAGAAAATTCGAATTTTCTCTAAAAATGGAACAAATATGAAAAAACTAAGCCTCAGGTGCACACGTCGGTATTAAAGGGAATCTATCTTAAAAATTTCGAATTTCTGAGGGCAGTATAAATAGGTCTTTTACGATCCGAAGACAAACACACAGACACACACAGACTCTTTTTTTATTATTATAGATTAATAATTAAATTATGTTAAATTAAAAATAATTATTTTAAAATTATGTTAAATTAATAATTAAATTATGTTAAATTAATAATTAAATTTGTTAAATTAATAATTAAATTATTTAAATTAATTAAAATTTAATAATTCTGTCAAATTCAAATGCCAAAATTGGAATTCAAGTATTGTGTAAAACTGGCAAAATTACAATGTTGTGTTAATTCAATGCAAAGATTGTTTTGATGACATAGGGGAGACCGGGGCTAGTTTCCCACGTTCTTCTTTTTACTATATATTTTTTACATTTATTTTGAAGAAATGAAGACATCATTGCTTTCCTTTGCTTTCCTCACATGGTTATGTACAAACTAGCATTACTACTTTTCTAAAAAGTAAATGTACTTTTTGGCAGCGAGTGGTTAAATGCAAGCTCGTTGAGCTGGAAAACGTGCCCCGTATACGGGGTACATTTTCCCAGACTGCCGAAATCGGATGGGGCAAATTTTCCAACTAATCTTGAAACGACTTTACACATTTAAAAAAACATCTTCATATTTTTATGCACATTTTATTGTAAACTAAAATATCCCAAAAGGTTTTACTCAGAATATAGAGAAAAAATCGAAAACAAAAATAAAGTTTACTATACCAAATTGTTACATAATGATAATTATCACCTGGATCACTTTGAAATATCAAGAAAATTGTGTAAATTCCCCTTTTGTGTAACTATAATTTGGTGCTCTTTTCTAGAAGTTGTCTAAAGTATTGCTAAAAATAGCAAAAAAAATACAAAAAAAAATCTTTTCGCAGCCAGCTAATTTACTCCCAAGTTTTGGGTGCAAAACAACGTATTAATATTTAATAGTGCAATTATTCATGATCGAATGGGAATATTTAAGTTCTTTTATGCTTTTACGCTACTAAATCCATTCTTGACTGTTATTATAGCAACGTATAGCGCTTCGGAATGGTACGATTTCTGTTAGCGTTCTTTTTAATACTATGTGGACAATTTTTAATCGAAAAAAAAGCTTTTTATATTTAGAACTTAATGTATAATTACATTTCTGGGTCATACATTAAAAATAATTACATTTTTGGAATATTGGAAAGGTTAGAGCTCGTTTATATGCAAGGCATTGTTGGAATTCTTGCCCCGTGAAATTTTGGAAAAACTGCCCCGTCGACATATTTTGACTTCAATAGTGCCTTTACGAAGATTCCGAAGCGCTATACGTTGCTATAATAACAGTCAAGAATGGATTTAGTAGCGTATAAAAGCATATAAGAACTTAAATACTCCCATTCAATTATGAATAATTGCACTATTAAATAGGCTTATGTTATTTTGAAACAAATACATATTTAAGGAGAGAGAGAAACCAACTTTTATTATACGCAATGATAAAACTGTAAGTTAAATGAAAGTACGTTTAATTTAGGTTTGAATGTAAACATAAAAAAATACTCAACGTTGAAAAAATCATAGTTTAATTTGAATTATCGTCGCACTAGAGCTACACGAGGACTATTGGCGACGGGCGTCGTATTTTAGAACCACAGTAAAGTGACGAGCCGACACCTGAGTAGGCACCCAACGCAACCGTTAAGGGCGAGATCGTACGCAGCGTTGGGACTTTGGAGCATGTTTAACGTGCACTTCCTCTACACGGGGTATTATTCGTCGGACATTTTTGACTGCACAGGCCGTTTAAAGGTCAGCAGTTATTTTGGCGATGCCCGGACCCGAACCTGGGACCTTTCGCATACTAGGCGGACGCCTAACTGACTGGACTCCCCAGCCCCTGAAAATAACATAATAACAGCACTAACGAAAATATTACAACACCAACTGAACAAAAACTCTTGTGAGAGACATAGGGTAACGAGTACAGTGATTGGCCCCCCTCACAGTGATTGGCCCCCTCATTCATTATTGAAAATAATAAGAGCCCAAATAATTAAAGCCCAAAATGTTGTTGCCAACATGAGAAACATTAATGGCGGGAATTTTAAAAACATTTGTCACACCTATTTTGGGCTTTAACATCTTAATATTTTCAATAATGAATGAGGGGGCCAATCACTGTGAGGGAGGCCAATAACTGTACTCGTTACCCTAGGTCGTGTTGCTTCATAGACATTTGGCGCCCCCCCCCCCCCAACGGCTATTTCCAATATATAAGGCCTGGTGGAAAACGTACCCCATGGAAAAACTAGCCCCGGCTCTCCTACAAACAAAAATAATGTGTGTTTTTCCAACACAACTAACGACAACGAAGGGAGATAATTATTATATCCGTGCGCGATCGACAAAAAAAAACTGCAAACTATGTTGTTTTCTAAAATAGTTGTGTCATTTATTCTAAAGTACTGTAACATATATTATTTGAGCATTAGTATAGCTATTTATAAGGAACTTTAACGAGCAGATGCTGTACTACTTTTTTACTTTGTCGCAACACCATTGTTTTTTTTTCAAATGGGGCTGCAACATTGGTGGTCAAGCCTTTGCAGACTCGTCATATTCCCCGGAACTGAGAGCCATTTTTCTTGTGGCACCATCTAGGCGACTCTCGCTACCAATTTTGACGTGCAGATTACAATGAATCTGAACTCTCCGTGAATGTTAAAGTATGCCGAGATTTTAATTTTGCCGTGAGAACCCAAGCCAAATGGGCCCTCCAAGGATATTTTTACATGCCACATAATCATATGACATGCGTGCCCGAGATTTCCCCATGCAGAAAATCCGACGACTCAGCCGGGGCTTTTTGTATTGTTCCAACATAACTTTTAATAACTGAGAAAAACAATATTTTTTTTGTATTAAAAGTCAACGCAATTTTTTTTTTCTGAGTCAACGTCGGTTTTCTCACCGTACGACATGATCATAGAAACAATTGTACGAAACCTCCTAAAACCTATTTCAAAACTAATAAATTAAATACCTGAATAACTCAAGAGCGCTAGACACTGCATTCGTACAGTCCATGACTCCGTTCTGCTCCAGGAACAGGCCGATGTCTCGCGACGCCCTGTCAAAATACGTCGTCAGCGTCAGCGTCTTAGTGCGCTCGAGCGACTTGCCGGCGGTCGACGCGACCTCGGCGGCGTTGCTTGCTCCGGCTTTGTTGAGGATGTCGTAGATGACGGCGTACTCGTTGATGCCAGCTTCGCGGCCGGAGACCTGAAGACACAATGGAAGATCTTAGAGGTAGAACGTGCTAAGTGACATTGCGGAAACAAATTCTCCACATTTTCCTAAACGTTAAGTTAAGTACATCTTTACATTTTGTAAGTGCCGTTTTTAACTTATCTATACGTGCAAACGAAATACTTTAAAGCTCAATTTCCGGTTATCAGTCTCTTAGCACGTTCTTCCACTTAGATCTTAAATATACATTTTCAAAACGCTTAAAATCGCCGAAAAATTCCAATTTATTTTACGTTCGCTAAATTGTTACCGCTTATTTAGTTTGGAAATCAGATAGAAGTTATTCGAATCATAGAAAAAGATAGATAGACGGTACTTATTAAGCACGAGCACAATTATATTTGATGGCTTCACCAAAAAATGGCATGATTGTAAACATTCGCATTTGGAAATCATCAATATTCCCGCGTTTCGGATGTTCCTGGTTATTGCAAACATTTTCGGTATTTAACCGGTACGTTAACCGTTATTATCAATATTCACCGGGTTTGAGATACCCCCCAGTGATTGTCAACATTCACCGAGTTTTGTATATTTACCGGTAATAGTCAGCATTCACCGAGTTTTGGATATTTACCGATAATAGTCAATATTCACCGAGTTGTGGATATTTACCAGTAATAATCAACATTCAACTGGTTTCATATTTTAACCGGTGATTGTCATCATTGGAGATGTTCAATATTCTCCGTGTTTTCAGATATTCTCCTTGTTTTCAGATATTCTTCGGTTACATTGTCAGCATTCCCCCGTGTTTTGGGAATTCCCCGGTGATTGTCAACATTCCCCCGTACACTCTCCGCAGCATATACATAAATACCTTGAGTGAAGCCACCGATCGAGGGTCGCTCGTGACAACCAGACAGTGTAGAGCGACGCTGATAACTCCACGACTGATGGATTATCGACCTTGAGTTTCGTACATTTACCGGTGATTGCCCACATTCACCAGGTTTTTGATATTCCACGGGGATTCAGAGTATTCCCTCATGTTTTGGATATTCCCCGGTGATTGTCAACAACACTCTCCTCAGCATATATATACCTTAAGTGAAGCCACTGATCGTGGATCGCTTGTGACGACCAGGGTCGTGTAGAGCGACGCTGAGAACGCCGCGACCGGCGTCGGGAGATCGCAGCAAGATGCGACGGCGGCTAAGGCGACGCTGGGCGTCAGCGTCAGGACGATGGCAGCAGCTACAAGTGTCTTGAGCATTGTGTCTGGATGTGGAAATCGGGAGTCTGTGTGGATCTGTAATTAATGACGTAAGTCAAATAGACAGCTAAGCTAATTGTAAAAAAGCTTGTTAATGGGGAATGAGAGCGGTAACCTGGTCTCCAAGCCGAAGTATTCTCCAACGGAAAAAAATAATTTTGTAAAAATATTCAATATAAACGGAGTCATTTGTCTTTAAAAAATAATTCTATTGGATTAACATAGATAGAAGACTTCGACTTGGAGACCCATAGTCACTTAAGGATGACCACATAAATCGTTGATATGGCGATAAAAATCGCTTACGTTTGACAATATAGCTGCCGTTGGTATAATTAACCCAAATACTAATTTTTCAAAAATGTAATAGCTTCTTTTGTTGTTAATCGGTTTCGTATGAGTTTGATACATATTATATTGTAAGGATGTCCCGGAAGAATGAGGCTTTGGCAGTTCAGGCACAACAAATTTTGAGGGCCCCTTACAAAAATTTGTATGTATTATTTATTGCCCTTAATTATAGTGATAGTTGATGATGTCGTGTCCATGGATAAAGATTATATAGTACCAAAGGTCTCAGACTGCTTCAGAGATCTGCAGACAGTGGTCCTCATAAAGGTCTTCGTAGGGCGAGTTAGTGATTTGCTGCAATTTTGTCAGGATGGCTGGACAAGAGAAAATATGTTTGGGATCCAGTTCCGAGTCGGGGCAGTTTCTGCAGCTGGAGTATTTCCTAGTTCCATCTTTTTGGATTTCCATCCCTTTGAAGTTGCATGTCCTTAATCTAGTTAGGGTGGTCACGGTTACCCTATTGGTGTTTAATTCTCAGATTTGGTGTTTAATTTTAACACTTCTGCTGTTAAATTTTGCTTTGGCCACTGAGTTGATGTCATTAAGAGTGGTTTGGGGGGAAACGTCATAGTGATAGTTGAATGACGTATATAGTCTAACGCAATAAGTTTTTTTGTATTATCTTCTTTATTACATTGGTCAGACAATCATGTTGAGTCAAAGTCATGCTACAAAAAGTAGGGTCCAAATAAAATAATAAAACTTGCTAAAATTTTGAGGGTCCACATTGGCCTTATTGAAGAACAGGATCTGGGCGTTAGTGTACAAGTGCTAGTGGCGCTGGTCGTGTTGGTACACTTTGAAAAAAAAATACTGTAAGCTTACAAAAAAAATATTTTTCTTATGTCACAGTAATAGGTTTTTAGAAGCTCCTAATGATCCATTCAGAGTTCTCAGTTATTATTATTATACGTTAAAGTTGATTGCAGAACTAACTTGAATTATTTTAGAATATTGTTCAAAACAGTAGTTTTGTATATACGTTGACAAAATAACAACTTAAAACTTGGAAAAATAAAAGTAATATAAAGTAATAAAAGTAAGCTAAGTATAAGTAAAGTTGTAAGCTATAAAAGTAAAGCTGGAAAAATAAAATAAATTAAAGTAATATAAAAAAATAAAAGTAAAGCTAAAAACATAAAGCTCATATTTATAGGCGGACCGTATATTTATGACACGCTGGGTCTGGTCGAAAACAAACGGGTAGAGAGGAATGGAAATTTTATTATAAATCCTTTTAAAATATAATTGATAATAATAATTAAAATAATAATTAATCTTATAAAAATTAATTATTTCTTCCCATTTCAACACATTATTCCACGTTTTCGTCCGGACCCTACCCAGAGCTCCATGGGTCCCGGTGGAGTAATAATAAATTATGCATCATTCGAAACTGATGTCTTTGAATACTTGTATATACTATAATACTAACTAACAACGAGCGTTTAACTCAGTCTGAGTTAATTTCTACTCCTTCGGGTGCCGAAGCACTTCCTAAAGGAGGATTCACTCTTGTTTTAGAGTGTACAGTCCTGACAAATATTAGACGCACTGCAAGATTTCATGTAAAATATTAATTACCGGGTGATATTGTACCGTTTTATTATTTTAATTGATTTTTTTTTATATTATCCAATCAATTACCGATTTATTTGACATAAATAAAACAGCATTACTTTAGAAAAGCATAAGTTTCATTAAGTTTTAAAAAAAGTGAAGTTAATGTTAGTAAAAGTCAATATTTAGTGGAGCCACCTTTAGCCGCTATCAAAGCTTTAATTCTGCGCGGCATGCTATCAATGCAAGACTGTACTGTCTCCTGCATTTGAGGATGATGATTCCACACATAAATAATCTTATAATAAATAATTAATATAAATTAATCTTAATCATAATTATCTTAAAATAAATACAAATATGTAGTCTACGACAATTCTTTTAAATAAAAATCAATAATATTTTAGTTTAAATATACATTATTGCATAAAAACTCTTAAGAAACATAAAATTACTAAAAAAATACAGTTCGTCTAATAATTTGTCCAGGGACTGTATATCTACCTATCCTTTCTATATTCAATTTGGCATTTTTCAAAACTAATACCAATAACAGCTATAATACAGTATGTATAATATTATCTTATATATCTCTAATATCTATACTAACCAATTAAAAATAGAGGAAACTTACCTACAAAATGTGGCAGTTACGTGTTCCAATTCACAATTTTTTTTTTAATTTTGATTATCCGGATCAAATATTTGGATAAACGTTTTAATTGTAGTTGTGTTCAGGGCGTGCAGACTAGAAATGAAAAGATAAAATGCTGACGAGGGATTCTGATCCAATATCAATGGTGTATAATTGCTGTGAGTCTCTATTTTTTATTTTAATGATGACCTAATCGCCGGAACGTCCTTTACATTTATACAAATACCTATGTCGAAGTAAAACATATTTTATTAATAAAAAGAGACTGCTTTCGATAATCCAAATAATCAATTTTCCAATGGTTACTTGCTTCGTAAATACTTTTATTATACAGGGTGGCCCAAAAGTAGCCTAACAGTTAGTTAGGTATACTGTTATTTATACAGAAACAGTTATTTTAATACAGGTTAAAATTAGTTTGGTTGAATTATCGTAGTATCGTAGTTACAGGCATCGTAATTAAGAATCATAGTCAAAAGTGACACCTTATTTATTATACTCTTACCAATCTCAATTTACATTCTAGGCATAGCCCTGGTCGGTAAGGTCTAATAAACCGAAGATATCTCGAAAGTAAACCAATCGAAGTCCACGAATTGGTACTATTTGGATAAGATACGCTGCATTACGACTTTATTTTAGCCAACCAACAAACCTAAGCACGACTATGTCAAATACCTGTTCTAAATAACCCAAAGTTCTTACCAATGGTACCACATTAACTGTTAGGCTACTTTTGGGCCACCCTGTATAAAAATAATATTATGCATTTTTAAAGTTTCGGAAAAACAAATTGAGTTAATATTCCTTTTATAGCACTGAAAACAATAGTTGTTCAAGTTTTATTATTATTATTTTTTTGCAGAAACCCGATTAGTCCAGTAACTTTAAAATTTATTTTAAATATTGAATGTTTTTTATATTTTTTTTAATTGAAATTGAGCAGCACTTAGGAAAATGTTGTATAATTTCCCGTTTAATAAATTCAATATAATATTCAATTCAAAATCAATTCAATCCCCCTAAGATTTCGTTTCATTCATTTAGTTTATTCTACTTGACGATTTAAAGTAAATTATAGTTTATTGTAATTATCGTATATTGTATTTATTATAATAGTTTTCTTATTGTAATTACTTTCAAATACCTAATATTAAATATAAGGTAATAAAACTATTAAGGTGGTGCACGGCCTACACAACTACTAAGGCCGAAGAACCTTTCCCAAACAAGCTCGGGGGCGGAAATTTTGACGTCATAGTTCCGAGTGACGTTGCGCCGAAGAAGACAACCTTCTCGAAACCTGTTCGGAACCACTCGTTCACGGCTGACCACAATTTTAGGGTTCCGAATGCGTCCGAACTGGTTTCTCGATCTTCGGCACTGGGAACAGTGACGTCAAAATGTCCGTCTAAGCTCATGTTTGAGAGAGCTTCTCTGGCCTTGTTATTGAAGTTGGCCGTGGTCAGAAATGAAGAATCTGAATCTTTTAAAGGCTTTGGGGAAGGAAGAGACTGGGGACAAAAAAAGTGGCTGAATCTAAAAAAAATGGTTTATTCACATTGGTCCGCCTGGTCTATCTAAAACCACTCTACAGCTCCCACTAAAAAGATATGGACTTAACAAATTTGGTACACGAGTTCCTAGAACTTGTAGAACTACATAATAAAGTTTTCAAGAAAATGCGCAAAGGGTAGCTATTGAACTTTATTGGTTTCAAAAGTTCTGCTGAAAAACGAAAAGATATACATACTTCTAATTAGGTACACGAGTTCCTAGAACTTGTCGAACTACATAATAAAGTTTTCAAGAAAATGCGCAAAGGGTAGCTATTGAACTTTATTGGTTTCAAAAGTTCTGCTGGAAACGAAAAGATATACATACTTCAATTGGTACAAGAGTTCCTAGAACTTGTCGAACTACATAATAAGTTTTCAAGAAAATGCGCAAAGGGTAGCTATTGAACTTATTGGTTTCAAAAGTTCTGCTGGAAAACGAAAAGATATACATACTTCAAATTTGGTACAAGAGTTCCTAAAACTTGTCGAACTACATAATAAGTTTTCAAGAAATGCGCAAAGGGTAGCTATTGAACTTTTTAATTGGTTTCAAAAGTTCTTCAGAATGCGCAAAGGTAGCTATGAACTTTATTGTTTCAAGTTCTGCTGAAAAACGAAAAGATATACATACTTCAAATTTGGTACAAGAGTTCCTAGAACTTGTCGAACTACATAATAAAGTTTTCAAGAAAATGCGCAAAGGGTAGCTATTGAACTTTATTGGTTTCTAAAAGTTCTGCTGAAAAACGAAAAGATATACATACTTCAAATTTGGTACAAGAGTTCCTAGAACTTGTCGAACTACATAATATAGTTTTCAAGAAAATGCGCAAAGGGTAGCTATTGAACTTTATTGGTTTCAAAAGTTCTGCTGGAAAACGAAAAGATATACATACTTCAAATTTGGTACAAGAGTTCCTAGAACTTGTCGAACTACATAATATAGTTTTCAAGAAAATGCGCAAAGGGTAGCTATTGAACTTTATTGGTTTCAAAAGTTCTGCTGAAAAACGAAAAGATATACATACTTCAAATTAGGTACACGAGTTCCTAGAACTTGTCGAACTACATAATAAAGTTTTCATGAAAATGCGCAAAGGGTAGCTATTGAACTTTATTGGTTTCAAAAGTTCTGCTGAAAAACGAAAAGATATACATACTTCAAATTAGGTACACGAGTTCCTAGAACTTGTCGAACTACATAATAAAGTTTTCAAGAAAATGCGCAAGGGTAGAACTATTGAACTTTATTGGTTTCAAAAGTTCTTCTGAAAAACAAAAAGAGATACATACTTCAAATTAGGTACACGAGTTCCTAGAACTTGTCGAACTACATAATAAAATTTTCAAGAAAATGCGCAAAGGGTAGCTATCGAACTTTACTGGTTTCAAAAGTTCTGCTGAAAAACGAAAAGAGATACATACTTCAAATTAGGTACACGAGTTCCCAGTACTTGTCGATCGTCATAATGAGATTTTCGGGAAAATCAAGCATGAGTAAATGGTAGCTGTAGTAAAAAAATTACTGTTTTAAGGAGATAGGGTACCCAAAACATTATTTCTAGAAATAATAACATAATATTGTAAATTATAGCGGTTTTATATAATGTTCACTCTAAATAAACATTTTCTAGCAATAAAAACAAATATTTACAAGTAGTTTTTTTTTTTTAAATTAAAATTTTGAACTTTTTTAAAACGCTACTCTTCTTTCAATTTTGAGAATAACTCCACCAAACTTTTATAGTTTGTTCTTAGAACTATTTGTTCAAGAACTGTGCATGGATTTTAAAATGTGAGCTACAGTCAAAAAGTAACATGCATTTATACTGAAAATCACAAAAAAATTACAAATTATTGAATTCAACATTTAAAAAACCAAAAAAAAACTATACATAGTAGACCTTATTCCATGCGCAATTTTGTGCACCATTTATATGCGAACACAGGTTAAAATTTTCAAAATTCTAACTTAATTATCAAAAAAGCCTTAGGGATTTATTAAACACAAGAATCGAAAAAACGCGAAACAGAGAAAACAGGTTGAAAGCAGACGAAATACGTATTCAAACTTATAAGAATGACTCCAGAAAATATTTAATAACTTTTTTTTACAGAAGATATCATTATGAAACTTGCAGTAAATGTTTATAAAGATTTTGTGAATAATATGAAGTAAAAATTAAAAAATCGATATTTTGACCAATTTTTGGGTACCGTATCCCTTTAAAGTTAATGAAACAGGTTGTAGGGTATATAATTACGTCTAAATTTATTTATTTTATGGTAATTAAAAGTAGTGTAGTGGCGTGTCGTGTATGTACAGAGCACTAGTTTTTAGTTTGATTGTCGTTTATTGTAATTATCATTTTTTTAAATAGTAATTATCATTTTTATAGAAACAACGCGCGAAATATTAATTATATTAAAAGCCTTGGAGAAAATTCAGCATATTTCTAGAATAATATCACAATGCATCATAAACATTTAAAATTTACTTATAAAAATCCTCCTATACCCATCATTGCACTCAAATAATACAAATCATTGCCACATATTTACACTGCATCTCCGGAACTATGCAATTTCGTAAATCTGTATGTAAAACAATTAACAATCACTGATTTGATAATGCTGTAAATTTGTGAAGGTTGTCAATAAAGACACGGGAAAATACGGAAACGATAATCCGAAAATTTTGCAATTGAAGAGCTTAGTAGAAGATCGTGCTAAGTGACATATTTGAAAAAAGTTAGATTTTTCTTTGTCATAGAACATATTTCCTCCTTACGAGATTCCCCTTTTCATAAACTTTAAATTAAGTAGATTTTTAGCTTCCACACTACGTTTATAACGTAAAAAGTGGTAAAAAACGGTATTATAATCGTTCAGTCCGTCCGTCTGTCCGTCTGTCACCCACTTTCACAGAACGAACCGTAAGGCCCACGAACAAGTGGATTACAACAAGTTTATTTAAAATTTAAATAACTAAAAATTTAATCTACATTGAAATAACATGCAAATTCCAATTTTTATTCAATATTTTCACTGTTGCCATTTCGTTAAACGTACGAGAAACTTTATTTAAAATAAAAATATAAACTTTTGAAAGAATATTTATTTATGTTATATATAATTTAGTTTGGATTGTTGAAATATCACAATAGCGTTCTATTGATGGTTCATTATATATGTATGAAGAAAGATGCATAGAGAATTCTAACTTGGCATAAATAATATGCAAAGTTTCGCTTTTATTTTTAAAGCATCAATTGTACTAATTATATATTTTTCGAACTGTAAATTAATTTAACAAACGATAAATGACTGAATTTTCGAAAGAAATGTAAATGGGAAATTGTGACGACACAAAGATATTTATTAAAAAAGATTACACCATTATTCTTCGAACTTCAAACAAATTTAGCAAACGATAAAGTCTAATTATTAAATCTGAGAAAGAAGATTAATGAAAATAGTTAATTTTGGCGTTTAAAAGTTTGAATTACAACTAGCTAAAGGCCCTGTTTGGCGAATTTCTTTCTGAGGTGTATAAATAGTTTTGTTTCCTGTTGAGCACAAATGTTGTGTGGAAGCGGTTTAAGTGACAGATTCTGTAACAAAACTATCTGTTTACCTTTGTGAATGTAGTTTTTAACGTAAATGCAAACGAAAAACTTTAAAGCTCATTTTCTCGTTTTTACTTTTTTTGTCACTTAGCATGTTCTTCCACTAAGTTCTTCAATTATGTTATAAAAGCAATTACAATGAATGTGTTGCAAGCCGAACAAGATTAAGGAATTGCATTGTCCATTGTCGGATTTCGGAATTGTTCTCAGCACTATTTAAGCAAACACTCTACCGAGTTTCACTTACTTTTTCGGATCATAGTTTCTTGACTGAAGTACAGTTATCCTGGTAGTTTACTTTGTATTTACTTGACTTACTTAGGTTCTTAAGTTTTGCTTACGTTGGTTTCAGATATTTTTAACGCCGAGGTGTCGAAAGCGTTTACCTACACCATTACGTAGTTACTTAGTAGTTTACTTAAGTTTTGCTTAACGTATGGGTTTCAGATATTCTTTATTTACACGCCGAGGTGTCGAAAAGCGTTTATTACCCTAACAGCCATGTGACGAGTATTGGAAGGCGTAGATAATACGGGAGAATCTGCATTAAACAACCTGAGGCTCACGTCAATACTGGCCAAGAAAGTTGGTTGCCCGTCAGCCAGAGACGACCCAGATTTACCATGGAGTGTCTCAAAGGCAAGGCTACCTCAACCATAAAATTAACATGAAAACCAATGTTGTGGGTGTCCGGGTGGCGGTGGCCTAGTGGGTTTGATCGCAGCCCATTGCGCTAACAGTATATGCGCACTATACCGGGGTGTGGGTTTGATTCCCGCCTTCGCCCTGGGTGTAATTTCTCTCTCTGTGTTAGTAAACAATTTGACTGTGTCTGCCTTTCTTGACGGAGGTTAAAAAGCTAGTCTCTGTTTCAAGCAAGCAAACAGACGACCCAAAAGCCCCCATGGAGTGTCTCAAAGGTAAAGGCTACATCAGCCATGAAGTTAACATGAACACCAATATGTCAATTTATATTGGTTAATCAGCAAATTTTTGTCTCGTTTCAAGGGGGCGACACCCTAACAGTCATGTGACGAGTATATGACGAAAAGCGATATCACATATACAAGTCACTGAAGATCGCTGTGATGTCACATTCAGTCATTTTTTTGTCACCTAGAAGTTGAATGTCCGCTTTTGTTACGTATATTCTACGTAACATGGATATCGATGATATCGCAGCAATGTCGCATTTTGCGCACCGCATTTGAAAGCAAATTGCGACCCTAACAGCCATGTGACGAGTATGTGACGAAAGGCGATAACACATACAAGTCACTGAAGATCGCTGTGATGTCACATTCAGTCACTTTTTTGTCACATAGAAGTTGAATGTCCGTTTTTGTTACGTATCTTCTACGTAACATGGATATCGATGATATCGCAGCAATGTCGCATTTTGCGCACCGCATTTGAAAGCAAATTGCGACATCTGTGGGATATCCCCATTGTGACTGGGATTAGATGACATCACTGCGATATCACATACAAGTCACAAGATGTGTCCTGCACATTCATCGCTTTGAGTCACCTTTGAATGCGCATACCAGTACATTGTGACGAGCGACTTACGCGATATCACTGTGATGTCACAATGTCATCTTTGCGCACATTATGATAAGTCACATTGCGAGCATCTGTGATTCCATACTGGATTCTGCGTCCCTTTGATAGCGCATACCAGTCACATTGTGACGGCGACTTACGCGATATCGCTGTGATGTCACATACTTGTCACATTGCGACTGTGACCTAGAGTGACAAAAAAATTATGTTGCAGCGACGTAAATGTGACAAACCTTGCTGTTAGAGCATAAAAGCACATCGAAAATTTAGTTTTTGTATAATTTATTAAAATCTTAATGCTTTCCGTACGATATTTGTTAAGTATTTAGGAAAAACTAGGGACTCATTTGACCCATAGGGATGCAAGACCCAATGCATTTTTCTCAGCATTGGAAAAGTTTTATGAGTTAGAAGTGGCATCACTTCATTTCTTTCAGTCAACTGACCATATGGTAAAAAAAACCAACTGAATTATTGCGTACGTGTTTAGCTATGCAAAGAAAAACGTTTTCATCCACTGAAAGCAAATTTTTGGTGCCATAAGGTTTTTCGGTCTACATTTTTTGGTTTGAAGGAAAGATTTTTTCAGTTAGTTACCTGTTTTGTTCATGCTTTTAGCTATGATAACGTGCATAATAAATTTAATGTATTTATTTGCAAAATACTTTGTTTTGGGTTTAAGCAAAAAAAAGTGCAACTTGGGATATTGACCCAAGCCAATTAAGGATATGTGACCCAAGTGAATAATACAAAAGTAGACAGAAGCAGACCAAGTAAATTTTTCAAAAAAAAATCACGGGAGTCCCAAATTAAATGACTCGGTTCTTACCAAATGTTTTGGAAAAATGGAATATAAGAAGATTTCTTGGTAAGGTGCGAGAAAAAAAATTCTGACGAGCTTACAATTCAGTTCGATGAATCGATCGAACCAAAAGAATCGATGGAAAATGTTTTAAATGGCCTGAAATGGATAATATATCCCAAGTTGATATTGATAAAATAGAAACGATTCTTCGACCAGCTTTGTTTTCCCTGCAAAACAAAAAAAATCCCCAGTTTTGTATTCAAACAAGACTTTACGTTTAAAATTGAATAATTTGTTAATATAAGAATAATTAATGGGTTAAAAATATAAGCAATAATCTTGTCTGACAAAAATTTATAATATATATTAACTTTGTATGATGTTAGTTTTAGCTTCCACACTACGTTTATAACGTAAAAAGTGGAAGGTACACTCTTAAAACAAACGAGCGGTTTTAACTCAGTCTGAGTTAATTTCCACTCCTTTCCGTGCCGAAAATGCACTTCTCCTACAGGAGTGAATTTCACTCTTTTTCGGAGTGGGTAAAAGAAATAAAAGTAAACAATCTGCGTCCTACACTCTTAAAACGAGCGGTTTTAACTCAGTCTGAGTTAATTTCCACTCCCTTCCGGTGCCGAAAATGCACTTCTCCTATAGGAGTGAATTTCACTCTTTTGTTTTAAGAGTGTATTATAATCGTTCAGTCCGTTCGTCTGTCTGTCCGTCTGTCACCCACTTTCACAACAGAACGAACCACAAGTCGCACAAACAAGAGATACACGTTATTTTGAAGCAAAAAAACAAGGCTGGGTTATATCCCAAATTTCATTAAAAAAAATTTAATCTGAAGTATATTTCAAATTTAAATAACTGAAAATTTAATCTGCGCTAGCTGAGAAAAACTATAACAGGGGCGCTGTAGAATTGTGTTTACAGCAACATCTGCAAAAAATATAGCAACGTGCGCTGTGCATATGTGACAAATGTACTGTATTCTTAAAGACGTTTTACTGTGCGTAATTTTATGGAAGTTTCAGGGTAATTTTTTGATATTTTTACCGCATCGCAACAGAATTACTAGGCAAGCCAACAGGTCAAGTGCATCCTTCTTTCCTGGACATACATCAAGCCTTAAAATGTTTTTTTTTAACTGATTTTTAATCTGTTAGGATTCAGAATTGATTTGATTTGAACTGATAAAAATTATCTATCAAAAAGAAGAGCCATAACAACGTGAAGTAAGCTACCACTTTTTATATAACAATAAAATTTGTATTGGGTCTTTTTAGAAATTAATATTTATGTATTATATATTTCAACTTTACAAATGGACAATTCGAACAAGGCCGAGCGTGGTTGGTTGGTTGGTAGATATATATTTTCAGGCTTGTGTGCTTGGTAACAAAGACCCGCTTATAAACCTTCGTCAAGAAAGACGGACACGACATACACACACATACAAGACAGATGCTGCCATCTATCGCCACCTCCACAATTTAGACATTTCCCTGAAAGGGAGGGAAATAGTCTCCAGGGACCTGTACCCGTGGTAAACTGCGCAATGACCGACCACAGGACTTTCGAACCCAACAGATTTAATGAGCACGTACTCCGCATATACTCGGTAGGTCTTCAGTGGTACCGGGACTCGATCGCGGGACCTTCCGATATCGAGACGCTCCCCACAGCCCCAAGAGCGTGGTTTGTTTGTGGGAAAGAAGGCCATGCTTCAGGTAACCGTGGCATCACGGTAAGAGTGACCGTACTAGTTTAGACGAATTAACTGCTGGGTGGTTAGTTTCTGGGGTTTAAGACGCTGGAGACGTGGCCGTCTCAGTAGAAGATTATAGAAGAATAGAAGTTTCATTAATATTTTTATTTTTTCTCCGCACAGTGCATCATGATGACTAAATACTTCATCGTACTGGTCTCCCTGACCGTGATGGCCGTCCAATGCAGTGCCTCATCCATATCCAGGTCCTGTTCAATGGACGAGAACGGACACCAGAAATGCTTCACCAGCTCGAACCCGAACGGGAACAGTGGCATGTCCATGGTCATGAGCAACAGCGGAGGACCGGGGTCGTCCAGCTCCAGACAATTTTCAAGTTCCTCCAGTTTTGAATCCTCTGGTGCTTCCTAAGTTAGGTAAGTGATGGTTCTAAATGACTACCTAAAGGACATATTACACGAGAAAAAATTCTCCAACTTAACCATATCTTCAAGGCAAAACTCAAATGTTGGAAGTAATATGCCGTCTGCTATGAAAGTTGAGGTTGAAGAAAGTATCTTCAACGTCGTCTATTGGTAGATCCAACCTAGCAATTAAACCAATCAGATCCCCTTTTGTTTCCTAAGTTTCGTAAGATGTGGTTCTAAATGGCTACCTCTACTGTAAAATATCTTCCAAAGGTTCGTAAATTTGTCTGAGTTCTAAATGACCATGCGTCAATGAGAAATGCGTCACGGACTCGGACGGAAACAGTGCCGGGTCCGTGGCCGTGAGCAACAGCGGAGGACCCGGGTTTGTGTCCGCGAGTTCCGGAAACAGCGCAGGGTTCAAGCCACTGGTGTTTCCTAAGTTTGGTAAGTGGTGGTTCTAAATGACTACCTATACTGTAAAAACCTTCTTAAGTATCGTAAGTTTTTTCGAGTTCTTAATGACTACCTAACGTTAGAAAGAAAAACTACAAATGAGACGAACACTATCAAATTTAAATTGGAAATTGGATAGGAAAGTACTAAATGACTACCTAAGGTTATAAATAACATAGACGAATGAGACAAAAACTATCCAAAACTATCAAGCTGGTTTTTTAAGGACCTTTAGATAGAAAACATCTGAACCATTCAAGGTTATCGGTTTTGAAAATAAGCCAATCAGAAACAACAATCAGACTGTCCAGTCTCTTAGTTAGTTAGTGTTCTTTACTTAGAGATAATTGAGATAAAGTTCAATAACGGGACATAAGATATGCGTCGCCAATCGACGCCACTAATAACTCAGACCCGAATGGAAACAGTGCCGGGTCCGTGGACGTGAGCAACATCGGAGGGCCCGGGTTCGTGTCCGCGAGTTCCGGAAACAGCGCGGGACTCAAGCCGCTGGTGTTTCCTAAGTTTGGTAAGTGTATGGTTCTAAATGACTATACATAAAGGGCATATTACACGACAAAAATTCTTCAACTTAACCGTATCTTCAAGGCAAGACTCAGACGTTGGATGTAATATGCAGTTTGCTATGGAAGTTGACGCTGAAGAAAGTATCTTCGACTTTGTCAACTGTTGGATCCAACCTAGTATTTAAACCAATCAGATACCCTGGTGTTTACTTAGTTTCGTAAGTGGTGGTATAAATGATTGCCAAAACTTTAAAAATCGTCCTAAGTTTCGTAAGTTTGTTGGAGTTGTGGGTCCGAAAGCCCTGTGGGCGGTCATGGCGCAGTTTCCCACGGGTACAGGTCCCTGGAGATTATTTCCCTCCCCTTCAGGGACATGTCTAAATTGCGGAGGTGGCGATAGATGGCAGCATCTGTCAGCACGATGCCAAGACGGATTCCTGCCGTGTAGTCTCTACACGAGCATTTCTCCTCAGGAACCGCACCCATTTTCCTTAATCCTTGCCCGCTCCGCGGGAAGAGCTTGGGTTTCCCAAGTGGCATCAGTAACAACACAACAACAGAAAGAAAAACGACAAATGAGAAAAACCATCCAAAACTATGAAGTTTAAAAGGGACGTTTGATAGAAAATACCTACACTCCCCAGCTAAAAATAAACTGGAGAAAATTTGAAGTTTTTCTGCAGTTTTGAAACTGGGGTGATTTGGCCATTTAAACTGCAGAATTTACTTCAAAATTACTGTAGTATTTTTGAAGTTGCCGTAATTTTTTCTGGTGACGCCATCTAGTGAAATGTTTTTAAATCTTACAAAGATAAATAAAAATAATTATCATAAAGTTGAGTTGTATATATACCCAAGTAGGGAGGCAGGATCACGGGATTTGAACCGGGTTAGTTTCCAAGTGGCATCAGTAACAACACAACAACAGAAAGAAAAACGACAAATGAGAAAAACCATCCAAAACTATGAAGTTTAAAAGGGACGTTTGATAGAAAATACCTACACTCCCCAGCTAAAAATAAACTGAGAAAATTTGAAGTTTTTCTGCAGTTTTGAAACTGGGATGATTTGGCCATTTAAACTGCAGAATTTACTTCAAAATTACTGTAGTATTTTTGAAGTTGCCGTAATTTTTTCTGGTGACGCCATCTAGTGAAATGTTTTTAAATCTTACAAAGATAAATAAAAATAATTATCATAAAGTTGAGTTGTATATATACCCAAGTAGGGAGGCAGGATCACGGGATTTGAACCGGGGGTATTTGTGTAGCTGTTCAGCGCGCTACCAACTGCGCTATTGGAGCTTGCTTATAGAGCGCGTTTGTGGAGCGCATATTAGAGCGAAAATATGAATGTTATGTCTCATAATTAGAACACACACAATTATACACTTTGGTTTTGGATCTGATTAGTCAATAAATTTGATTCATGATTTTGCGTAGAATTTGCCTATGATTTTTATTTTTAAATATTTAAATTAGATTTAATTAATTGTTCTAAGGTGGTAATAAATAAATTGGATGCAAATTTTGAGTTAGAAAAAAAAATTATCCTAAGAATTCCTTTAAGATTAATTTATTTTTAAATTTTCTATAAAAAGGTGAGAGCAAAGCTGTTGAGCAAACTGAAATATTAAGCAAATAATTTTTAAATCTGCTTTTTTTGTTTAAAATATACTGTCTCTTTATATAGGTGGCATTATTTTCTTTCTTGCAAAATCAAATCAAAAACGTCCATGGAAATTGGAAAAAAGAATTTGAATCGCAAATTATAGCTTTGATATCGTTTCTGAAACGATATCAAAGTATCATCTGTATCAAATTTCCAGTTTCATAAACATAAAATACATACGCTATACGTAGAGAGAATCAACATTTCTTCGAAGTATTCATTATATCTAGAATAGTTATCGCCTTTACTGTCATCAGACATTGTAACAATATCTTCGTGTCTTATCATTTGTAAACATCAATTAAATTAAATTCGGTAACAAAAAAAATCAAAAGATTTAAATTCTATAAATAAAATAAAATAATGATATTCAAATAACAATCCTACAAATTAAACTCACGTGCTCTGACGTGTTTTATACTTAATTTTCGCTCACGCTGAACGCGTTGAAATTTTTTTCAAATTAAAAAACGAAATTTATAAATTAAAAGTTCATAACAATGCTATTCCTATGGAGAAATCGGTTCACGTTTTGCCTTCCTACACTCGTTAGGGTTCGAATTTCGAAAAATCGCTTCTTAACTGACGCCTACGATATAAAAAGAATATTTCCCTAAAATTTGGTAGCTCTACCTCCAGTAGTTTGGGCTGGGCGTTGATACGTGAGTGAGTGAATGAATGAATGAGTCAGTCAGGACTTTTCCTTTTATATATATAGATATATATTTTCTTTGCATTCCCCCATTTGGAAAGCTTTGTATTCGTTTAAAAGTATAAGGCAAATTTCATACAAAATATCGATCTAAAATGTACTTAGATGGACATGGGTAAAAAAAATTGCAACTAATCTACCCGAAGATTAACACTAATTTTATTTTTTAGGCTCTTTCAACAAATAGATTCTTGTGTTGAAGAACTGAAGTGAGAAGATGTCTGGACTTACATTTCTAGGATTTTGATTAGATAAAAAACATTAGAAATTTCAGTTTTCACTTTGTAACCGTCAAAATTGTAAAACATTAAAGCAGGAATCAATAAACAGCCAGCTAAAAACTACAACCATGTTTTTGTGTGTACATTTATTTACTGCTTTAGAGTAAATATAAAAACCTTTTTTAAAAAAAAGTTTCGTAATACAATGTGTTAACGTAACAAAAAACCAACTCTATGAAAAAACCTTACTTCACGAAATCAATAAAGGGGAATTTTTTAGAGATTTGTTTGAATGGTAAACTTTTCGGAATACGAAATCCTTTATTATATTACATTTCATTAAATTATATTACATTTCATGACATTTCAATACGTAACAGTGAGATCCCATTGCATTTTATCATACAACATTACAATTCATTTCAGTACATTCCATTTCGGTGCATTAAGCTTCAGTACATTACATTTCGGGGCATTGCATTTTAGTGCATTATCTTTTGCTTTATGAGATGAGATGAGGATGAGATAATGAATAAATATCAAGATGAGGATGAGGATGGAATGACGACGAGAATTACGATGAAGATGAGGATGAAGATGTGGTTGAGGATGATGATGAGATGAAGATGAATATAAATATGGAGACGAGGATGACGATGAGGATGAGAATGGGGATGAAATGGGATATCGTGAGAATGAAATGAATTGAGATAAGGTGATTATGAAATGAAATATGATATGGTGATTATGAAAAGAAATGTGATGAGGTGATGATGAAATGTGATGAGGTGATAATGAAATGAAATGTGATGAGGTGATTATGAAATGTGATGAGGTAATGATGAAATGAGATGAGGTGAGTATGAAATGAAATATGAGATAATGTGAGGATTAAATATAATGAGACAAGATCAGGAAGAAATGAAATGCGTTAAAGTAAGGATGATAAAAAATGATTTAAGGTGAGGATGAAATGAAATGATCTAAGGTGAGATTAAATGAATGAATGTGAGTAAAAATTCCGATGCTGAGGAAAATGTTGGGAGAGGCTCTTGGCATATAGAGTGAGAGTGGATAAAGACGACATGAGTTGAGGTGAGGATGAACTGAAATAATATGAGTTGATTACGAAATGAAATGTGATGAGATGAAATAAGTTGTGGTAAGGATGAAATAAGATGAAGATAGGATAAAGATGATAATGATAATGATAATGATGATGGGGGTGGGGATGAGATGATTAGGACATGAAGATGAAAGTGAAATGAGGTATGGTTAGGATAAAATGGGGGAAATGAGATGAGGTGGTTATGAAATGAAATGCGATGAGGTGATGATGAAATGAGATGAGGTGATGATGAAATGTGATAAGTGGATTATGAAATGAAATGTGATGATGAAATGTGATAAGTTGATTGTGAAATGTGGTGATGATGAAATGTGATAAAGTTGATTATGAAAGGAAATGTGATGAGGTGAGGATAAAATGTGATGATGTCATTATGAAATTAAATGTGATGAGTTGATTTTGAAATGAAATATGATGGGGGTGATGATAAAATTAAATATGAGGAGTTCATGAAGAAATGTGATGAGATGATGATGAAATGAAATGTGATGAGATGATGATGAAATGAAATGTGATGAGATGATTATGAAATGAAATGTGATGAGATAATTATGAAATGAAATTTGATGAGATAATTACGAAATGAAATTTGATGAGGTGATGATGAAATGAGATGAGGTGATTATGAAATGAAAAGTGATGAGCTCATGATGAAATGTGATAAGATTATTATGAAAAGTAATGCGATTAGGTGATGATGAAATGAGATGAGGTGAGTATCAAATGAACTGAAATAAGATGAATTGAGGACGAAATGATATGTGATGAAATAGGATGAAATGAAATAAGTTGTAAGTCGTAAGGATTAAATAAAATAAAGATAAGGATGAAGGTGAGAATGATAATGGGGATGGGGATCAGTTGATTATGAAGATGAAGATGAGGGTGAAATGAGATGTGGTGGTTAGGAAATGAAATGTGATGAGGTGATAATGAAATGAAATGTGATGAGGTGATGATGAAATGAGATGAGGTGAGGTGAGTATGAAATGTGAGGAGGTGAGGTGAGTATGAAATGAAATATGAGATAAAGTGAGGATTAAATGTAATGAGATAAGATCAGGAGGAAATGAAATGCGTTAAAGTAAGGATGATATAAAGTATTTAAGGTGAGGATGAAATGAAATGATTTAAGGTGAGGATTAAATGAAATGAGAGAGGTAAGAAAGAATAGAAATGAGATGTGATTAAGACGACATGAGTTGAGGTAAGAATGAAATGAAATGAGGTGAGGATGAGAATGATAATGGGGATGGGGATCAGATGATTATGAAGATGAAGATGAGGGTGAAATGAGATGTGGTGGTTATGAAATGAAATGTGATGAGATGAAATGATATGCGATGAAATTATATGAGATGATGTAGGGATGAAATAAAATGAAGTGAGATTAGATGATGATGAAAATAAATGAAATAAGATTAGATGAGGTGAGGATCAAATGAAATAAGATGAGTGAGGATGAAATGTGTGAGGTGTGGTCAGGATGAAATGAAATAAGATGAGGATGAAATGAAAAGAAATGAGGTGAGGATGAAATGAAATGAGACCCGAAGAAATGTGATGATTTAGGGATGAAATAAAATGAAATGAGATGAGAAAAAATGAGATGCCGTGAGGTGAGGATGAAATGAAAAGAGATGATGTGAGGATGAAATGAGATGAGGTGATGATGAAAAGAAATGAAATGAGGTGAGGTGATGTGATGATGAAATGAAATCAGATGAGTTGAGGTGAGGATGAAAGGAAATGAGATAAAGAAAGGATGAAAGGAAATGAGATAAAGAAAGGATGAAAGGAAATGAGATAAAGAAAGGATGAAAGTAAATAAGATGTGGTCAGGATGAAATGAAATGAGATGAGGCGAGGATAAAATGAAATGAGGTGAAGATAAGATGAAATGTGGTTAGGATGAAAGGATATGAGGTTAGATGATATGAGGCTACAATGAAATGTTATGAAATATTTTGAAGATTTAATAAAACAAGATTAGGCGAGAACGAAAGTAAATGAGATTAAATGATAATGATATTAGATAAGCTAAGAAGAGGGTGAAATAAAATGAGATAGGGTGAGGATGAAAAGAAATTAGATGAGAAGAGGATGAAATGAGTTGAAGTGAAGATGAAATAAAATGAGGTGATGTGATTATGAAATGAAATTACATGAGTTGAAGAGAGGATGAAATGAAATTAGATGAGGTGATGATGAAATAAAATGAAGTATGGTCAGGATTATATGAAATGAGATGCGATACGGTGGAAAAATGAAATGGGTTTAGATGATCATAAAATAAAATGAAATGAGATGATATGAGGATTGATGAAATAATAGGAGTTTTGATGAGGATGGAATCAAACGAAAGGAGGCGAAAACGAAATTAAACGAGATGAGATGAGATGATATGAAGATGAAATGAAATGCTTTGAGGTGATAATGAAATGAGATGAGGTAAGGATGAAATGAAATGAGATGAGGTGAAGATCAAATGAAATGAGGTGAAGATCAAATGAAATGAGATGAGGTGAAGATCAAATGAAATGAGGTGAAGATCAAATGAAATGAGGTGAAGATCAAATGAAATGAGGTGAAGATCAAATGAAATGAGGTGAAGATTAAATGAAATGAGATGAGGTGAAGATCAAATGAAATAAAATCACGTGAAGATCAAATGAAAGGAGATGCGGCGTAGATTAAATGAAATGAGGTGAAGATCAAATGAAATGAGGTGTAGATTAAATGAAATAAGATAAGGTGACGATCAAATGAAATGAAGCGAAGATCAAGTGAAATGACGCGAAGATCAAGTGAAATGACGCGAAGACCAAGTGAAATGACGCGAAGATCAAATGAAATGAGATAAGATGAAGATCAAATTAAATGAAATGGTGTGAAGATCAAATGAATTAATTGGTGGTGAAGATCAAATGAATTAATTGGTGGTGAAGATCAAATGGAATGAAGTAAAGATCAAATGGAATGAAGTGAGATGCAGATCAAATGAGATGATGTGAAGATCAAATTAAATGAAATGAGATGAGGTGAAGATCAAATGAAATGAATGAGGTGAGATCAAGATGATAATCAATGAATGAGTGAAGATCAAATGAAATGAGAGTGAAGATCAAATGGAATGAAGTGAAGATCAAATGAAATGAAGTGAAGATCAAATGAAATGAGGTGAAGATCAAATGAAATGAGGTGAAGATCAAATGAAATGAAATGAGATGAATATCAAATGAAATGAGATGAGGTGAAGATCAAATGAAATGAGATGAAGATCAAATGAAATGAAATGTGGTGAAGATCAAATGAAATGAAATGAGATGAAGATCAAATGAAATGAGATGAGGTGAAGATCAAATGAAATGAAGCGAAGATCAAATGAGATGAGGTGAATATCAAATAGAATGAAGTGAAGATCAAATGAAATGAATAAACGTGATTAAGATCAAATGAAATAAATGTGATGAAGACCAAATGAAATGAGATAAGGTGAAGATCAAATGAAATGATGCGCATATCAAATGAAATGAGATTAAGCAAAGATCAAATGGAATGAAGTTAAGATCAAATGAAATGAAATGAGATGAAGACCAAATGAAAAGATATGTGGTGAAGATCAAATGAAATGAGGTAAGGTGAGGTAAATAATCTGTAAGAAAAATAAACAAACTGGAATGCATTTATAACTAAAAGTACATTTATAAACTTATATTAATTAAGCTATTTATTATTTAAAATGTGAATGTCATATCTGTAGATAATTTCCCTCAGCAAAATAACCATCGACAGTTTCAGGAAGCTATTACTTAAGTGTATGTTTTAATTAATGCACATTATTGTATTGTTAACTAACATATGTACTTTTATTATTTTAAACATATAATTGAGCACTTGTAAGAAACTTTACAATGATAAGTTTTGGATTTTTTAAATTAAAAAATTTCGAGAACATGCTCAATTTTTACTTATGAGAGAATCCTCAAATAATAAAAATTATAAAAGTGATATTTAACCGACCGAGTGGCGGAACACATATAACGTTCCGAATGCTTTTGCCCTACCGTAATTCCCACTTCTTTCAAAAAAATTCACCCCTTTGAGTGCGAATTGTACAAAAACGAAGGTTGGTTTTTCATCCCCCCTCTCAAGGGGAGTGTCGAAATGTCACAAGCTGAAATGGACCACACTTCGTGCTAGGGTTGCTTTTAGACCATTTACCATAAAACATAATCTAGCTATGTGTTTTTTCTTTTAGGAAGAATAACGAAATGTTTTTCAAAACATAAAAAACTACCATTAATTTTGTTTAAATATTAATTTATTACTTTTTTATACTTTAAAGATTGAATTAGAAACTAAAATTATTACATTTGGTTTTAATGCGCGTTGCTTATAAATTTATTCTTTTTTAACTTTGTTGACTGAAATCTACCCATATACTTATTTAAAAAAAAGTCAAAATATAAATCCCAAAAGAATTAAGGGCTTCAGTACAAATAAAGCTTGTCCTTAAATTTTCAAAGGACATTTATATTTTTCGGTAATAAATTTTTTTGTCGAAATGGTATACTCAGCTACTCATCAATGTTAAAATTTTGTAGAAGGAATTTAAGTCGTTATTAATTATTATCCTCAATCCATGTCAAGAATCGATTGTGGCGGAAACGAAACAAAAATATAATATACCAAAATCAACAATGAGGTAAATTTATTTTACTAATTTTTACCATGTAAAATTTTTATAACGTTTGTAATTGTACGTCAAAATTTGAAACGAAAATGCCATTTGAAACAAACCCTCCCGTCACCGTCACTTTTCATAATATTTGCTACTTCAAATTCCACTCGTAATAAATTTTATTTGGCTTGGATGTTTTAGCCAACTAAACTATAGATGTGAATTATTTTTCTGCACTTTTTTTATGCATACATCGACAAAAAAACCCACAATACCTTACACAATTATATGCCTGTTTAGTTAATTAGCAAATATTTGTTTGTATCAATATTTTAAAATTATGTTAAAAATTCTGTATATTAAATAGAATAGTTGTTAATTACTAAATTGGATCCAATAAAATGTGTATAAGGACTGCGGTGCTTTCTGCATGGTAGATTTCAAATCTTATTATTATTAGTATATCAATTAGGATATCATGGTTACAAAGATATAGCAGTCAATCGAATATTTTTAGACATAATGCTAAATATGCATTTGGGTTAGTGATTCATTCAATTATCAATGGGTCGAGCCACAATGATAACATTATAAAAAATGTCTACTAAAACAAACAAATTTTGGTAAAGAGCCGCCTCTTATTGAAATTTGACCATGTTTTTTTTTAATTATTTAATTTTTTAATCAACTAGAATTTTTTCGAAATAATCCAGGAGGCTCTCCCAACTATTATTTATTTATGACTATAAAACATCTAAAAAAAATTTATATATAAAAAGACACTTAGCATTCTTGTTATTTCAGGATATAACAATATAGGCTACATATATAGAAAATTTTGGAATCAGATCCTCATTCGAACTATGAGTACCACAAATAGGAACATTTTCGGAACTCTGTAAACACCCCAAAACCACTCACATTGTACATGTTTGAGGAAAATCTTCAACTTTATAACAAGGTCGTAAATAAGTAATTGTAAGGGGCGGTTACCAAAAGGTATTAATGCATTTTAAATTTTACCAAGAACTTTATTTTCAAAAGTAAAGAATGCCTTTTTCATATGTATGCTTGTCTATTTATTTACCTTCATATCGCTTTGTCAACTTTTTAAGCGTTTTAGTGTTAAGTACGTTTTTCGATGTTGGTCGTACTGAAAATTAAACCATCAAGTATAATACTCCGTTGGCGATAGAGTGAAACTATTTCCATGCCAAAGTCAACATTACTCTTTTACACACAACGACAATGTCCCGGGGGGTAATTACCTTCCCTCAGTCAATGCTGTCCCCGGTCATTCATCTATTGTAAAGCTCTTCACGGAAGGTGAGCAGGGAGCACAGGTGTATTCTGTCGGGGGGGACAAACTGCAGAGAAATGCGTTCTTGGCAAAAGGGGTTCAGGATACCAAAACGCTTTTTGACGTCGCTTGACAAAAACACTCGGAACACAAGAACGCTTCCATTTGAAGCTTGCCACTTTCAGTACAGAATCCGTTAACTTCTTATGGGTCCTCTCACTCGGTCGGTTTAATTTCAAGTATACTGCATAATAAGTAAAAATTAATCTAATAAGCAATCTAAAAATAAGTTCTATGTTTTGAGATTGAACTATATAGAGCCACTTTTCCAATTTCACCAACCCTCAAATCTTTTGGCACTAATCTCGAATGTCGTGCATACTACATACGAATTACTATCACTCCCCTAAACGTTTTTAACACTTTAGGAGTTATAAGCAAAACCTAAATTTCCTCAAAATGGTTTGATATTTTTTTCCATGTTTAAGGCAAAGAAATTTTAAGTAAACTTAAACGTGTACCACACACCCACACACACAATAGTAATTTATCCACAACTACTGGAAAGGATTTTATAATGCTTTGCATAAAGATTGATTTCTTGAATTATGGGCCTCTCTATGAACTAATACTTCTATGGACTAATAGTATCATAAAATTAGACTGGGACATAAATAATTGGTGGTATTGATCCTCAGAAGATTTTTATCGTTATAAGTTTTGAGTTCTTAAGTATAATGCATTTTTATAAATTCTTTTTTGTCCAACGTATCCCATAGTTTTTAAGAAACAGCATACAATGGCTGGTCTCGGTTTGCGTTGGTTGCCAAGCAACGAAAAATGCCCAAATGTGGTAAACATTCCACTTCATATATCATACAACTCAATTGGTATTCCAACCCTACGTTAAATTTTCAAGCTCGCCAATAGTCCCCAATAAACAGAACGGTCATTATATCATAGCTGTACACATTTATAACATTTAAAACGAATAATATTTTTACCACCGCTAGAAATAACTATTTGAAAGACTCCATGACGTTTTGAAAAACGTACTATAATTCAAGTTTGTATATAAATAAGCTTTTATTTTGAAATTCTCTTGTTACATTTGTAAGGGAAAAAAGTATTTATTTCAATTGAATAACGTGTTGCCTATACAAGTAGCAAGACTTATTACGAAATTAATTCGGAAAAAGCATAACATACCCATGTAGTTCAATAAATATTCTACGGAATTAGAAATGCGTTATATTTTGCAGTTCAGCAATTTGTTCGTAAAACTTTTTTACGGACAAACCAAACATAGCAACCTAGTTCTAGAGATCCGTAGCTGAAATGATAAAAACTATGCGTTTTCATTGTTATCGCTCATTATTGTAAAACGAAAGGGAAATAAGTATCACTGTTTTGAAGTTTG
The DNA here is from genome assembly GCA_019343175.1 of Oedothorax gibbosus. Lineage (NCBI taxonomy): Eukaryota > Metazoa > Arthropoda > Arachnida > Araneae > Linyphiidae > Oedothorax > Oedothorax gibbosus. Next base: position 252,185 of record JAFNEN010000710.1, on the reverse strand, counting down.
ATATTATTTTGACCATTGTTATAATTTGATAAAACTTTATGTTTATGAAACTGTCAATTTGGTACAGCTATGATATGGCCAATTGAATATTGGCATAGAGGCGGCTTTTGGCGAAGTTAAAAATTTAGCGTAGGGTATAGCTATTCCCATCCAGTTGTATAGGTTAGGGTTAGTTTGAATTATCGTCGCACTAGAGCTATACAAGAGGGATATTGGCCACGGGCGTCTTTATTTAGAACCACAGTCATGTGACGAGCCAACACCTGATTAGGCACCCAATGCAAACTTTTACATCGTACGCAGCGTCGGGACGAAAAATATTTAACGTGCACTCCCACCACATGGTGTATTATTCATTGGACATTTTTGGCTGCATTTGCCAAGGATCGATGGATTTTTCGATCAACCTTCAATTAGAATTCAATAATCATAGAAAAGAAAAGACAGCGTCTGTCGGGTAAGCTAGTTTGATATAAAAGGGGATTAAAATTAGTGTATTAAGAACATTTGAACTTAGTCCTCATTCTGATCAGTGATGGCATTTAAGAAGTTGTTAAGTCGATTTTTGGCTCAAAGTTGTTTTAGAAATAGAACAAATATTTTGAACCTGATATACGGGTGGCTCTGTAATAGGATGTCTGCCTCTAACTTAAATTCATATCATCAAGCAAATTTTTTAAGATCCATACCCACACAGAATGTTAAAGATTTATTTTTTAATAAATTTCAATTCAAATGTGAAATGCTCAAGTTTAATCAGGTCTTTTTTAAAACAAGTAGGTTTGTAACAGAATCTGTCACTTAACCCGCTTCCACACAACAGTTGTGTTTAACAGGTAAAAAAGCGCCAAACACAGCATTAATTCTATATTAAACATTTACATGCTAAATTTGGCTAGTTTCATTTATTTTATTTCGAAAATTCAATAATTATTACTTATCGTTTGTAAAAATTAATTTATATTTCAAAGAATAAATATGCAATATTCCTCGCTTTTATATAGAATTAAAACATTTCATATCAACGTACAAAGAATCTCGTAGAGAAATATATTTGACGTCATTTCAAACTGATCGATGTCGCAAAAATAAATTTATTTAGTTTCTCGAGCGATTGCTGCGAATGGCAATGGTGATTTAATTCTAATAAAAATGGCTTCCTATGCTTTTCAAATGAGCATTAAATTTTGCAGTTTTTTAAATAAGTGAAGTACTTCAAATTCAAATTTTTTTCTGAAATTTTCAATGTATTCTAATTTCAATTTCGATGCGCTGAACTTTTTGACGTATCACACTTGTCCGTAGCATTTGTAGTTTGTGCTATGAAAGTGGGTGATGGACAGACCGACAGACGGAAGGACTGAACGATTATAATACTTTCCACTTTTTACGTTATAAACGTAGTGTGGAAGCTAATAAAATTAGGAATATTTAAATAACAAAAAATTAAAATAAGTTACGTCTGAAATTACTTTTTTTCTATATTTTTTTAAAGATATTTTTAATTAAAAATGACATAATTGTAATTTTTAAATCAGCTCCACTCGAGTTATATTGCGAACTCCTAAGGGTAATCCTTTTGTTGAGTAGAAATAAATATTTTTGTTAAAAATATAATAAATATGGTATAAAAAATATATATAAATAATAAATATAATTGGAATTATTTATCTTATTAAATATCTTATATAATATAAATCTATTATAATATTTAATAATTAACAAAATTATATTATATTATATATATATAATATAATTTATCTATATATTATATATATAATATATATATTATAGTAATATAATACTAAAATAATATTAATATATATTAATATATATATAATATATATAAATAATTATAATAATATAATTATTATAATATTATAATTTATATATATATAATTTAAAATTATATAAATATATAATATATATATAATATTTTTATATATTATATATATATATATAAATATTATTATATATATAATAATTATATAATATTTATTTATAAATTATATTAAATATATAATAGAATATATATATTATATATATAATATATATATATATATATAATATAATTGTTAAAAATATTAATAAAATATGGGTGAGTAAAAGAATATATAAAATAATAAATAAATTGGGAAGTTATTTTGATTCTCTGTTGTGTCTTAATAAAGCTCGTTGTGTCTTGCTCTTTGCTCTTTGAGCTATTCTCTGTTGTGTCTTAATCTGTTGTGTCTTAATGAGTCTTAATAAAGCTTACAGATTCTTACGTCTTAATGAGTCTTAATAAAGCTTACAGAGTCTTACGTCTTAATGAGTCTTAATGAATTGAAACCCACAAAATTATAGTTTGATTTTACTTTAATATAAGGTTTGGGTCCTCATATTTCTTACATAAAATTTTTAAGTAATAAAATAAGCACAAATAAAAGGTTACATATATAGTCCTCCGACAAATATTCCAAAATTATCAAACATTTTAACTTTACAAATACAAATTGAATTAATTTATTGCAATATTTATAATTTTTTTATAGATAAAAGTTCTAACAAATTATAAAATAAATAACTGAAACTTACATAAAATGTCGTTAAATACTTTTATTAAACATAAATAGAATATTTTTCACAACAATACATTTTGAAGTATCTTGCATTTACACAATTGAATTCCAAATTTTACAAGGACCATATTCGTTCAGCCTGTTACTTCTTATAAGGGCTCCAGTTTCCTATAACAAATGAAACATTTTTTAAACATATAACTTTTATAGAAATATTTGGCACTTTTCCATTTCGTAGGTGCAAGTAGAACCCCAGTCCAGTGACGATATTTTAGTCAGTAAATAACTTTATTCCATCGTTACAATGTAACAAATTCTTATTATATATTATTAATTATAAAAAAAATTTCATTCTGCGTATTAATTAAATAAAATCGGAGTCTGTAACACCACACGTCTTCCAATTACCACTCAATGAATCATTGTACATTTAAAAGTAATTACAGTGAAACCCCGATTTTACGTCCCCCGAATCTACGTTTATCCCGCATTTTACGTTTTTTTCATCAGGTCCCAGCTTTTTCCGTATACTGTAATGTTAATTTAACCCGGATTGAAAGTTTGTTATTTATGGAATTTCCCGCATTTTACGTTTTCCCTGGAAAGTAAAAAAAAGAAAAAATGTTCTAAAATAAGAAATATTTTTCCCATTCCACAGGCTCCTGTTTTCTGAAACCGGTTTTTTCTCATGGATCCTGGTTTGGCTTAGTTGGCCGTACGATGAGCTGGAAGATATCTTAGTAAAGTGGTTTAAAGAAGCTCGTGCCGCGAATGTACCTATAAATGGCGCGATACTAAGAAAAAAAGAGATTTTTGCATTCTATGTACTATTTCCCGTATTTTACGTTTTTCCCGTATTTTACGTTTTTTTTACCCAGTCCCTTGAGAAACGTAAAATCGGGGTTTCACTGTATATACATAATATACACTATAAAGTAATTTCAACAACTTTAAAATGTAAAAAATTCTACGGCAATAACATTTTACGCGTGCTCGATTTTCTCGAAAACCTTACAAATTGGCCCGACTGTTACTGGGAAGTCGTTTACCACATTTAGAGAGTCTGTATATCTTTTCGTTTTTCACCAATACCTTTAAGAGAAGACTGTCAGTCCTATAGAACTATTGCATTAGTTTTGAAATCACAGTTTTTGAAAAAGAATTGCTTTGCCATGTTATCCCATTTTCACCAGGTATGGGAATCATCATAACATCAATTTAAAACAAAATTGAAAAGAAAATAACAACCGGTTATTTAATTATTAATTGATAAAGTTTTAAAATAGTGTCGCCATCTGCTGAATATTTAGAGGCATTTTAAAACTTCAAAAATATATAATTAAATAACTAGATAACACTTTTGTTTCAAATTTGTTTCATTTCGATGTGATGTTGATTCCCATACCTGGGGAAAAAGGGTTAACATGGCAAAGCAATACTTCTGCAGAAGTTGTGATTCCAAAACTAATGCACTAGCTGATGTAACCGACAATCCCTCTTAACACCAAAAAAGTTCTATGGTAGCTACCCTTTGCACATGCGCAAAACACACCAATGTTTATCATGTGAAGAAAATTACTACCAACTTGTGTAAATTCGGATCTTGTGCTATAGCCTATAGTTAAACTCATAGTTTCCTTGCACAGAAGCCACGACCATGGGCGGAGCTATAAAACGCGCGGAGCAATCATATGAAGAGGCAATTTCAGCCGTTTTATTTTGTCGTCATCTGATTGCTCCGCGCGTTTTATAGCTCCGCCAGTGGTCGTGGCTTCTGTGCAAGGAAACTATGAATTTAACTATACAACTTCGCAAACAATCATTTTTTTAATCGACGTCTTTTAAAGAATAAGAAAGCAGTAAACCCACCAAAATTTTTGAAAAATGACGTGAAATCCACCGGATATCCCGACTGCGAAGACGAGAAACTTTGTCCATCGGAGTTGACGGACACAGATCCCCCGCTTCCGTCCGGTTCTTCATTCCTCACGCAGTCATTGTTCCTGCATGATATGGACACCGAGTAGGAATGACACACAGTTGTCGTCAGGGCCATGACAACCAGACTCAGTATGAGGCACTTGGTCAGCATAATATCCTGTAAAATAGATTCATGAGAAATTTATTTAATTTTTTAAAGGAGGATGCTTTTTTCAAGCTTTTTGCTGACTAGGCACATTCCCCAGAACTATAGTTAAACTCATAGTTTCCTTGCAGAGAAGCGACGACCACGGGCGGAGCTATAAAACGCGCGGAGCAATCAGATGAAGAGGAAATTTCAGCCGTTTTACTTTGTCTTCATCTGATTGCTCCACGCATTTTATAGCTCCGCCCGTGGTCGTGGCTTCTGTGCAAGGATACTATGAATTTAGCTATAAGAGCCATTTTGGGGGGGGGTGTCCGTAAGTTACGTGACGTGTTTTATGGTTGTAGGGGGTCGAGCCGAATATCACCAAATCTCACGTGTGAGGAAAAGAGGGGCCGCGCCGGAAATCACGTTTTCCGGGCATCAAAAGTCCAAATCAAAACTTTCAAATAAAAATACGATTTTGTATAATTGACACGTGAGATTACCAGTGCCGGATTTAAAGACCCAGGGCCCCTAGGCACTTGACATTTGGGGCCCCCAACATCTCGAAGCTATTTTTGAAATTTAGCAAATTAAATACACTAGTACAGAACATATAATTTTTATCGACTTTAATAAACATCAGAATAATACAGTATGTTACTATAGTTATTCTGTAAAATTTATAAAATCACACGGCGAACTTTCTTCTGTGCAAAATAACGAATGACGCCATCATAGTCAATTGACTGCATTATTTCTGACTCTATGTACATTACTGAGAGTGAGTTGAGCCTGTTCTCTCCTATGTTAGATCTTAAGTAATTCTTTACAGGTGATTTTCGCATTTTTTAGGCGATTTTATCTTTTTAAGGGCCCCCTTCCTGACTGGGCCCCTAAACCCGGGCCTTGTAGGCCTAGGCCAAAATCCGGCACTGGAGATTACGGGAGAGGGTTGAGCCAAATATCACGAAATATCATCATGGGGAATGGACCACTTAATTTATGTGTACACATTTATTCGTTGAAATATAAATTAATTTTTGCAAACGATAAGTAACAATTATTGAATTTTCGAAATAAAATAAATGAAACTAGCCAAATTTAGCTTGTAAATGTTTAATATAGAATATAAATGCTGTGTTTGTCGCCTTTTTACCTGTTAAACACAACAGTTGTGTGGAAGCGGGTTAAGGACAGATTCTGTTACAAACCTACATGTTATATTTCATTGAACAGCTTTTGGCTCTACTATCGAATAGTATTTTTACGAATGGATGTTGTTGTTGTTTTAAGGGGACGCATTACCCAAAATTTAGGGCTGCCCAGAAAATAATTAAACATGCTCGAATGTTGTGAGCTAAGGATATTGCAAAAAAAAGGATTCTATTATAATGGTGGAGGTTTATTGAAAATGATATAGTGGTTTGGTAAAATGGTTTTTGAAATTTTATGTTGATTTTTTTAAATTTTAATTTTTTCAGCTTGTGAATGGTTAAAACCCTAAAGCTTTTAGGTAAATTAATGTAGAGCTCCAATTTTTTTTGTCCTGTGTTGAAACATGTGCGTTTAACAAAAGTTGGTATGGGATAAGGTCTAGTGTGAATAGATTTTTTTTTTTAAATGCTGAAGGTGAAAATTTACAAAAAATCTTATTTTTTAGCCATTTTTATACATAAAGCTACATAACTTTTTTTATTTAACTGATAGCTCAATATCCATACCAACTTTTATTAATAGATGTTGTGGGAACATTTTGAAAAAAAATCCATTACAAAATTCTTTAAATTGTAGGAAGAGTAGCATTTTGAAAAAACGTTAAAAATTTTTATTTTTTTTAAAAAAACTTACGTTTTAATATTTATTAATTTTTCGTATATGTTTATTGAATGTTAGTTCTTTGTAAAAATAGTTTAATTTGAATGCTAGCAATAAAAGTACTGGATTTAGTTTTTTGGGTACCGCGTCCCCTTAATATAAAACGAACTTACCCTACAATGTTCAATATCTCAGGTTGAAATGGCAGTTCCAAAACAGAATGTAAATGCTTCAGGAATTGCTCGTTTTATATGTCATAGTAGAAGTTAACAAGTTAAGAAATAATGACAATAAATTAAATCGTAAAATCGTCGCAGTACACCTTTTATGCAATTATCTCGAAATTATACACCATAAAACAATGGTTGAAAATGATAACCATACAAACTTCACTTGAAATATTTACATTGTTACTATATCGAAGAAAGTCTATACATTGTCGATTAAATTACATTTTATAACTCATAAATTTCATCAATGAATACCTTTAAATTTTATGACGTTGCATTGTCAAGTAGACTTTGCATTATTTGAAGGTTATATCAGGGGCTCACTAGTTTTCAATTTTTCCCCAAGTGTTTTTATTTAAGAAACAAGAAGTTCATAAAGAACTAAAATAGCCTACTTTCCTAATACTTAAATACTTACTGAAGTTCTAATCGGGAAAAAACTAGGTTTCTAACAGTAAATATCATCAACAGCCGTTTCTACACTAGATTTATACATATTAGAAAAAAAAATCGAAACACAGCATCCAGCTAATAATTTAAACTTCTAAAAGCCAAAATCAACTATTTTCCTTATTATTATTTCGCAAATCAATTAAACATTATTTATCGTCTGCTCGCGATTTATTTGTAGTTCGAGGAATAATTAAATATTTATTAATAACAAAAGTAATGAAACTCCAAACTGCATTAAAAAATAAGAAATGTAAATTAAAACTTAGCATAATTGCATGCAAAGTATGCCTTGCCGCTTTCTTGTTAGATAATTAATGAATAATCAAAGAATCAAATTGTGCTACATTTTATGACGTCATTCCAAACTGATTCATGAAAATATTTTTTTGCTTCAAATATGTTTAAATAAATAAAGTTTCTCATGCCATTGTTGATTTGGCAACAGTGATTTAAATGACTCAAATTGAATTTCAACGCTAATTCAATGGGAAATTCGCCGACAGATAGTAGATTTATGTCCGTCCGGACGTACAGATAGACAGACGGACAAAAAGTATGAAAGTTGGGTATCTGAGGTCATAGCTTTCTAACAAAAAAAGAATTTTTAAGATCCGATGGATAGAACCGATTTTGGAAGGGGGGTACGGACAGACAGACAGACGGACAGACAGACAGACGAAAGACAGACATAAGAACAGACAGACAGATGGACATCAACCGCATTTCAATACCTACAGTGATTTAAATGACTCAAAATTGAATTTCAATGCTAATTCAATGGGAAATTCGCCAACAGATAGTAGATTTATGTCCGTCCGGACGTACAGACAGACGGACAAAAGTATGAAAGTTGGGTATCTGAGGTCATAGCTTTCTAACAAAAAAAGAATTTTAAGATCCGATGGATAAAACCGATTTTGGAAGGGGGGGGGGGGTACGGACAGACAGACGGACGGACAGACAGACGGACGGACAGACAGACGGAAAGACAGACAGACATACGAACAGACAGACATGGACATCAACCGCATTTCAATACCTACAGTGACTTAAATGACTCAAAATTGAATTTCAATGCTAATTCAATGGGAAATTCGCAGACAGATAGTAGATTTATGTCCGTCCGGACGTACAGACAGACGGACAAAAAGTATGAAAGTTGGGTATCTGAGGTCATAGCTTTCTAACAAAAAAGAATTTTTAAGATCCGATGATTAGAACCGATTTTGGAAGGGAGGTACAGACAGACAGACAAACGGACAGACAGGCGGACAGACAGACGGACAGACATACGAACAGACAGACAGATGGACAGACAGACAGTTGGACATCAACCGCATTTCAATACCTACAGTGATTTAAATGACTCAAAATTGAATTTCAATGCTAATTCAATGGGAAATTCGCCGACATATAGTAGATTTATGTCCGTCCGTACGTACAGACAGATGGACAAAAAGTATGAAAGTTGGGTATCTGAGGTCATAGCTTTCTAACAAAAAAAGAATTTTTAAGATCCGATGATTAGAATCGATTTTTGAAGGGGGGTACAGACAGACAGACAAACGGACAGACAGGCGGACAGACATACGGACAGACATACGAACAGACAGACATACGAACAGACATACAGATGGACAGACAGACAGATGGACATCGACCGCATTTCAATACCTACAGTGATTTAAATGACTCAAAATTGAATTTCAATGCTAATTCAATGGGAAATTCGCCGACAGATAGTAGATTTATGTCCGTCCGGACGTACAGACAGACGGACAAAAAGTATGAAAGTTGGGTATCTGAGGTAATAGCTTTCTAACAAAAAAAGAATTTTTAAGATCCGATGATTAGAACCGATTTTGGAAGGGGGGTACGGACAGACGGACATCGACCGCATGTCAATACCTACTTTTTCATTTTTTAATTCTTTCGAATTAAAAAAAGAAAAGTAGGCTAAAAAATATTAATGCCTGGGCATCATCAGTTGTTGTGGTTGATTAATTCTCTCTAAATGTGACAAATTCCAATGTAAAACAAAATCTGCCAAACGTAATAGTCTAAATCTTATTTGAGTAGTATTCAAGTATTTAAGAAATTAATAAGTGTTTGAGATCGATCATATTTTTTTTAAATAATTTTTACCATGTAGTTCATGGCGGTGTGGAAGCTACTGTGGAGCCACCACCAACCAAACCAAACCTTTGCTGGGGCAGCTACTGTGGAGCCACTACCAACCAAAACCTTGACTGTTAATTTTGAATTAGAACTCTTTCGTTTTTGTCTTTTCCGTTCTTGTCTAGAGATTGAGAAGTCGCAGAGTGATGTCGTTGTAAAAAATGTAAATCTTTGCAACTTTAATTAAAGATCCTGTTGGTGTGGAATACTGGACTTTCTTAATAACCGAAATTATCAAAACTCTCAAAAAAGCTATGCACTTAAATATTTAATGGTTGATTACTACCACCAAAGCGGTTTGAATGTAGACCTATGATTAAAAAAAGTTAATAAAAAAACTATATATTTACTCATGTCTTTTTATAAATTTAAAGCTAAGTAACATTCTTAAAATAAATACAAATCAATAAATATATCATCTTAATTTTAATGCAAATTTTTTACAATTATATTATGGAGATTAGGACAAAATTTAAAGAATTTCTTTTGATTAATGGAACTGAAAACAGCAATGTGCCGAGAAATTTTTAAACAAATTTTTTAATAATGAAATTAGTGATAACACTGCAAATGTGGGTTTTTTTTATTTGCAAAATTACAATTCTCAAATCGAAAACATAGAGTTAGGAAGGAGAGGTAGAGGGGTCTATGAGTTCAAATGGTTTGAAGCAGGTGATGATCGAAAATTATACTTGAACACTATTTCTTCTGTCTATTTTTATCTCTCAATACAGATTTTTAACCCAGCCTACAAACGTTTCCAAAATTTGAAAACTAATTAAAGACTCTAACATTTGACTAATCTAAATTAGCCTAAAACCATAGTTTTTCCAGTTGTGCCTCAAAGCCATTTATCGTTAGCATTAAAGCGTTTTTTTGTTAAAATTAAAAAAAATATTATGAAAATAGAAAACTTGTTTGTAAATGCATTTTAACCGTTAATCGAGATTCAGCTCCAAACCAGAGGGTATCGGAAAAGCCAGAAAAAAGCTTGTTAACGATTTGTTTTGTTTGTGACTTTCTTTTATTATAAGAAATACTTTATGTTCATAAAGTCTTATAAATAAAAACAGAAGATTATTATATAAGTGTTACAAATTTATTCACAACAACTACAGTAGAAGAGTTGCTGTAACGGTAAACCATATGTTTTCATTGTGTCTTCTTGAGCGCAAGGGTTAGATTGAAAAGTTTATTTGGGCTCTTCTTCGGTAATATTAATGAAATAGTAATGAAATTAAAAGGTTATCTTCGGAATCAAATTATCAGTTCGTATTACGTTCTGAAGTTTTAAATTTTAGTACTTTAATGTAAGTCATGCGTGACTAATAACCATTGGCACAAAGATTTTAAAATTTTAGCAGAGTAACCATTTAATATTACCTAGCTGTCTATGAGTTTGATTTGGTTAATTCCTAGTTTCGGTATACGGCGACTTTTTATTTCTCGCCAAACTTGTTGGCGAGAAAACATCGCATGACGACGCGTGATTGGACGATGCTACTAGGAAACCGCGAAGTCAAACAACTGTGGATCACGTGACGCTGTTCTGGAAGCGTTGTTTTTGAAAAAAATGGCCGCCATTTTCAAAATCCGTAGCACTACATGACAACAAGATTATCAAATCTGACGTTGACAACAGCCACACTGACAATTAACCGACGATAATAGCATGCAAAAATACAGCAAAAAAGTATTTTTTTTTATAAAAATAAGTTTCCGCCGATTATTAAAACGTTCACATATCCGGCTGCAAAATTATTAATGAAAAATGCGAATATTGAAAAAATTTCGAAATAAAGGCAAGGTACGCAGCAAATAATTAAGGGATAATTGAAAAAGCCAAAAATTTATAATTATATTATGAATAAAGACCTATAATTACGCAGCGAATTTTCCGGTACACAACAAAGGCGTGCGCGCGTCAAAAATCCAATGGGATAGAATCCATCACCTTTTCCGTTGTTATTCAAGGGTTTAAATTAAATTTATTAAACATTTCGCATTTAAAAGCAATAATTGAGAAAATTTAAATTAAAATCCAGAAGATTTACGCGTTAACAACAGCAACCAATATCCCAATCCCAGTAGCATCATCCTGATAAAACGCTAGACCGGAAATGAGCGTTGCGTTCACGACTGAACGAATCCTAACAAAAATATAAGCAAAAGTGACTCTTCACCTTTCTCCCCCCTTCTGGTTTTAGGGTTGCCATAAACATCGCAGTATGCGCGGGAGTAAAGTAGTACATGGTTGCCATTTTGTAATTATTTATCGCCCTTTTTCTATCGCCAAAATTTTCAAAAAGTCGCCGTATACCGAAACTAGGAATTAACCTTTGATTTTTGTAAAGGTTAAAATCCTACTTCCTGAGACAAATAATCTGAAAAATAATATTCTGTGTAGAGGGAGTGTACGTTTAATATGCTTCGAAGTCCCGATGCGACGTATGATGTCGTGCTTAAAAATTGTGTTGCGTGTCTGCTCGGGTCACTTCATTGTGGTTTTAAATGTTGTTGTTATTTTGTTCTATCGTCATTATTCCTGAGATTTTGAACGCAAATTTTCTCTTGACTTTTTGTTTTGTAAAACAAAATTGCTCGGCACCCCAAACAAGTATTTAGGCTTTCAATGAACCCTACAATACTGCTCCATGTAGGATACTGATGTTTTTTAGTGAAGACAAAATTGTCCGGAGCCCCAAACGCATGCATAATGGATTGGCCCATTGCGTAGTGTAGAGTTTGGTTTGTGTTGTCAAAAGCAAAGCAAAACCGTGACTTTGATTTGTTTTGTGAAAAGCAGCGCTAGTATAGCGTTTACAACCAATTCGATGAAGCTAGGGTTAATGCATCGACGTGAAGGAATCTGGCAACGGGAAAACACATGAGTTTCACCAAGTTGGCAGGTTTTTGGAAACGCGCCAAGCAGTATCGTAGAATTAAAATTTACCGTTAATTCATTAATTCAACTTAATTTACTGGTCAGGAAGTAGGATTGAAGATATTTTTATTTCTGTTTGGCACCAGTGTTAGAAATTCGATTCAGAAATTTAAGGGCAAGTTGTGTTACTGACTAAAAATCTAGGAGTAAATGTAAATTTTCTGGGCGCATTTTTGACAAAAATATTTATGGTAAAAAGTGCTAGTTTCATGTAATTTATGCGCAAACTCTTTACATCGCTGTAGAATCATCAGAGTTTGGCAATTTCAGGAGCTGGAGTTCCTAAATTTTGGGAATCACAATTAACAATCGCAGGAGTTTCTAGATTTTGCAATCGTGGGAGTATCACATTTTATGTATCCCCAGAGTTTTGTGATTTCACAGTATATAGAATTTTGGCACATTTCAAATTGTTACAAATTTGCGATTTTAATTGGATCATTTTCAACCAAATATTTAAAAACCATTTTAAAAAGTTGATGTGGTGACAATTAAGAATATTGGTCGCAATAACTGGGACAAAATTAATTTACAAGTCGCAAAGTTGTAGGATTTGGTCGCATTTTGTAACTAGCGACTGTGAATTTCCTACCTTGTTTGGCACTTCAAGTTTCATTTCCTGATAATTATTTTAAAATGATAGCATAGATACAAAAAAGTGTAAAACAATATTTATTTTGATGCAAATATTATGGATAAAGAACAAATATAAAAATTTATGTACTATCGCCCTTCCTCCTGCTCTTAATATGTTTAATTTATTTATTTTGGTATTGTTTAACTTTTTATTTTTATATTAAAGTTAAGTACATATTATCAATGCATTTTTATATACAAAGTATCAATACAGTATTTTTTTGGGATGTGTTGGTTGAGAATTAAATGCTAGATCATTTTTATGTAGAACCAGTAATGTCGCATGTATTTTTTTGGATTAAAATTTTAACCTCATTTTATTTTTATTTCATGAGAATTATTTTATTTATTAAAGACATACTTACTGTGTTACTTTTGTACAGGGTTGTTAAAAACCTGTTTTTTTTTTCATGAAAAACCCAACCCACTTAGGGTTTTTTTTTTCAGGGTTTTAGGGGTTTTTTCAGGGTTTTATAGGTTTTTTCAGTATTTTGGATGTGTTTTTCAGGATTTTGTGATTTATTTAGGGAAGTTTTAATTATTTATCTATACATTACAATTTTTAAAACTAACATAACATCTTGAGAGATAATCATGAATGGTGTAATTTAAGAGGGATTGTCAGTCCCATAGAGCAATGCATTAGTTTGTAATCATAACTTCGCAGAGTTTTGCTTGCCATGTTAGCCTTTCCCCAGGTAGGAATCAATAACATTAAAATGAAACAATTTGAAACGAAAATGTATATGCTATTTAATTATTATTTTGAAGTTTTAAAATGCCGAAAATTACAGCAGATGCGACACTATTTAAAACTTTATTAATTAATATTAAAACCAGATGTTATTTTCTTTTCAATTTTGTTTAAATGGATGTTATGATGATTCCCATACCTGGTGAGATTAGATAACATGGCAAACATTATTTGCCAAAAGTTGTGATTTCAAAACTAATGCATTAGCTCTATGGGACTGACAGTCCCTCTTAAATTAGAACAATTGAAAAATAATTCCATTTGGTTGTTAGATAAATGTATATTTAAATTTAAATAAATGTATTGCCTAGAACCAAGTATTGTTTGTTTGTGTATGTGTAAAATTATATAATCCGGAATATTTTAACGATAGAAATTTAAATTAGAATATTTAAAAATGTATTAGTTATATTTAATTGTTAAATAATTAGTATAAATTAAAATTTGTAAATGCATTTTAAATATTGAAGATACAAAAATGTAAAAATATATTAAGAATAATACTAAAATATGAATTAAAAATTACATGAAATGTATATTTTTTTTGTGTATAAAAAGATTGACTTTTTTTTTAATTTTCAGTGAAGGCAATTATTTAAAGTTCAATTGCCCACTTGGGTTTTTTCAAGTGGTTTTTTTATTTAAAAACCCACCCGGGTTTTTTCAGGTCGGGTAAAATTATAACAACCCTGCTTTTGTACAAATAATGCAATTGTGCTCTATAAATTTATTTTTATGTATTAATTCATTATTTGATTTTTATTTTTTAGCTAATAATATTTTTACCATCTTTTTTTTTTAATTTTTTAGAAAAATGTGCAATAGAAATATGATTAATTCTAAAAATTGTCTCCACCTTATTCAATTGTATATATGTATTTATTTTAAGGATTATTGTATTTTACTAAATTGTAATTAACTGTTTTTTATATAATAAATTGAATATGTCCCATATTTCATTTTATGTTTTAATTTTTTACCTTACATTTTACTAAAAGTTTATGCTTATGTGTGTGAGGTGAGGACAAATTGTTTGAGTTAATAGTTTCTAGATTATTTTTTTTAATGGAGAATCAAATATACGTGGATGCTCTGTAATATATTCTTTTTCTGTCTATATATATACAGAAAGAATATATATACAAAGAATATATATATATATACATACATACAGAAAACAGGAGATATATCTTCTGTTTTTTAACAAGTGCAATGAAATGCAGTCAATCCTGGTGAAATTGTGAATAATGCATAGATGTTTTTTATGGTTGTAAACTTTGTCAAGCTTATTTTGAAAAAAAGAAGTCAACCGTTGTTTGTGTTATAGCTTTTATTTTACCCCCCTCAAGATTTATAAGTTAACATCTACTGAAAACACATAGAAAGCATTTTATGATGGGTGTAATTGCAATATATACAAATTTTCCAAAGCATGACTAAGATATAGATTCCGGTTGATTCGTTGGCAACTTTGTCCAATTGAATTTATCAATATCAAAAAAGTAACCAATGAATTGACCAAATCCTATAATTATACTTTGGAGGATGAATGTGATTTTTGCATTACACTTTCATATGATGTATTCAAACTCCTCATCCTCCAATACCATTTTCTAACATTTTATTTCTCAATATCGCTTACTTGTGTATTGCTATTCAAAAGGATTGTTTCAAATGCCCAAATAGTCATTATATTTAATGAGGTATGTTTATAAACTTACCTATGTACATTCTCCAAGGCATAACTAAAATAAATGGTCCAGTACATTCCTTGGTGACTTCATCCAATTGAATTTATCATTATGAAAATTTGCCAATGAATGGACCGGTCCCTATATCTTAGTTATGCTTTTTATACTGTTAGTTTTGCAACTATGCCCTTGATATGATATATTCAAACTACATATCTTCCAATGCCAATTTTTAATGCTTGTTTGCTCAATAATATCACTTACTTACCTATTTAAAAGGATTACAGTGGTGGCCAAAAGTGAGGAAATTTTTTTAATGGTTCATGTTTTTAAACTTTTTTGTTTTGTGCTTGTGGAAAATATAAATTTTCCCTTAAATACAAACGTTTATATATTAAATTGAAGGTAATTTAGTGTAGAATTTAATAATAAATACAGTATTACAATATCTGTATTACAAAAAAATTATGCAACAAATAGTAAGATCTATCTTAGATTTGCAACTTTAAAAAAATGTCCCCACTTTTGGCCACCACTGTATGTTTCAAATGCCCAATCAGTCTATTAATTTATTGAGATATCCCATGTACATTCTCCAAAGCACAAATAAGATATAGGGTCCGCCCCATTCGATTCATTATCTGCTTTGTACTGGATTGCCATTGTCAAAAGTTATCTATGAATGGACCGTGGCCTGTATCTTAATTATACTCTGGAGAATGTGGCATACAATTACAGTATTTTACAGGGTTGCCAACTCTTATGTTCATCCATTTTCCCTGATTATTTTACCATGCATTTAATTACTTAACAATTTACCATTACACCGCGCTGGTTACATACTTCTTAGAATAATTATTATTTGGCTAAAACAGGACTTAGGTGCTAACTTTTATAAGAATCAGAAGTAACTTTTATAAGAATCAGAAGTATGGTTACAAAATTCTAAAAGAAATAACATTTGCCACATGTGAAAATTTTTTAAAGCAATTTAATTTTTTCTGCAATTGCTTTCATTTCAAATAAAAATAATATAAATGCTTCCAAACTTATACCATGCTTGAATTTTGCTTTGTACGTTTTTGCATTTGCAAAAATTATGGACCAACAACAGGCCAGAGGCCCAGCAAAGTCGGTTTAAAAATTAAATAATTTTTTACCCAGTCTCCAATAACTATTGAGATTCTTTTTGAATTCTTATTCACATTGACAGGGTTCGTACGCCTCCCAAAATTCCTGAAAAACTCCTGAATTTTATTTTTTAAGGGCCCTTATAACTCCCGAAATTTGTATCATATCCTGATATTTTCCCCCCTCTCCTGAAAAATTTGACGACATGAATAATGTTTCTCCTTTCTCAGTCGGTTTTCTCTCGTACTTTATCAGGATGTCTACCAGTCGAAAAAGTCTTGAAATTAAAACAAAGGTCACGAAAATTTTAAAAATCGCCACAAAAAGGCGATTTTTTTTCCCCAAAAAAGGAGGTTGACTTTTACACCAAAGCCACAAATTTTCCACAATATTTACTCCCCTTGTTTCCTTCATTCTAAGTCACTAGACCAATACAATAATAAACACACATAATTAAATTTATTTCGCTATACCTCCTGAATTTACATCGCTGCACTCCTGATAAACTCCTGAATTTCACTATTATAGATAGAGTACGAACCCTGCATTGAGTATAAAACATCGGGTAAAGCATATATCTCCCTGCTTAAGGAATTCAATTAACTAGGTTCCATTGATTTTTTTTCAATCTGATGGGTTGGCAACTCTCATTTGAAAATATTCAATCTGATTTGTTTCATTTATCTTTATTAAGTGCATATGCTTTTTACGTTTCAGATTACTCCAATAATGCCGTCAATTACTTTGAGTTCACTTCCACTGGAAAACTGAGGGTGCAGCACACATGCCCGATGTGTCCGTACTTCACTTTTCGGCGTTCACACCTTCAAGAGCATTTGCTGACTCACTCGGGCGAGCGACCTTTTACGTGTTCGGTTTGTCAGAAAACGTTCAGGACTAAGTCGCAAGTGAAGCGCCATGAAACTATAGTACATAAAAAATGACCGTGATCTCCATAGAGACATAGAGTTAGGGGGGAATGGGCCTGATTGACCGAGGGTCTCCACCAGGGTTCGAAATTCACAGTCGCAAAATGCGACCAGTTTTTTCGATTTTGAAATAAATTTAATCACAGTTATTGCAACTACAGTTTTTAAAAAAAAACTTATCCAAACAAATCCCAAAGCTACGAAATGGTCCAAGACATAGAGCAGTTGCTGAATTTCGCCTGGCCACTGGCACGATTGCCTAAGAAAGCATCTGTTTCGCATCAATGTTGCTAATTCGCCCATCTGCCCTCTGTGCGTCTTGGAGAGGAGATGGACTCTGCCCACCTCCTGCGATGTTCTGCCCTACGGAAGAGTACCCTCTCAGAGCGCTACTGGGAGGCGAGAGACAAGATAAGTTGATGGACTTGTTGCAGTGATTTCTTTCTTGTTCTGTTCGCATTGTTTGAATTACTGTAACTGTCCAATAACTGCCATTAGAAAATAAAAAAAAAAGTTTTAAAAAATCTTCAATACTAACTTTTTTATATTAATATTGTGGTTTCCAAGACTCTCTCAAAAAAATAATTATCTTAAATTCAGAAATCTTCACCAATCAAAATTTTTCAAACCATTGCTGTCATCATATTATCGTAAAAATTCGGCAGTCTTAAAACCAATCTACGAATTTCGAAACTTTGGCAAACTTCATAAAATCTCCAGATTGGGACTATTGTAAAATCCCCAAATTGTGGTAATTGACAATGTCAAATATGGAAACTCGGGCAACCCTAATATCCACAAACTTCAGCTATAGTAAATTGTGATTTCTTAAATTTTGGAACTCCCGTTAATCCTTAAATGGCGAAACTCTTGTGATTCCATGAAATCACTAAACTCTGATGATAAACACGCAAGTGCGACAATCTTAAAATCGTCCATATGGGCACTGTAGGCTCTAAAAATGGCGGTGAAATGTTTAAAAAAGTTTTTTTTTTCATAATTAAAAAAAAGTAATGTACGTTTCCTAGTACAATCCCATATAATGTACATTTGCTTCTAGTTTTTTAAGTACGTCACACAGACCGCTCCTAAATTTCTCTATCCAATTTCGAACACTGGTTTCTACACCAAAGTGCCTCTGTTACTCCAATAGAAAAAAATTATCTTCCAAGCCACATTGCTACATTTTTAGAAACGTTTTATTATATGAAAAATGTAGCTGGCTCTTACAGGGTTCTATAAACACACTTTTTGACGTTGGTTTGAATATCTTGTTGTAAAATTATTTATTGAATTTTTTTTAAAAAAATTTTTGAACCAATTTTTAAAAGTGGGATTGTGGGCTTGGAGACTTGTAAGTCAGCTACATGTATCAAATAAAAAAACGTTTGTGAAAATATTCTATGCAGCCTAAGAAATATGGTTTAGAATTTTTTTTTCTCCATTGGATTAACACAGGGGCACTTTGGTTTGGAGACATGCGATCAATCAGACTCATTCACCCTTCAAAAGAAAAGGGAGATGCTTGGCGTGAAAAAATTTGAAGCCCTTGGGAATTGTCAAGTAAGCCTAAACAAACTGCTCACTTAATGTTAGTTCATGCTGAACATAGATAGAATAGTTAAAGTATTAGATTGGCAGATCACGTGACCTCCAATGCTAACGACGGGACGCGCAAGGAGACCAGAATAAGAGGGCAATGGAGCCAGTGTTGTCACCAGTTTTAGGAGAAAAACACTACAAAAAAATACCATTTAATTCTAAAAATACAAAAACATACCATAAAAATACTAGCAAAGCTTTATATGCTTTGTTTGAGTGTTTTTGAGTTTGTTTGAGTTCTTTTTAGTGACTTTTATATAGTCACTAAAAAGATTCCAAAATGCAGCTAAAACTTTTGTGGTCTTGTTTTGATGGGTGTCAAATAGTTTTGTAATTTTAGAATTAAATGGTATTTTTTTCATAGTGTTTTTCTCCTAAAACTGGTGACAACCCTTGCCCCATTGCACTCTTATTCTGGTCTCCTTGCGCGTCCCGTCGTTAGCATTGGAGGTCACGTGATCCGCCAATCTAATACTTTTAACTATGATATCTATGGCTCTATCGCTATGCAAAAATGGCTGAACTATCATGATTCACGAAAAAAACAAACTACGAGATTCTTTGTACGTTGATATCATAGTTAAAGTATTAGATTGCAGATCACGTGACCTCAATGCTAACGACGGACGCCATGGATGCCAAATAGAGGAAAATGCCATGTTGCTGCCACTTTAATGGAAAAGTACTACGAAAAAATACCATTTAATTCTAAAATACAAAAAAATATCGTAAAATACTAGCTGCATTTTGGAATGTTTTTGTGACTTAATCTTCTAGTAGTTTTTTTGTAATTTTAGAATTAAGTGGTATTTTTCGTTGTATTTTCTCCTTAAAGAGGTACAACACTGGCCATTTGCCCTTATTTGGCCTCCATGCGCGTCCGTCTTAGCATTGGAGGTCAGTGATCTGCCCAATCTATACTTTAACTATGATATCTATGATGCTGAATCACATCATTTTATCCTTGTTTGTGCAGTTGTGGGCAGCGCTGTAGCATGAGATTTAAAGAGAATCTTTAAATCTCATAGAAGTTTTAATAGAGAATCAGAAACCGCCAAATCGATTTAGTAAGCCTTTACAAACTCTACTGTAGAATAGGACCAAATAGTTAGCCGAGAACATATCTTCAGACTTACCACAAACCGATGAATGGCCTCACTTGACAAATGTGTTTTTGGTTTTTGTAATAGTTTTGGCCCTAGGCAACATCTCCATCTTGTTACTCTACAGTCCCTGGACAAATTATTAGACGCACTGCAAGATTTCATGTATCAATCAATGATGAACAAAATACCTTTAGAAGGACATTTGTGTTCCTAAACTTAAGCTATTGAATAGAAAATACTATCTGCTATACTTAATACATATATCGACATGATATTAATGATATGGCATTCTTTGGTATGTTTTCATCATTACTAAAAAAATACAGTGCGTCTAATAATTTGTCCAGGGACTGTATGATATTTATACTGTATTAAAGTTCCTTTGCACCATGAATTACTAATGCGAAATCCCATGTTAATAGTTTATGAAATAACTATATGTATGTAAAACGATATACACAGATAATAAAAATTCTAAATTTCAGTATGTCTTCTGCTTTTCCACAAATCCAGTGTTGTATGTATTATGTTTCCTTAAAAATATCTTTCTTTAAATTGGTCCATTCTCTCAACATAGCATGTGGAATTGGCAAAAAAATATATTTATATACACAGAGGTTTTGTTGAGAGTTGTAAACTGTGTATAACTTAGTTTATAAAATAATTTGTATTAACTTTATACTTATGTTGTTGTAGCTTTTGCCCAGGACGAAACTTTTAAGTTTATATCATGGAATGCTAAGAATCACAGAATCATTATTTAATTTCTGGATAATACAACTTAATTGCCTATTTAAAACGATTGTGTATTAAAATGCCCAATTTGTCACTGAACCAAGAGATAACACTTTCCCATGTACAATTGCAATGTCCGAGGAATAATACCCCGTGTAGAGGGGTATTATTCGTCGGATATTAAATATACATCATCATTAAATATCCTTCAAAGTCCTAACGCTGCGTACGATGTCGCCCTTAACGGTTGCATTGGGTGCCTACTCAGGTGCCGGGTCGTCACTTGACTGTGGTTCTAAAATACGACGCCCGTCACTAATAGCCCTCGTGTAGCTCTAGTGCGACAATAATTCAAACTAAACTAAACAATTGCAATGTTTGGTGTAGTTGCTGCCAACCCTCCCAATTTAGTTGGGGATCTCCTGATTGCCGCCCATTTTCCATATTGAATACCTTAGTGGAAGAACGTGCTAAGTGACATTTTTGAAAAAAAAATGATATTTTTGTGTCAATGAATATATTATTCCATCCTTTATATGTGGCTCTAAATTACGACGCCCGTCGCCAATAGCCCTCGTGTAGCTCTAGTGCAACGATAATTCAAACTAAACTAAACCATCCTTTATAGATAACAATTTTCCCCTTTTTCATAAAGTTAAGTATATTTTTTATCGTTTGCAAGTACAGATTTAACGGATTTAAGGGCAAACTAAAACTTTAAAGATCATTTTCTCGGTTTCACCTTTTTTGTTACTAAGCACGTTCTTCCTTTAAGCTCTTCAATTATTCATTAAAATACATTTTTTATAATTGTTAAAAGGTATTTGTGAATTTTTCCCTGACATTTCCTGACCAATAATGTCTTTGGAAAATTACTACTCAAGCCAAAACAGGACATATTGGTAACTGTTATAACAATCAGAAGTATGGTTACAAAATTCTAAAAGTGATAAAATGTGTTTAAAAATAATAATTTTTTGCAATCACTAATTCATTTCCAGCAAAGATAATGTAAATGCATCTAATTTCGTATGATTGCTTGTTTTGCCAAAGATTTGCTGGTTTTTCAATCTCATGAGGGGATTGGCAACTCGGATTTTATAATGTTTAATGTCATTGTTGCTAAATTCATGTGATTTTTATATTTCAGCTGACTTCACTGCGAAAAATTACTTTGAGTTTACATCAACTGGAAAACTGAGGGTGCAGCACACTTGTCCAATGTGTCCGTACGTCACTTTTCGACGTACACATCTCGAATATCATTTGCTGACTCACACGGGGGAACGACCTTTTGCATGCTCGGTGTGTCAGAAAACGTTCAGGACTAAGTCACAAATGACACGTCATGAAGCAATAATACATAGAAAATAACTATAATCTATATGTAACAACCATTGAGCTAGAAGAAACGTGGAGTGAGGTGTGTGATTCACTGAACAGGGCAGCAAACGAGCCGGTTCAATAACGAAGCGCGGAGGAATACACGGCGCTGCAGCAAAAACGAACCAGGCAGAAAACCTAGAAACTTGGCCTATTTCGCTATTGGGTTCGTCTTCGCTGGTTCTTAGTTAGTGATCCACGTGGTTATTTCTTAAAAAAGTTGGAATTTAAAGTTAAAGAAAGTTAATTTCTTTCAAAAAAATAATTTGAAAATACATTTAGGAGCCCAAATCAATATGATAGAGGGGTCTCGTACAAGTGTAGGGAAAATAGTCCTTTTCTGCCCTGTTCGCTCAAAAGGGTGCGAGTGGGTTTTCGGCTCGCTGACACCTCACTCCAGTTTCCCTTCTAGCTCAATGGTAACAACTTGTACCTGATATTGAGGCCGTTCTGATTTTGTGACTAGTTTTGTTTTAGGTTTTTTTCTAAGTTAAGTAGGGTGACTCAGGGTAATTATTGCACAGGAGCCCATCAACCCTAATGCATCATAATTTATGGTGTCTTACAAACCCCAATTTATTAATTGCATATCCAGCAATGCTCTGATTAATTATTGGGGTTAAGTAAGTACTTTTTCTCAAAAAAATATATTAATAACCCAAAGCGCTTGAAAAAAAATAGTTTAAATTTGTGTTCAAACGATGCTAAATTGTGCATAATTTTGTGTTCTCTTACATGATCTTGAATTTTATAATGCCTTGCCTTAGATATGTTTATGAAGGTGGTTTGTGCTGAAAAACCATTGTAAGATGAATAGTAAATTGACATACATGTTTAGTTACTGGGTAATTATTGTGACAAAGCAAGGAAATTGTTGGAAATGCTACGGAGTAAAATTCAGACAGCATCGCAATATGTTTAAATTTACTTGATATGGTTTGTGTGATTGAGGAACACCATCTAAGCAAAGTTTGAACTTGGAAAAGAAGAAATTTAAAAGTTTGGTAATTTTTACTAGATTTCATGGTTATGCATTTTTTACAGAAGCAATGTGGTGTTAAATAATTATAAAATACACAGTACTATAGTACACCATATCACACAATTAACCCCATGTAGCTAGTTTAAATACTGTTCAGAATTGATTGAAAACTACTGTCCAATAATTACCCCGATTGGTGGGGTAATTCTTGGACACATGTTTATTTTTTTAAAACTTCTGCAGATTAAATAATAAATTTCAACAATGGTACCCGACAGCAGCGTGTAAAATACTTTTTTTTGTGTGTATAGCAGTTCTGCTACACCAAAGTATTTGTGTGTAGCAATTTTTAATTAATGCATAGCACTTTTGAAAAAATTTAAAGACTCTTCCAGTCTCTTTAATTGTTTTGGGGGGAAATGTTAATTTTTGATAAATATCCCCGTTTCTGTGATCCAGTTTTTAACAGTTCGTAACTGAACCGCCACATTTTACTTTTGTTGATTTTCGCAACACAAATAACGAATTGGAAATCTCGCTAAATCTTTCTGTTCTGGCGCGATTATCGGCGGTTTGTTTACACTTTTTGCTACTCACTTCCAGTCTGGTATGGAATTTAGATGTTTCCCTGCCTGAACGAAAAGCGGCCAACGGATTCGAATTGAGATTAAGCTCCATGACTTAGACAACTGAACTGAAGCGATCTGACTTCGAATCGTTTGCAAAAACACCATGGTTATGAGAAACGGAGATGCTTTGTGAGTATCGCAACTAAATGCGATACAAAGCTAAATAGTTATCGCAAGTTTTCATTTTGGTGTCGCGTTTCGCGATGCGATACTGCTTATTTTACACGCTGCCCGACAGATATATCAAATAGAATCATTAATCATTACGAAAAATTTACTTGTTAGAAAATTACATACCAATGTGGGAGCTATGGTAAAAGTTTGATTATTCTAAAATAATTACCTTGTGTCACCCTATTTGCTGTACCGAGTGTTAATTTGTGTTCATTTTATTAGCATTCTTGCAAAATGGTAGAAAGATAACCTGTTTGGATTATTTTTTTTTTTACTTTTAAAGAGAATGTAGTTGCCATTTGAAAAAAAATATTGTAAATTCTCAGTCTATTAGGCTGATATACTTAATATATAAAGATTATATATGTTTTTTATCAATTATAAGTAACGTTTCATATTACTTGATTTTTATTATCAATAAGTGTTTGTCTCGCACAAAATAAATCAATATTTCTAAGAAATTCATAAAAACCGAGGCATATTTGAATTTTGATCATTTGTCCCAACTCATAATTACCTGAACATTTGTAGTCTCGTACACATAAATTGCTTTTCTATATCATACATACAGTCCCTGGACAAATTGTTAGACGCACTGCAAGATTTCATGTATCTATCAATGATGAACAAAATACCTTTAGAAGGACATTTGTGTTCCTAAACTTAAGGTATTGAATAGAAAATACTATCTGCTATACTTAATACATATATCGACATCTTTTTTAATGATATGGCATTCTTTGGTATGTTTTCATCATTACTTAAAAAAATACAGTGTGTCGAATAATTTGTCAAGGGACTGTATGTGACCAGTGACTCTTTTGTTTTAATCTATCTGCAGCCACGTAGATGGTTCTCACAAACAAACTTTTAAAGTAACTTATATTTAATGCTTTATGCCCTTTTTTTGTGTGTAGGTATGTATTTAGTTAAAGTAGACTCCCTCTTAACTAGACTGCTTAATCGGATCTTTGCTTTAAGTTCCTAAATTTTTCTATCCTTAAAGTAAAAAAAATAGCTTTATACAAAACACATTTGTTTTCAATTCCCTTGTTAGGCTGATATAAAAAATAAAATGGCAGATGTATGTGTCAAGTAGCTGAACTTCTAGGCTTCAATTAAAAAGATTACTCTGGGTTTTAAATGGTATGGTAACTGATAATGCTTTAATACATTGAACAAAAAGACACATTATTTCTATCTACAGTACATTTATTTATAAGGCAAATTATCATCAATGTAGAAATGTGTAATCACATGTACACCTAAGCCTTAATTTATAATAATTAACTTTTTAATGTGCAATATTTGCCTTTTAGCTGTGTTTTATGCCAGGAATGTCGAGGTTACTCCAACTGGGAGGCTAAGGAAACGACATGCTTGTTCTATCTGCTTGTATTCAACCTACCAACACTCACATTACCAAGAGCACATGCGAAGCCATTCCGGAGAAAAGCCGTTTAAATGTGATTTTTGCAACAAAAGATACCCAGCCAAGTCGTCTCTTAAAAACCATTTAAAACTACATCACAAATAGTTTTTGAAACTGTAACGATATGTGTTTCTACAACAGAAATAGCTTAGACAACTTTAAATCTTGACTTTATCGTCCCAACTAACTTTCACACATGAAATTTAATATATTCAGTAATATTTTCAAGTGTTAGTGAAAAAATACATTATGAATTTTTTTATTTCAAGGGATCAGTTTTGGTCTTACTATTATGTAATTCTGTACTAATAAAAGGTTATGTAATATGGGTAAATTATAAAGGGACTTTTAACAATCTTTTATTGTTAATTAAATTGTATTCTTAAATATTTACTTCAGGTGTCTTCTGCATTTCTCTAGCGAATGTGTATTTAGTATTTCAAACATTTGTATTTTTATTTTAGTTTGACTTTAAAAGAGGTTTTATGTATTCTTTTAAAAAGACAATATACTTTCTACTTAAGATCAAACTAATTTTTGCATTTGTTTTCCAATGCTTTTACATTCAAAAGGATTTTATTTATGAATGAAAATATTTAAAAGAGCAAAATCCTGGTAAAATTTAAAATGCTTTTTTAGATTTTATTCATCTGAACTGTTCCTAAAATGTTTGGTTATAAATTGTAGTTGATCCATGTTGTACACTTTATTAAACAAAATTATAACAACTATTTTTAATTGTGTCAAATTGTTGTTACTATGTTCAAGTGAAAACTTACTACCACTTGCCTCCATTTTGTTCAAAATAGCCCTTGACTGTTGTTCAAACTAAAAAAAATTCTGTTTGTGTGTAATTTAAATGTTTCATATGTTATTAATGAAATGTAAAAATGAAATAAACTTTTTATTTGTTTTAATAAAATGAAAATAAGTATTTAAATGTTTTTAGTAATGTACTTCTAAAGCTGTTTGAAATTATCGGTTGACACTTGAAACAAATTCAATGTCCAAATTTTAATTAACATGATTCTTTCTTGATATTCTAGCTCAGTTTTGGGGAAAAGGCAAAAGTCAAGTTTCCTCAGAAAAGCTGTTTGCCTGTCCCTTCTGCCCATATACTTCTAACCGAAATTATAACTTAAAAATCCACATGCAGATACATACTGGTACAAAACCACATAAATGTAGTGCTTGCGGGAAAGCATTTACTACAACGTCAAACCTAAAACAACATCTATTGGTTCATTACAAAGATGACTGTTTGATTATAAATAATTAATATAAATATGATTGAGTAATGTACTTTTTAATAGGGATGCACCGAATATTCGGTATTCGGCCACTTAAGCCGAATATTCGGTTTGGCCGCTATTCAGCCGAATATTCGGTTTGGCCGCTATAGTGAAATTTAAAAATTTCCAAATTTCTTCAAGTTATCTTCTTATAAAACGTCAAAAATTTCCCAAACACGACTTCTTTTCTTTTATAATAGACTCAAATTCTTAAGTTTGTTATTTATAATGTTAAATCAAGTTTTACTAAAGTTATTATTTTAAATTTTTTTTATTTATTTTATTATTTTTTTCTGATTTTTATTCTATACCGGATGCACCTACTTCTGTTTTTGTTTTCATACTTCCGTTTTCGTGTTGTGATTTTACCAATTTACACTTTCTAAAAGGCTTGTTTTAATAACAAACGAGTACTACTTTATTCTGTGTTGCTACAAATAAAAATTTAATAGCTATATTGTATTAAAATTCTTGTGTGATTGCGTACTTATATGTTTAATTGAAATTGATGAATAATAAATACAACTTACTCAGATCCAACAAAAAATAAAAATTGGTTTAGGTAGGCCGAATATTCGGCTTAGACTTTGGCCGAATATTCGGTATTCGGCTAAATTTGGTATTCGGTGCATCCCTACTTTTTAAATTGATTTTACTTTAATAACTAACATCACATGTCTTGTATATAAAGTGCAGTTGTGTTCTTTATTTCTACTTGTATTGTTACTATTATGCATATAAGTAATAAATAGTTGCTTTCTGTAATTTGTATTTGCAATCTAATTACTTTTTTTTTTTTTTTTGCCTTTCTACTGATCTCTAACTTTGTCTTTTTACTTAATATTAATAAATATTAATGTCATCACAGAATTGAGTAAATATAAAACTTGTTTTCACATGAATTTTAATTATATTTCATGTGAGTTTTAATAATATAGTTCTTTTCTGTAATTTGTAATTGCAATCTAATTACTTTTTTTTGCCTTTCTACTGCTCTCTAACTTAGTCTTTTGATTTAATATTGATACATATTATGTCATCAGAATTGAGTAAATATAAAACTTGTTTTCACGTGAATTTTAATTATATTTCATGAGAGTTTTAATTATATAGTTCTTTTCTGTAATTTGTAATTGCAATCTAATTGCTTCTTTGCATTTCTTCTGTTCTCTAACCTCGTATTTTGACTCAATATTTAGAATTATTAATTTCATTAGGAATGTGTAAATATGTATGAACTTGTCTTTCTCATGAATTTTAATCATATTTCCTTTGCACTTTAAAAGGTAATGATTATTCTATCTATTTTTTTAACTGCCTTTGTTGTGCTTTTTAACATGAATAATATTTTTTTTATCATGAATGTACTTTTTTTTTTAATTTTAGTTTATTTTGTCATCACTCTTTGTTAAAAACCATTAGATCATTGTAATTAAACATAATGCATAAACTTTTTAGGTTCTTAAAAATTAGATAAAACTTTCTAAAACAAATTATAAAAAAATGACATTTTAATACAAGTTATAATTATTGTAATTTTATTTTTACTCGGTGTGTGAATTGCAACCAAATTCGTTTGTTTTTGCTGCTTGGCACCGAATCGGAACAACCCTTTAAGTCACATTTTTAAAAGTGTTACATGTTTAATAACGACGACTCCTACTTCATGGTCCTGTGACTGTCCGATCTTATCAATATCCCGAAAATCACAAGATTTTGAGATTTTCCGATGGGCGTCGCTTGTGCCTATGATTTTTGTTCCCAACAGTAAAACCTTTTTAATGCATCCAACTGTAGTCTTTAGTTACCCTTCTTTAGATTAGTATCCCTAGTTATCAGAAATAATTTTTTAAAGGTTAATGGGAAAAAAAGTTGTCATTTGGCCACTGAACCATAAAGTAGAATTTTACCTTTATTTGTCAACCGGATCCTAAAGTACAAATTTACTACCTTTATTTGTTAATTGGACTATAAAATACAGTTCACGGCCAACATCAATAACAAGGCCCGAGAAGCTTTCCCAAACATGAGCGTAGACGGAATTTTTGACGTCACTGTTCCGAGTGCCGAAGATCGAGAAACTAGTTCGGAAGCATTCGGAACACTAAAAATGTGGTCAGCCGTGAACGAGTGGTTCCGAACAGGTTTCGAGACAGGTTATCATCATCTTCGGAACAACGTCACTCGAGACTATGACGTCAAAATTTCCGTCCCCGAGTGTGTTTGGGAGAGCTTCTTTGACCTTAGTAGTTGAGTAGGCCGTGTACAGTTTTGCCTTTCTTTGCTAACCTGACCATAAAGTAGAATTTACCTTTAATTCCTGTAACCCCCTCCATTGTATTTTTGCAGACGCACCTCAACTGATAAGCGGACAGTTTCTGCAGTCCTGGCCAAAACAGTTCTGTTGCGACTACTGCACTTACACCACCTGCAAGAAAAGCAACCTGAAGAGACATTTCCTGACGCATACGGGAGAAAAGCCATTCCAATGTACGGCATGCGGGAGACGATTCCCGTTAAAGCATTCTCTTAAAGTCCATGCTTGCCATGGGGTCATCTACAAATAGCTTGGTCTTGTACAGTCCCTGGACAAATTATTAGACGCACTGCAAGATTTCATGTATCAATCAATGATGTACAAAATACCTTTAGAAGGACATTTGTGTTCCTAAACTTAAGCTATTGAATACAAAATACTATCTGCTATACTTAATACATATATCGACATCTTTTTTTAATGATATGGCATTCTTTGGAGTTTTCATCATTACTAAAAAAAATACAGTGCGTCTAATAATTTGTCCAGGGACTGTAACTTAGGAATTGCCCTATTGGTATACAGTAAGACGTAATGGTATCAGCCACAATAAGACATCCATTGCCCTCCCATTGATTTTAGTTGCCCACACTGCTTTCCTATAAACAAAATATTCCTGGCGAGCCCAGTCGGTAAGATGCTTGCCTTTGCAAGCGAAAGGTCTCAGGTTCGGGTCTGGGCATCGCCAAAATAATTGCTGACCTGTAAAACGGTCTGTGGAGCCAAAAAGGTCCGATAGATAATATCCTGTCTAGAACAAATGCAGTTTAGTCTTCATGTTCGTCATAATCATAGACAATGTTCCTGAAAATGAGGTAGTCTATTTATTTGTTTATTTTAATTTTACTCTATACCCTTTAAGTATTCATTTTGAGGGGTTTTTAGACACTACTCAAAATTTTCTATATCCTTAATAAAAATTGTGTTTTCCTGTTATGGTTTTGGAAAAAAAAGTCTGAAAAGTTGGTAGAACCAAAAAAAAATTTTTAGAAATTCCCCTTCAAATTATGTCTGAATCTGCGCCTGTCAATATAAGAAATTTTGTAACTTTTTTACTGTGCAATGTTATAAAATTATTTTTTTTTTGTGGTTCATTTTTATTATTTCATCATAATGCTTTTAAGTTAAATTTTATAATAAATTTCTAAGCTTTGCTTTGTTCATGTAATTTAAAAAAAAAATATTACATCTTTAACGCACCTAAATTTAATGCATGGAAATTTATCATATGAACTATTACTTTCAAGAGGAATATGAAGTTAAATTATGGTTTTTATATTATATTTTTATTTAAATCTTAACACATTATTTTAATGTTTTTTTATTACTTACTGTCAGATCTTATTTATACTTCTCCATTTAAAGAATTTCCATAAATTTGGATTATTATAACATCAAATAACAATTTTATAGTTTGGTAAATTGGTTACTGTATTTGGTAAATTTGGTTACTGTAAACAAAATTAAGTTTACAAAACTAAATATGTTGCAAATATTCGTTAATTTGTTTTTAACATCAATTTTATGTTGTTGGTGTATATTTTATTTTAGTATTATATGTTACCTTTTTTGTTTAAGTAAACTTAGTAATTATATTTCTTCTTAAGATTTAAAAAAGTAAGGGTTTATCTGTGTATATATTCAATGATGTTTTTCAAATAATATAGAGTTCTACTTTTGATATACCTTAAAAAAATTAAATTTTGTCTTGGGTGTTTCATTGAAAATTTTGACTTATTGTTTTGTATAATTAATATTTTTAAATGATATATGAACTTTTATCTATTGCATTCCAAACTATTTTATCGATCTCAAAATTGAATTAATGCTTGTACGAAATATTTATTATTTGAAAACAAGAATATTAATGAATATGTAGCATTTTTTGATATTTTTTTTTGTTAAATTATGTTTGTATATATCTATATTTTGTGTGTGCATTTCTTATTACTTTCTATAAAGATACAAAATATTCAATGCTACTCTATTTTTTTTAAGTATAAATTATATTATTTTGCAAGTATAATATTGTAAGTTATTTGTTTTAAATGTATCTATTTTTCCAATTTATTAATAAAGTTTGAATAATAACATTGATTCATATACTGTGTATTATTTTAATTTTGTAATTATTAATTAATTTAATCATATACTGTGTATTATTTTAATTTTGTAATTATTAATTAATTTTGTTACAATTTATTTCGGTTTATTCTTAGTAATTATTCATATGTTTATATATCATTTTGCGATTTCTAATGCATAAATTTTCTTTGAGAGTCTTTACTTTTATTTTCTGTAGTGTATGTTTGTTTCATTTGTAGAAATATTATAGAATAACTTTGTTTACAACTCTTTTATATAAAAATATATTCAAATTGAATTTAAATTGAATATTATTAAGTCTAAACTCCATTTTATGTCTGACTTGCCAGCCCAAAATTTATATATCTACAAAACATTGGTTTTGCATGAGAATTGTTTGAAGTCATGTCTTTAAATTTCATTGTAAAGAGATCAGTTTATTGTTGTATAATTGTTAATCGCCAATGTTTGAAAATTCAATACAAATTTTGTAAAAAATCAGTTTTGTTCGCTATATTTTCTTGATTCATTACAAAATAATTATTCGCACGTCTTTTTTTTTTCCCCGTTTTTGAAGTAATAACAATTATGATAGAAAGCGGGTTGTTTTTATTTTGAATTTCATGTAGTATTTTGGTTAATACTTATCATCTTAATTAGCTGTTCCTTAAATACTGATTTAAAGTTTTAAAAACTAGAGTAAAAAAAGGTAAAGTTTTTTATTTAAATTACAGGGTGTCCCTAAAAGAATGTCCGAGTTTCAAATTGTAATAGTATTGTGGTTGAAGTGTAATTGTAATGTGGTTGAAGGGTAATGAATAAAAAATAACTGCAACAGTTTCTAATAAGCGCATGGGCTTGTACCGCTACATCGTTTTCACAGTTGCAGTGTCATCTATTCAAAATGGCTACTTCTGAGCGTAAAGCGTTTTGTGTTCTACAATTTGCTAAGAGTGATTCCGTATCACTAAAGGCGCACACATTGAGCACTTATAGGAAAAACTAGTTTGGTTTTCCTTCAATGTCATGTATGATTTTTTATATTTAGTATAAAATAAACTCCTGTAATATACCATTGAAACTCGGACATTCTTTTACGGACACCCTGTATTATTATATGTTAAGTTATTAATTTGAATTATTACAATGTTAAGTTTTATCTAAAAGTTTCCTACTTACATTTCTTAGTTTGTTTCTGTTCGATTTAAAAAATATCCATCTATATATTATCTTTGTTTTTTTCCAGATCTTAACTTGCGTTCATCATTGCAATATCAAAACACTAAAAGAATGTACCCATGTTCGCTGTGCGGCTTTGTCGCGTATTTTCCTTCACATCTACGTAACCATATGCTGAGGCACACTGGGAAAAAGCCCCATCAGTGCAATATTTGCAAAAAGAGTTTCGCCGTGAAATATGATCTGAGAAGACATTTTGTGATCCACAGCAAGCAGCACTGAGATTTCGAATTGGTTGTAGTTATTGCAGGTTCCAAAGATAAAACTTTAAACTAACATACTGTAGTTTGTGTTATTAAAAAAATTGTCTG
This sequence comes from Oedothorax gibbosus, assembly GCA_019343175.1. Lineage (NCBI taxonomy): Eukaryota > Metazoa > Arthropoda > Arachnida > Araneae > Linyphiidae > Oedothorax > Oedothorax gibbosus. The sequence goes on along the minus strand of JAFNEN010000710.1, from coordinate 219,505 downwards.
GCAAAAATAACTTTAAAATTCATTTTTTAGGTTTTTCAAATTTTTTTATGTTTGTTTCTTACCTTAACTTTTAACCCGGCAGCACTCGCTCTCCTAAGAGAAACACTGTCACTTACAAGGGGGTATTTTAGACCCCAGCCCTGAATTTCCTTCAAATATCACTTTTACGTTCAAAACTTGCACAATTTTTACTTAAAAGCTATTTTCTAGCAAATATTTAAGGTATTTATGGCGAAGTTTCGGTATCGGAATTATAATTATGATCCACATAATTTATCACTTCAGCGATCGTATTCACAGGATCACCAGTAAGGTCTTCATTTTCCAACAATTCATTAGACTCACTATCGGAACAAGGACGATAATCAATTGTCATATCATCATCATCCGAAGAAACTTCTGCTATAAATTTTCGCATACTTTCCGTCTCCTCATTGTAGGACAAGTAGCGTGACAATTTGAAGTAGAATGAAGAACCGCAGGCACTCGCGTTGGGTCTTTCACACCCCAAAACCATAATTCTACTAAAACCGCTTTCGGAATGTGAAAGATAATCATTCCTTTCCTAAGTGGGTGACCTTAAAGGCAGCTACTCTGGGTTTGACCAATTTTAAAAAGTGAGAAGTTGGGTAATTTGAAACATGAATTAGCGTGGGGTCCGATAGACCCCCTTGCAAGTGCTGCCGGGTTAAGAAAAATGTCATTATGTATGGCTAGCTATTCAGTCATTTAAAAGGATTGCTTTGCCTACTTCAAGTGTAGTCTGTATAAATATTTTGTTGCAAAACTATTAATATGTGTTATATTATTTATTGAAATAAAAAAATTATTGCTTTACCCATTTCTTAGTAAATTTTTATTATTAAAATTGTGTTATTCAATAATATTCAAACTTACCAAGTTCATATGCTGAAAAGAATGTTTCAACACAATTATTCTGACATGTTAATCAGCTGATTTCCAAATTGGAAAAAATTTGTTGAAATGTTTTTTTAAATATTCTTAATTATGTAATTATATTGTTGGTTTTTAAATGAAGTGTATATTTAATTTTTTTTCATTAAAAACTTCAAAAAAGAAGTTATTTTCTGGAATCAAGACATTTTTGCAAACACTTTATGGATTTAAGTTTGCCAAAAAAAAAAAACAATGGGTATATTCGCAAGAAATGACCATGCTCTTACATAAATTAAAGCATTTCAATCAATTATGGCATTTTTTTAATTATTTTAGTTAGTACATCTCCAACTAATCTAGTCTTAGTTAATTATTGAAAGTGTTTTTTTATTTTTGTAAACAAGACTCGTATAATAATGTATCTGAAATCTTCCCAAAATCTTCTGAGAAGAACCTGGAAAGTCAAGATATTTTAGTTTCTGCCAATTCTGTACATGTAACTATAACGGATTGTATGAAATAACGAGTTCTTGGCATTTTATATCATTATTTAAATGTATATTGTGGGGATTAGCACTGCCGACTCCCCGCTCACCGTACGAGGGCGCTTCTAGCGCAGGGACATCGCCATTCGGTAACGAGGAGAAAGAAGCCAGAATATGTTAGTACACCGAGGTGTCTGCATCTCCTTTGCAGGGCGGCAAAAGCATCGCCATTCAGCAACCCGTTGGCTGCGGTCAACCGGCGTCTGTAATCGACGGACTAGTAACTGATAAACTCTTTGTAATCTGCATTTACGTGATCATCATAGTCATACTGTAATAATTGTAATTATATATAAACATCATTGCATCATCTCCCGAGTCATCGTTCCATGCCTCCCACAATATTTAATTTTTTTTACACTGTTAACGGGAACTGAATAAAGTTAATTTTGATATTTCCCTGTGTTTCAGCCCGGGGAAATAACAGAAGCCGAATCCGGAGAACCATGCACAGCTGCGGACATTGCGCCTACAGGACCTGCAATTCCAGCCACTTCAAACGCCACATGTTTGTTCACACGGGCGAAAAGCCTCACGAGTGCTCAGACTGCAATAAAAGCTTCACCCAAAAGTCTGATCTCAAACGGCACTATATTTCTATTCACATGAAGTAGTTGTGTATCAGCTTGTGCTGAAATGCAGTCTCTGGACAAATTATTAGACGCACTGTATTTTTTTTTTAGTAATTTTATTGTTTCTTAAGAGTTTTTGTGCAATAATGGTATATTTAAACTACAATATTATTGATATTTATTTAAAAGAATTGTTGTCGACTACATATTTGTATTTATTTTAAGATAATTATGATTAAACATGATTAAGATTAATTTATATTAATTATTATAAGATTATTTATGTGTCGAATCATCATCCTCAAATGCAGGACAGTCTTGCATTGATAGCATGCCGTGCTGAAATACAGTCTCTGGACAAATTATTAGACGCACTGTATTTTTTTTTTAGTAATTTTATTGTTTCTTAAGAGTTTTTATGCAATAATGGTAATATTTAAACTACAATATTATTGATATTTATTTAAAAGAATTGTTGTCGACTACATATTTGTATTTATTTTTAGATAATTATGATTAAACATGATTAAGATTAATTTATATTAATTATTATAAGATTATTTATGTGTCGAATCATCATCCTCAAATGCAGGACAGTCTTGCATTGATAGCATGCCGTGCTGAAATACAGTCTCTGGACAAATTATTAGACGCACTGTATTTTTTTTTTAGTAATTTTATTGTTTCTTAAGAGTTTTTGTGCAATAATGGTATATTTAAACTACAATATTATTGATATTTATTTAAAAGAATTGTTGTCGACTACATATTTGTATTTATTTTTAGATAATTATGATTAAACATGATTAAGATTAATTTATATTAATTATTATAAGATTATTTATGTGTCGAATCATCATCCTCAAATGCAGGACAGTCTTGCATTGATAGCATGCCGCGCAGAATGAAAGCTTTGATAGCGGCTAAAGGTGTCTCAACTAAATATGGACTTTTACTAACATTAATTTCCCTTTTCTTTAAAACTTAATAAACTTATGCTTTTCTAAATGAATGCTGTTTTATTTATGTCAAATAAATAGGTAATTGATGGGTTAATATAAAAATAAAAAACGAATCAATTTAAAATATTAAAACGGTACAATATCAGCCGGTAATTAATATTTGACATGAAATCTTGCAGTGCGTCTAATAATTTGTCCAGGAACTGTATGACTGTGCTTATGAATTGAATGCTTTGAAAAATTTATATTACTGTATCGGAGTAACTTTGGCCCTCAAAGGTAACTTTGGCCCAATCTTTTCCAATATTTTCTCATTAAATCCTTTTTTTTTAATGTTATTGCCTTTTTTTTCATTAATGGAAACTATGCCTTGACTTTAACATAAAAAAATATTCGAGAAGAAAGTCAGTACTATTGTTTTATGCATATTATTTTGGGTCAAAGTTATCCCATTCTGCGATACTTTTTTTATATTGCGGTGTACAATGCTACAGGGTTTGTACGCCTCCTGAAATTCCTGAAAAACTCATTAATTTTATTTTTTAAGAGCCCTTATAACTCCTGAAATCTGTATCATCTCCTGATATTTCCCCCCTCTCTCCTGAAAAATTTGACGACATGAATCATTTTTCTCCTTTCTCTGTCAGTTTTCTCTCGTACTTTATCAGGATGTCTACTGGTCGAAAACGTCATGAAATTAAAACAAAGGTCACGAAAATTTAAAAAATCGTCAAAAAAGGTGATTTTTCCCCAAAAAAAGGGGTTGGCTTTTACACCTTTCAAGCCTCAAATTTTCCACAACATTTACACCCCTTGTTTCCTTCATTCTTCGTCTAAGTCACTAGACCAATACAATAATAAACACACATATTCAAATTTATTTCGCTATACCTCCTGAATTTACATCGCTGCACTCCTGATAAACTCCTGAATTTCACTATCATAGAGTACGAACCCTGATGCTAATAATGTTAATATGAAGGCCAAAGATCGTATAAATGTTTGGCTTGCAAAAATTGTTTCACCTAAATTGTGTGGTTTAAAACGCCGTTGCATTTCTATTCTTATGAAGTGTTGTTATTGGTTGCTCAATTTATAGAATCTGTTGAAATTTATTTTGAAGTATCTGCAATTAGTTTAATGCATTGTATTAATTGAATATAAGTATATGGCTAAAAGCTATTAGACCAGAATTTTAAAATGTTTGATAACAAGGAATGTATTTGTTTTCTTAAATTGATAATTTGAAATAGATTGATTGCTAATGAAAGATGTCTGTTGTGAACTAATCATAGTTAAAGTATTAGATTGGCAGATCACGTGACCTCCAATGCTAACGACGGGACGCGCATGGAGACCAGAATTTGAGGGCTATGGGGCCAGTGTTGCCACCAATTTTAGGAGAAAAACACTACGAAAAAATAACATTTAATTCAAAAATTACAAAACAATACCATAAAATCTGCATTTTGGAATCTTTTTAGTGACTTTAAAAAAACTGTTATGAACTGTTTTTGTAATTTTAGAATTAAACGGTATTTTTTCATATTGTTTTTCTCCTAAAACTGGTGGCAACACTGGCCACATTGCCCTCAAATTCTGGTCTCCATGCGTGTCCCGTCGCTAGCATAGGTCACGTGATCTGTCAATCTAATACTTTAACTATGACGTTTACGGTTGTGAACTAATGCATCTGCAAAATGTTCTTATTAATTGTTTAATGTTTATCATACTTTTGGGCACAGTAAAAAATGAAATACTGTGTTATATTTATTTTTACTTTGTGACAAATTCAACACAAGATGGTAGCCTTAAATATCACATTTTAATCTTAATTTTGATGTTAAATTGTGTATCTTTATAAATGTTAAAATGAATTAAGTTTTTTTTCCCCAAATCATTCCAATTTATTATGATTTATTATTTTCATATTATTTTTAACCTGTCTCCTTTTGTAAGCATTCACAAATTGATATTGTTGCTTATTGTACTGCATATATTTCTTTTTTTTTTTCATTTTAAATCATTTGTTGTAAGTCTAGTTTTTGACTAATCATGAAACACTGTCTTAATTTTCAATTATATTTTTATTACTTGTATCCGAGAAAATCTAAATGTAAAAGTATAATATATAACTTGTCATTACTAATCCAATCAATTACCATCAACATTGTTAGCTATTTAAAAAAGAATTACTTAAAAAAGAAATTAATATTCCTCTGCCTTCTTCCTCTAGCATTCATAATTGAAGAGCTTAGGGGAAGAACGTGCTAATGACATTTTTGAAAAATTGAATTTTTTGTGTCAATGAACAACGTACTAACTTCTTTAACGATAACAAGTTTCCACTTTTCCATAAACTTTAAGTTTAGTATATTTTCATATCAAGGTTAATGCAAGTTCACTTTTTAACGCTATCTTAAAGATACATACTAAAAATTAACAATAATTTCTCATTTTCATTTTTATGAAATAATAAATAAGGTTTATTGGGATACTCGGGGTCTTTTAAATGTTTTTTAATTTATTTTTATTAAAAATATAGACTATGTATAGTTCATGATAATTGTAATTTTTAATTAAATTTAAATGAAAAGAAGATATATTACAATGTTTACCAGGGATATGTAACAAAAACTTAAATTAGAAAATGATTGTTTTAATATTGATGCATGTTATGAAATGGTTTCAATGTTTACCAATGGAAATATGTTTAAGTATTAAGGGTGTCACAAATATTACGTATATACTAAAGACAGTTAAATAATAATTTTGTCTTTACCTTATGTCAGCTGTTAGCTAGTTCTTAACAAAATTAAATTTCTTATCATATTGCCTAAAGAAAGTTGCTATAAATAGTTCTTTGGTTATTTTGTTTACAACTTAGTACTTTATTAAAAAGCTTGAAATTTTATTGTAGTCACGATTACAGTTGAAGAGCTTATTAAAGCACAGCTGTGTGACATTTTTGAAAAAATTAGATTTTTGTATTTATGAACAGACCATTTTTTCCCTTTAAAGAAACAAGTTTACCATTTCATGACTTAAAGTATATCTTAGTAAAGTATGAAATTATGTTTTTTCTTTCATTGCAAGTACGTTTTTAACCGATCTGAGTGCAAACTAAAACTTAAGACTCTTCTGTTTTTAACTTCTTGTCACTTAGTGTGTTCTTCTACTAAGCTCTTCAAATTTGTATACTCAATACCAAAGAATTGATAATGACAGTTTTGTGAAATTATTTCTGTTTTAAAATTGAGCTTTTTAAACATAGCAAGCAAAAAAATGCATGCTTGAACTAAAGATGTTAAAGGGGAAAGTATCCTGTTAACTGTGAAAAGTTGTTTAACTTCTAATGTTTATTTAAGAAATGGGCACTGAAATTATGTGTAAATGTTCAGGTTGTAATACTTTATGTAAAATAGAAATAAAGTTGTTCTCAATATCTGAATGTTATGTATGAATCCAAATTTAATTGGAACTTAAACTGATGATTTTAGTATCATAGTTTTTATGTGTCTCATTCAAAAAATAATTTTAATTATTCACAGAGAGTTTAGTGATAACTATAATTTAGTTTGATGCTCAAAGATTTACTAATACATTTTGTCTTTACTTATGTCATGTATATTTAAGTTCTTAACAATTTAGTATCTAAATTTTTATGCATTTTATTTAAAATTGTTTTGAATTATGGTGTGTTCAACTCATAACTTTTTTCTTTAATATTTTTTTTTCTCTTTTAAATATTGAAATAAGTGTTGAATTTAAATCTTATAATATACAACTTAAAAATGTTGTAATTCAAAGAAAAATTCCCAAAATACAAATTTTTTATAAAATATCTGACAAACATCCAAGTTGTTTTCTAATAAATTTAACCCAATATTTCTCATTTTTTCAGCATTCTCCCAGTACAAAACTTTCTCCAGTTCACGCAAGCCCACAAAAGTGCACAAATGTACATTCTGCCCGTACACTTCTGTGTACACCACCAATCTCCAAAAGCACATGTACACCCACACTGGCGAAAGGCCCTTCAGATGCCAGGTTTGCGGGAGAAGTTTCGCACAGAAAGTAACCCTACAGTGTCACCTAAATACCCATTCTAAAGAACAGGGAAAATTATTCATCATGAAGCCCATGTAACTCCAAAAAGATTTTTTTTGTGCTTTTCACCCACTGCTGTTTTATTTCAAAAGACTGATACTTTGTATTCTATACAATCTAGTATATCTTGCAAATTTGTTTAAGATGTTTCATGCAAAAAGATATATTATCAGGGTTTGTACTCGTCCTTTTTTTTTTATCCAAGCGCCCTTAAACTCCTGTAATTTTTATTTCTTTATTTATCCACAAAGTTTAGTTAATTGCTTGTGAATGATCTAGATTTTAAAATGGTTAAAGTCTGAGATAATCAACTTATTACTATCTTAACTGAAAATACTAATTTCTTAAATAATCAAAGGCATTTATTTAAGTTCAATTACCATATATATATATATATATATATACGTATACAAAAATTAAAGAAAATATATGAAAAAATATAAACATGAAATATGGAAAGAAACCAAAAATAGTGTGAAAGGTCATTCTGTCAGGGAGAAAAACCTTGGACCATATTTTATATTTATATTTTTTCATATATTTTTTTGTTTTGTTTTTGTATATGTTATTTTGTTTTTTACTGATTATGGCAGCTTTAGCGCTTGTTGGTAAGATTCTCCTTTTTTGTAATCTGTGTTTTTGTATCTTATATTTTTCCATTGTTTTATGTGTACTATATATATATATTCTTTAACGGTATACAATAAGTGCATTTGTGTTTGTTATCTCCTGAATTTGTGGCACTGTACTCCCATAACAATTTCTTAAACCTCCTGAACTCTCTTAAAAGTAGAACATGAACCCTGCAATCATAAATAACCATGAGAAAATCTATTATAAAGTCTCCAAAGTAGTGCAACTTCATTCCATCTAGGAGCTGGAGAGCCCAGTTGGTAAGGTGCTTGCCTCAAATGCGAAAGGTCCCGGGTTCGGCATTGCCAATATTGCTGCCAGCCTATAACTGGTCTATGCAGCTAAAAAACTTATGAATAACCCCCTGTGTAGGGGGAGTGCCCGTTAAATGTGCTTCAAAGTCCCTATGCTGTGAACGATATCACTCTTAAAAAGAACTGCCTTGTGTGCCTACTCGAGTGTCAGCTCATTACTTTACTGCGATTGTACATTTTGATGGTATCGCTAATAGCCCTCGTGTAGCTGTAGTGCAGGGCTCGAAATTAACTTTTTATGCCAGGTGCACAAGTGCACCCAAGTCTTGTAAATTAGGTGCACAAATATAAATATTATGTGCACACATATAATATGAATAACAAGTTAAAAAAAAACTTTTCTTCATACAAACTGACTAAATGCAGGGTTTCCGCGCATATGAAAAGTCATGAATTTGGACATGTAAATTTTGTCATGAAAAGTCATGAAGCAAAAAAACGATCAAAAGTCATGAAAATCGTTGTATTCGAATCGCTGTAGTTTCGCAACGTTCGGATCGCTGTAGTTTCGCGACTTTCGGATCGCCGTAGTTTCGCGACTTTCGGATCCCCGGAGTTTCGCGACTTTCGGATCCCCGGAGTTTCGCGACTTTCGGATCCCCGGAGTTCCGCGACTTTCGGATCGCCGTAATTTCGCGACTTTCAGATCACCGTAATTTCGCTACTTTCAGATCACCGTAATTTCGCGACTTTCGGATCACCGGAGTTTCACGACTTTCAGATCACCGTAATTTCGCTACTTTCAGATCACCGTAATTTCGCGACTTTCGGATCACCGGAGTTACGAGACTTTCGGATCGCAGAAGTTTTGCGATTTTCGGATCGCCGGAGTTTTGCGATTTTCGGAACTTGGGTGCACAACGTGCACCCAAGTTGAAAACTTATGTGCACAATTTTCTTTTTAGGTGCACGGTGCACCCGCTAATTTCGAGCCCTGCTGTAGTGCAACGCAAATTCAACCTAACTTTTACCCTTCTGCAACCAACCTGTTCCTGTTGTAAAGCACCTTTAACTACCAAAACAACATTTGGGCTATATACACGGCTCTTTCATTTTAAACCAGTGGTTCCCAACCTGGGGGCGATCGCCCCCAAGTGGGCGATTTGTGTTATCAAGGGGGCAAAAAATACTTGAGGGGCGATGAGTATTCAAAGGGTGAAAATTTAAATAATGTTGTACCTTTGTACAGTAAAACCATTGTCCAACCATAACCAAACCAGCCAATTTTTACTTTCAACTCTCTCTTAAATTTTCTAGAAAAACCAGTAAAAATATCTTAGTTAATTATTTCCCTTTTGTTCTTTAAAAATATGTGTTTTATGTTTTTTCTATTTTATTTAAAAGTGACCGGATAAAACTTCTTTGGTTGTTTTTATAAACGGTAGTAAGTGTTATAAAACTGTTTTATAGTTACACTTTAACTGAAATTATGATTTGACATAACATGAAAATTAAAAGGGGGTGATGGATGTTAATCAACCTAAAGAACGATGCGATGGTCCAGAAAAGGTTGCCTCGTAATTTAGGTTGATTAACATCCATTGCCCCCTTTTAATTTTCATGTTATGTCTAATCATAATTTCAGTTAAAGTGTAACTATAAAACAGTTTTATAACACTTACTACCTTTTATAAAAACAACTACATAATTTTAAACCAATGCATCTATTTGTTGTAAGTATAAAATAGTTTACATATCCTAACATAGGATATTTCCTAGTGTAGCTCTAGCAAGGCACAAATAAACCATTGTTTGCCATATTTTCTCTCACAATAATATTGTTAATGCAAGGCAGGTTCCTTCAAGTGAAGTGGTCACAGATATCTGGAATGCTACATTACTGTTCAGGCCTGGCAACTCTCCGATTTTACCCGGCAATGCCAGTTTTGTAACCATTTTTCGGATTTTAGATGAAAATGTAACAACTGCCAGATCATTGAAGGAGGGTGGAAATTCTAAAAGGATTATTTTCTTTTCATAACAAGATATGTTGGTTGCTAGAATTATATACTTAACACCAAATAAGTTTTTATGGCAAAAATGTTTTAAGATGTTAGAATGATAAATTTATTGCAGGATTTCGGAAATTTTGAGGTTGGCAGGTATGACTGTATTTTCTGTATGATTAAAGGCCTGAGTTTTAATGCCCTATTTTAGCACTCAATTTTAACTGTCAGTTCAGTTCTAATACCAAGTCCATCTTTTTACCATATTTTTTTCCCTCCATTGTCTATGTGTCTCATTTTAAGTCAAATTAAATTTATCCATTGATTGTTTTTATTAATGTGAAGTCATTTACCTGAATATAATCAATACAGTATGAAAACAGTATTGTTGTCTGTATCAAAGCTTTGTTTTAACAGTATGTAGCCATATGTCTGGCACATGAACAATATTGCTTCAAATTAAATAAATTACCTTTTATTAATGCCTGTAGCAATTGTGTTCTGTTTAGTTGGAAACTATTTCTGTCATTTTACTACAGATCATTGGAATATTTTTAATAATCATATTTCTAATTTCTTGTATTCGCATAAAAACTTTTTTATGGATTTTGTCCTTCATATATCGCTTCGAAAGGAATTCCCTAATGATACATAGTTTAAATTTGTCTTCCTAAATTTAGCACTATAAATATTTTTTAAAAGTTGATTTATAAGTTATTGAAATTAACTTCTAGGTGGTGATAAACTGTGTTTTTTTCAGTTTTGATAAATTTCTTTCTTTTTTTTTTAAATCATGTATCCCTTAATATTTAAATTAAGCATGTGTGTATGCCATTTAACTCTACTTGGACGTTGGCTTGTGACTTGACTTTGGTTCTAAATTACGCCGCTTATCGCCAAAAGCCATCGTGTCACTCTAGCTGCGGCAAAATTCAACATTACTCTTCAAACATAGTTCCATTTCCAACTTAAGTACTAACACAGAGATATCTTCGACTATCTAACTTTAAATTTTGAAAATTTGTTTTTTAGTCTAACTCCTACATAAATTGTTCAGGACTATTGCCTTTATTTGTTTCCATTTTATTTATTTAGACTAACTCGTAACCCGACCTAAATAAAAAAATGTTCTTTTTCAGACGCCATGCCGCTGTTCATGCCCCGACGAAAGAAGGTGGCCATGAGCAAATGCCCCCACTGTACCTACCAGACCATGAAGCTGTGCAACTATCAGAGGCACATGAGGATACATACCGGTGAGAGGCCCTTCAAGTGCTACCTCTGCCCGAAAAGCTTCAAGGAGAACCGGCACCTCAAGAGACACTTGGTGACACATGCCTCGGAAGATGGTTATTTGTCCGGGAGTGCTCAACCTCCGGTGACCGGTCATTAAACATTAAACTATGATAAAGAAGCTTGCAGCTTAATAATATGCTTTGTTTGATGCAACTGCTGATGTAACCCTTTTAGTGTTAAGCAAATTGGCAGAAGTGTTAACTTGTTTTTGCTGCATGATATTTGAATTTTTAACTGATCCTTTAATTACTAATATATTTTTTAAATATATTTATCATCATCACCTGAGGATATACAACAAGGAGAGGCCCTTCAAGTGCTACCTCTGTCCGAAAAGCTTCAAGGAGAACCGACACCTCAAGAGACACTTGGGGACACATGCGTCTGAAGATGGTTATTTGTCCGGGAGTGCTCAACCTCCGGTGACCGGTCATTAAATCATTAAACATATCATACTTTTTGGCACAGTAAAAAATGAAATACTGTGTTATATTTATTTTTATTTTGTGACAAATTCAACCCAATATGGTTGCCTTAAATATCACATTTTAATCTTAGTTTTGATGTTTAATTGTGTGTCTTTATAAATGTTAAAATGAATTAAGTTTTTTTTCCCCAAATCATTCTAATTTATTATGATTTATTATTTTCATATTATTTTTAACCTGTCTCCTTTTGTAAGCATTGACAAGTTGATATTGTTGCTTATTGTACTGCATATATTTCTCTTTTTTTTTTTCATTTTAAATCATTTGTAAGTTTAGTTTCTGACTAATCATGAAACAATGTGTTGATTTTCAATTATATTTTTATTGTATCCGAGAAAATCTAAATGTAAGAAAAGTATATTATATAACTTGTCATTACTAATCCAATCAATTACCATCAACATTGTTAGCTATTTAAAAAAGAAATTACTTAAAAAAAGAAATTAATATTCCTCTGCCTTCTTCCTCTAGCATTCATAATTGAAGAGCTTAGTGGAAGAACGTGCTAAGTGACATTTTTGAAAAAATTGAGATTTTTGTGTCAATGAACAACGTACTAACTTCTTTAACGATAACAAGTTTCTACTTTTCCATAAACTTTAAGTTTAGTATATTTTATAAGGTTTGCAAGTTCCGTTTTTAACGTATCTAAGTGCAAACGAAAAACTTAAATGCTAATTTTCTCGTTTTCACCTTTTTGTCACTTAGCACGTTCTTCCACTAAGCTCTTCAATTGACCTAAAGAAAAGTTGCTATAAATAGTTCTTTGGTTATTTTGTTTTACAAACTTAGTACTTGTATTAAAAAGCTTGGAAATTTGATGTAGTCACGATTACAGTTGAAGAGCTTATTGAAAGCACACGCTGTGTGACATTTTTGAAAAAAATTTAGATTTTTGTATTTATGAACAGATCATTTCTTCCTTTAAGGATAACAAGTTTATCCATTTTCATGAACTTAAAGATCTTAGTAAAGAATGAAATTATGTTTTTTCTTTCATTTGCAAGTACGGTTTTTAATCGATCTGAGTGCGAACTAAAAACTTTAAGACTCTTTTCTGTTTTTAATTTCTTGTCACTAAGCGTGTTCTTCTACTAAGCTCTTCAATTTTGTATGCTTGTTACCGTTAAAACCCGAAATCAGCTAGAACTAGAATTAACTAGTAGAAACTAGTTTTAACTGAGACTAACTATTACGAGTTAAACGAACTAGACTGAGTTAACTAGTTCCACTAGCAAAAATCAGTCATCCCCAGCTAAACATGGTTTTAGCAAAATAGATTGGTTCAAACTAGATTTAACAAAAAAAAAAACTTATTACTCTATTAGATATAACTAGAATTAACTGAAAATAAGCGATTTAGGATAACAGGTTTGGTTTAGTTTAGTTATTCGAATTATTGCTGAAATGCAATGAAGGCGTTATGGTTAAAGTTTACACGTAGTAGTGCCACTTTTTAAAGAAACTAACGTTCACCATAATTAAAAAATCAAGCATTTGCAGTTATTTCAACTTTTATCTGAAACATGTCAGATAATTCTAGTTTTTGCAAATTACAACTAGTTTAAACTAATGCAATTGGTCAAAACTAATATTATCTAGGGAGGTCTAGTTTTAGCTAGTGGAAACTAGTTTTAACTAATGGCTTCAGTTAAAACTAGTTCTCACTAGTTAATTCTAGTTTTAGATGATTTCGGGATTTAACGGTAACATGCTCAATACCAAAGAATTGAAAATGACAGTTTTGTGAAATTATTTCTGTTTTAAAATTGAGCTTTAAACATAGCAAGCGAAAAATGCATGCTTGAACTAAAGATGTTAAGGAGGAAAGTATCCTGTTAACTGTGAAAAGTTGTTTAACTTCTAATGTTTATTTAAGAAATGGGCACTGAAATTATGTAAATGTTCAGGTTATAATACTTTATGTAAAATAGAAATAAAGTTGTTCTCAATACATGAATGTTATGTATCAATCCAAATTTAATTGGAACTTAAACTGATGATTTTAGTATCATAGTTTTTATGTGTTTCTCATTCAAAAAATAATTTTAATATTTACAGAGAGTTTAGTGATAACTATAATTTTAGTTTGATGCTCAAAGAATTTACTAATACATTTTTGTCTTTACTTATGTCAGTATATATTTAAGGTCTTAACAATTTAGTATCTAAATTTTTATGTATTTTATTTAAAATTGTTTTGAATTATGGTGTGTTCAACTCGTAACTTTTTTCTTTAATATTTTTTTTATCTTTTAAATATTGAAATAAGTGTTGCAATAATAGTTAATTTAAATCTTGTAATATCCAACTTCAAAATGTTGTAATTCAAAGAAAAATTCCAAAAATACAAATTTTTTATAGAACATCTGACAAACATCCAAGTTGTTTTCTAATAAATAGAACCCAATATTTCTTCTTTTTTTTCAGCATTCTCCCAGTACAAAACTTTCTCCAGTTCACGCAAGCCCACCAAAGTACACAAGTGCACATTCTGCCCGTACACTTCTGTGTACACCACCAATCTCCAAAAGCACATGTACACCCACACTGGCGAAAGGCCCTTCAGATGCCAGGTTTGCGGGAGAAGTTTCGCACAGAAAGTAACCCTACAATGTCATCTAAATACCCATGCTAGAGAACAGAGCAGAAACCTGGATGTAAAGCCCATGTATGACTAATGACTTTCTTGGTGGGGGGCTAGTTCGCCAAGCACTGCGACCTCAAGTCTATTGTAGAAGAATGACTAATTTTTGGCTGTCACTTGACTGTAGTTCTGAATTATGGCGCCTGTCGTCAATACCTCTTGTGTAGCTCTAGTGTGACAATAATTCAATTCAACTCAAAATACTGACACTTAGTATTCTGTACAAATTTGTATACTTTACCTGCAAATTTGTAAAGATATTTCAAACAATTAATGTCACTGTTTAGCGTCGTATAAATACTGCATATTTCATGTATTGAGTGGCAACAGTTCAAGCAAAATTTTCATTTTTGGTATTTCTGGAATAATTCCTGTTTTGATTATTGCAAAACTGAGTTTTCTATGTCTCTTTCTGTTTCACGAATGTACAAATTTTTCTTTCAGTGGAACTAAAGGTTTTCTCTGTTTATGAATCAGTCTAAATTGCTGTCTCAAAATTTCACTTAATTTCTATGCATAAGACAAAATATCATCTAAGCCAAGTTTCCTAACAATGGCGTTTTGGTAATACTGTGCATAGCTGAAATTTAATCTAAATTAAAACTGATAAAGTTTTAGAAATAGCAGGAATAAAAACAAGTTGCTCATAAAGAACTCTAAAATAGAACAAACTGAAAAAATAACCCTGCATTGGCAGTGAGACGGAAACAACCAATGAAATTAAAGAAACGCAAGAATGAAAAAGGGAAAGAATTTTGGCATCTGGAACAAGTCAATTGTCTTGTCTGTGTACCTTTAGTGAAACTCTCTCCAACCAAACTTAACATTTAATGCTCATTTAACTATCAAAAAATTATTTGTGCTTTATTCACAGCTATTTCGTATCAAACTAATAAATCTACACATTGTTTGCATTAAATAGCTTGCATATCCTTACATACAGGGCCGTGTGGTGCTATGATGCAGAGAGGTGGCCGCATCAGGCGGCAATTGAGTAGGGGCGGAACTATCGGGTTTGATCCCCTATTTCTTAATTTAACAAAAAAATCAAATCAACTTTTCTTGGTTGTGCTTTAAGAGGGATTGTCAGTCCATAGAGCTAATGCATTAGTTTTGTAATCATAACTTCCGCAGAAGTATTGCTTTGCCATGTTAGCCCTTTTCCCCAGGTATGGGAATCAACATAACATTAAAATAAAAGAAATTGAAACGAAAATGTTATATAGCTATTTAATTATATATTTTTGAAGTTTTAAAATGCCAAAAATTACAGCAGATGGCGACACTATTTTAAAACTTTATTAATTAATAATTAAATAACCAGATGTTATTTTCTTTTCAATTTGTTTTAAATGGAATGTATGATGATTCCCATACCTGTGAGAATGGGATAACATGGCAAACCAATTATTTTGCCAAAGTTGTGATTTCAAAACTAATGCATTAGCTCTATGGGACTGCATCCTCTTAAAAAGAAGAAAAATATCACTTTACATTTATTTAAAATTGTTTAAAAAATTTCCAACTCTTCGAAAAGCGAAATAATTAAAAGATAAAAAGAGGGACGATTCTGATGAATGCGCCTATGTTTTTATTTGCTTCGCGGTTTTTAAAGAGTTTCTTTAATAAAAAATTTACGCACTACACAAAGGTCCAAAAACGAAAGTTCCCGATTTTGCATAATATTCAAATAAATTGTAAAAAAAAGAAAAGAGAAACAATAAATATTAACTACCCTCATCTGGTTGCATTATTTAACATTTAAATCAAAATTTCGAAGTTGTTGGATTTGATTTTTTTAAAAGGGAGGCAATTAAGGACTGCATTTTAAAGACTTTGCATCACATGATTTTTTTTTACCAAACAGCCCTGCTTGCATAGGATATTTCCTAGTGTAGCTCTAGTGGGACATTAATGTACCTCTTCCAATTTGCCATATATGCTTGCATAAATTGTGCTAGTGCAAGGCAGATTTCTGTACCTTTCCAGTGAAGTGGTTACAGATATCTGGTATGCTAGATTTACTGTAATTTCTATCTAATCAGTTGCCTAAGTTTTAATGCCCTAATTTTATCACTCAATTTTAACCATCAATTCAAATACCATATTTAACCCAAGAAATGTGTATTTGTATCATTTTTTTTTTCATTGTCTATGTGTCTTATTTGTAGTGAAATTAAATTTATCAATTAAATGTTTTTATTAATGTTAAGTCATTTATCAGAATACAAGTGGTTACAGTATGAGAACAGTATTTTTAGTGTCTGTATCAAAGCATCGTTTTAGCAGTATGTAGCCATATGCCTGGCATTTGAAAAGTCTTGCTTCAAATTAAATAAACTACCTTATATTAATGTCTGTAGTTCTGTTTAGTTATAAACTTTTTTTATAACATCTTACTACAGATCAGTAGAATATTTTTTAATAATCATACTTTTAATTTCTTGCAATCGCATAATACTTTTTGAAGGATATTTTTCTTTCATTTTACTGTCTTTTTGGCTTCAATAGAAATTCAGTAACAATGCAGTCTAATTTTTGTTCCCTAATTTAGCGATATAAATATGTTTGATTTATATGTTATTGAAATTAACTTTTAAGTGATAAGCTGGGGTTGTAATTATTTTAAAACCATTTATCCCTTTTTATTTAATTAAACATGTTTATACACACTTTAATATTCATTAACCTTTTTTGTGAAATCACATGCAATATGAAGTGAACATCAACATGATTTACTAACTTTTGATCGTTCACTTTACTAAAATTTTAAAAATTACACATTAACTCTTAACATTACCTCTCTCTACATTTAGTAGAATCGTCACTTTTCTTCTCTTTCGTTATATTCTTACAAAATAATTTCAATGGCCTTTTAAGAATGTTTATTTTTCTAATTTGATCCTTATTTTTTTTAGGGTATGAAGTTTAATGCTGCACAGGAAATCTTAATAAAATATTTATCTGGACTCTAAATAAAAACATTTTTAGAATTTCTCGTGTAGCTCTTGTGCGATAATTCAACCCCGGCCTAATCCTTTTAATAATTGGTCCATTTTCAACTTAAGTACTAACACATCTTAAATCGTATCTAAGTAAAATTTTCCAACCCTAACTTTTTTTAATATAATTTTTCTTCCAGTTGACCCATTTACAACTTAAGTACTAACACAAAAAGATATCTTAACCCGTTACATTAACTTTAAACTTTGAAAGAAAAAAAATTGTCTAATTTAATTTCTCCTACATAAATTGTTCAAAACTATTGCCTTCATTTATTTTCCATTTATATTAACCTATAGTTAAACTCATAGTTTCCTTGCACAGAAGCCGCGACCACGTGCGGAGCTATAAAACGCGCAGAGCAATCGGATGACAAAATAGAACGGCTGAAATTTCTTCATCTGATTGCTCCGCACGTTTTATAGCTCCGCCCATGGTCGTGGCTTCTATGCAAGGAAACTATGAGTTTAACTATAACCCCTTATATTCCAACCTAAATAAACAATTTTTCCTTTTCAGACACCATGCCTCTGTTCATGCCCCAGCCTCGTCGAAAGAAAGTAGTGATGAGCAAATGCCCCCACTGTACCTACCAGACCATGAAGCTGTGCAACTATCAGAGGCACATGAGGATACATACCGGTGAGAGGCCCTTCAAGTGCTACCTCTGCCCGAAAAGCTTCAAGGAAAACCGGCACCTCAAGAGACACTTGGTGACACATGCCTCGGAAGATGGTTATTTGTCCGGGAGTGCTCAACCTCCGGTGACCGGTCATTAAATCATTAAACTATGATAAAGAAGCTTGCAGCTTAATAATATGCTTTGTTTGATGCAACTGCTGATGTAACCCTTTTAGTGTTAAGCAAATTGGCAGAAGTGTTAACTTGTTTTTGCTGCATGATATTTGAATTTTTAACTGATCCTTTAATTACTAATATATTTATCATCATCACCTGAGGATATACAACAGGGAGAGGCCCTTCAAGTGCTACCTCTGCCCGAAAAGCTTCAAGGAGAACCGGCACCTCAAGAGACACTTGGTGACAATGCCTCGGAAGACGGTTATGTATCTGGGAGTGCTCAACCTCCGCGGACTGGTCAATAGATAAGCAACCTTTGAAAAGGGAGACTTCTGCGAGGTCTTTAAAAAGTACTTTGCGACAAATTCAACACAAGATGGTAGCCTTAAATATCACATTTCAATCTTAGTTTTGATGTTTACTTGTGTGTCTATATAAATGTTAAAATGAATTACATAATGTCTTTTCATCAATCATTTTAATTTATTATGATTTATTATTTTCATATTATTTTTTTAACCTGTCTCCTTTTGTAAGCATTGACAAATTGATATTGTTGCTTATTGTACTGCATATATTTCTTTTTTTTTAATCATTTGTAAGTTTAGTTTTTAACTCGTCATGAAACAACGTGTTAATTTTCAATTATATTTTTATTACATATATCCGAGAAAATCTAAATGTAAGAAAAGTATATTATATAACTTGTCATTACTAATCCAATCAATTACTATCAACATTGTTAGCTATTTTAAAAGAAATTAATATTCCTCTGCCTCAGCATTCATAATTGGCCTAAAGAAAAGTTGCTATAAATAGTTCTTTGGTTATTTTGTTTTACAAACTTAGTACTTGTATTAAAAAGCTTGGAAATTTGATGTAGTCACGATTACAGTTGAAGAGCTTATTGAAAGCACACGCTGTGTGACATTTTTTAAAAAAATTTAGATTTTTGTATTTATGAACAGATCATTTCTTCCTTTAAGGATAACAAGTTTATCCATTTTCATGAACTTAAAGATCTTAGTAAAGAATGAAATTATGTTTTTCTTTCATTTGCAATTACGGTTTTTAATCGATCTGAGTGCGAACTAAAAACTTTAAGACTCTTTTCTGTTTTTAACTTCTTGTCACTTAGCGTGTTCTTCTACTAAGCTCTTCAGTTTTGTATACTCCATACCAAAGAATTGATAATGACAGTTTTTTTTAAAATTATTTCTGTTTTAAAATTGAGCTTTAAACATAGCAAGCGAAAAATGCATGCTTGAACTAAAGATGTTAAGGAGGAAAGTATCCTTGTGAAAAGTTGTTTAACTGCTAATGTTTATTTAAGAAATGGCACTGAAATTATGTAAATGTTCAGGTTGTAATACTTTATGTAAAATAGAAATAAAGTTGTTCTCAATACATGAATGTTATGTATCAATCCAAATTTAATTTTAACTTAAACTGCTGATTTTAGTATCATGGTTTTTATGTGTTTCTCATTCAAAAAATAATTTTGATATTTACAGAGAGTTTAATGATAACTATAATTTTAGTTTGATGCTCAAAGAATTTACTAATAAATTTTTGTCTTTACTTACGTCATTGTATATTTAAGTTCTTAACAATTTAGTATCTAAATTTTTATGCATTTTATTTAAAATTGTTTTGAATTATGGCGAGTTTAACTCATAACTTTTTTCTTTAATATTTTTTTTCTCTTTTAAATATTGAAATGTGTGTTGCAACTCTTAATTTAAATCTTGTAATATCCAACTTAAAAATGTTGTAATGGGCTTGTTTCACGAGGGATCTGGCAACAGCTCTGTGTTGTTGTTTTCATTTTTTTCGAATTACTTTGGCCTTGGTATTCCAAATTGAGTTTTCTAAGAATATTTTAGTTGTTGTTTGTTTTAAATTCCAACTTCTTTTAATGCAAGTTTTCCTTGATAAATGATTAAAACAATGAGTAGCACAGCAAAAAGTTGTGATTTTAAAAAATAACAACTAAAATAACTTATTCTTAGAAAACTCAATTTCGAATATCAACAAAAGTAATTCGAGAAAAATGAAAACAAGACCGCAGAGCTGTTGCCAGATTCCATGTGAAACAAGCCGATTCAAAGAAAAATTCCAAAAATACAAATTTTTATAAAATATCTCACAAACATCCAAGTTGTTTTCTAATAAATGTAACCCAATATTTCTTATTTTTCAGCATTCTCCCAGTACAAAACTTTCTCCAGTTCTCGCAAGCCCACCAAAGTACACAAGTGCACATTCTGCCCGTACACTTCTGTGTACACCACCAATCTCCAAAAGCACATGTACACCCACACTGGCGAAAGGCCCTTCAGATTCCAGGTTTGCGGGAGAAGTTTCGCACAAAAAGTAACCCTACAGTGTCATCTAAATACCCATGCTAGTGAACAGAGCAGAAACTTGGACGTAAAGCCCATGTAACACCAATAGAAAAAATATTCAGATAATCTTCCAAGTTTGTGCACGATACATGAGAAAATTCATGAACAAATCATCTAAGCCAAGTTTCCTAACATTGGCGTTTTGGCAATACTTTGCATAGCTGAAATTTAATCGAATTAAAACTGATAAAGTTTTAGAAATGGCAGGAATAAAAACAAGTTGCTCGTAAAGAACTCTAAAATAGAACAAACTGAAAAAAATGACCCTGCATTGGCAGTGAGACGGAAACAACCAATGAAATTTAAAGAAACGCAATAATGAAAACTGTAAAGAATTTTGGCATCTGGAACAAGATTCCGATTTAATGCTCATTTAACTACCAAAAAATTATCTGTGCTTTATTCACAGCTGTTTCGTATCAAACTAATAAATCTACATATTGTTTGCATTAAATAGCTTACATATCCTTGCATAGGATATTTCCTAGTACAGGGTGGTAACAGAACCTGGAAATCAGGGAATTCTCAGGGAACTTTTTAATTCTGGAAATTTCAGGGAATTTTTCATATTTCGCTAAATATCGGGGAATTTTTCCATTTCGGATTATTTAAACAGTAGGTTTAGGTTGTTCTTGGGATCACTATACTAGCGGACACTTGATCAAAAGAAAATATTCTGGTTGGTCCGATTGGTCTGAACCAGATCTACGAAAGTAAACTCAACTCTCCTCCTATCATGCAGAGGCAAAAAACTGTCGGTTATTACCAAACGCCAAATATGCTCCAAAGTCCCAACCCTGTGTACGATGTCAGCCTTAACGATTGCGTTGGGTGCTACTCGGGTGTCGGCTCGTCACTTGACTGTGGTTCTAAATTACGACACCCATCGCCAATAGCCCTCGTGTAGCTCTAGTATGACGACAATTCAAACTATACTAAACTAAAAAGTAATTGTAGAATCAGGGAATTTTTTATGAAAGTATCAGGGAAATCATGGAAATATCAGGGAACTTTTTTTAAGGGTTTTGTTACCACCCTGTAGTATAGCTCTAGTGGGACATTAATGTACCAATTTTCTCTTCCAATTTGCCATATATGCTCGCATAAATTGTGCTAGTGCAATGCAGATTTCTGTACCTTTCCAGTGAAGTGGTTACAGATATCTGGTATGCTAGATTACTGTAATTTCTGTCTAATCAATTGCCTAAGTTTTAAGGCCCTATTTTATCACTCATTTTTAACCATCAATTCAAATACCATATTTAACCCAAGAAATGTGTATTTGTATCATTTTTTTCATTTTCTATACATGTCTTATTTTAAGTGAAATTAAATTTATCAATTAAATGTTTTTATTAATGTTAAGTCATTTATCAGAATACAAGTGGTTACAGTATGAAAAAGTGATAAGCTGGGGTTATAATTACTTTTAAAACCATTTATCCCTTTTATTTAATTAAACATGTTTTAAAACACACTTTAATATTCATTAACCTTTTTTGTGAAATCACATGCAATATGAAGTGAACATCAACATGATTCACTAATTTTTGATTGTTCACTTTACTAAAATTTTAAAAATTACGCATTAACTCTTAACATTACCTCTCTCTACCTTTAGTAGAAAGGTTTACCCTGGTCACTTTTCTTCTCTTTCATTATATTCTTACAAAGTAATTTTAATGGCCTTTCAAGAGTGTTTATTTTTCAAATTTGATCCTTATTTTTTTAGGGTATAAAGTTTAATACTGCACAGGAAATCTCTTAATACAAATATTTACCTGGACTTTAAATGAAAACATTTTCAGAATTTCTTGTGTACATCTTGTGCGATAATTCAACCCACACTAATCCTTTTAAAAATTGGCCCATTTTCAAAACCCTAACTTTTTTAAAATAATTTTTCTTCCAGTTTGACCCATTTACAGCTTAAGTACCAACACAAAGATATCTTAACCCATTACATTAACTTTAAACTTAACATTAACTTACACTATACTTTACATTAACTTTTAACTATAGTTAAACTCATAGTTTCCTTGCACAGAAGCCACGACCATGGGCGGAGCTATGAAACGTGCGGAGCAATCAGATGAAGTGGAAGTTTCAGCCGTTTTATTTTGTCTTCATCTGATTGCTCTGCACGTTTTATAGCTCCGCCTGTGGTCGCGGCTTCTGTGCAAGGAAACATTGAGTTTAACTATAACCCCTTATATTCCAACCTAAATAAACAATTTTTCCTTTTCAGACACCATGCTTCTGTTCATGCCCCAGCCTCGTCGAAAGAAAGTAGTGATGAGCAAATGCCCCCACTGTACCTACCAGACCATGAAGTTGTGCAACTATCAGAGGCACATGAGGATACATACTGGTGAGAGGCCCTTCAAGTGCTACCTCTGCCCGAAAAGCTTCAAGGAGAACCGGGACCTCAGGATGCACTTGGTGACACATGCGTCTGGAGATGGTTATTTGTCCGGGAGTGCTCAACCTCCTGTGACTGGTCAATAGATAAGCAACCTTTGGAAAAGGAGACTTCTGCAAGGTCTTCAAAAAGTCTTCTTTTTTATATCCTTAATATTGTTTGATATAAATGCCTAAATAATTACGCGGCACTTTGTAACCCATACCTCGGAAGACGATTATGTGTCTGCGAGTGACCATCCACTGACTGGTCAAGAGACCACTAGATAAGCAACCATTCAAAAAGATCCTTCAGCTTAATACCTTTCTTTGATGTAGATTCTATTTTAGTTGTTAATTCCCTTTTAGTACTTAGGAATATGTTAACAGCCTTTAATAGGTTAAATAACAATGTTGACAAAAATGGAAATTCTGACACATGAGGATTACATACCGGAGAGAGGCCCTTCAGTGCTACCTCTGCCGAAAGCTTCAAGGAGAACCGGGACCTCAGGATGCACTTGGTGACACATGCGTCTGGAGATGGTTATTTGTCTGGGAGTGCTCAGCCTCCTGTGACTGGTCAATAGATAAGCAACCTTTGGAAAAGGAGACTTCTGCAAGGTCTTCAAAAAGTCTTCTTTTTTATATCCTTAATATTGTTTGATATAAATGCCTAAATAATTACGCGGCACTTTGTAACCCATACCTCGGAAGACGATTATGTGTCTGCGAGTGACCATCCACTGACTGGTCAAGAGACCACTAGATAAGCAACCATTCAAAAAGATCCTTCAGCTTAATACCTTTCTTTGATGTAGATTCTATTTTAGTTGTTAATTCCCTTTTAGTACTTAGGAATATGTTAACAGCCTTTAATAGGTTAAATAACAATGTTGACAAAAATGGAAATTCTGACACATGAGGATTACATACCGGAGAGAAGCCTTTCAAGTGCTACCTCTGCCCGAAAAGCTTCAAAGAGAACCGGCACCTCAAGAGACACTTGGTGACGCATGCCTCTGAAGATGGTTATTTGTCTGGGAATGCTCAACCTCCAGTGACTGGTCAATAGATAAGCAACCTTTTAAAAAGAGTCTTCAGAGAGGTCTTCTTAATAATATGTTTTGTTTGATGTAAATTCAGTTCTAGTGTTACAGCAAACAACTGCACAAACAGTCATTTTTTATATATTTAATTAACGCTTTTTTTAATAGGGATTGTCAGTCCACTAATGCATTAGTTTCGGAATCTCAACTTCCGAAGAAATATTGCTTTGCCATGTTAGCCCCTTTTCCTCGGGTATGGGTATCAACAAAGCATCAAAATGAAACAAATTTGAAACGAAGATGTTATCTAGTATTATGTATATATATATATATATATATATATATATATATATATATATATATATATATATATATATATATATATATATATATAATTTTAATTTATATATTTTGGAAGTTTTAAAATTCCCCAAATGCCCTGCAGATGGTGACACTATTTTAAAACTTTATCAATTAATAATTAAATAACCAGATGTTATATTCTTATCAATTTTGTTTCAAATTGATGTTATGATGATTCCCATACCTGGTGAAAATGGGATAACATGGCAAAGCAAAAGTTGCCTCTTTTGCAAAAGTTGAGATTTCAAAACTAATGCATTAGCTCTATGGGACTGACAGTCCCTTTTAAGGAATAAAATTATGCGTTTCAACATGAACTAACATTGAGTGAGCAGTTTGTTTAAGCTTACATACTAGCGTTGCTTGGTGAGTTTCTGATGGCTTCACTTTTTTTTTGTTGCTCCAAGCATCCATTTTCTCTATCTTTTTAACCCTATGAACGTTGTACAAAGAGTTTCAAGGAGAACCGGCACCTCAAGAGACACTTGCGTCTGAAGATGGTTATTTGTCTGTCGAGTGCTCAACCTCTAGTGACTGGTCAAGAGACAACTAGATAAGCAACTGTTAATTGAACATTCAGCTTTATGATATCCTTTGTTTTATGTAAATACACATTTAATTATTAATGCTTAGGACTTGGTCGTTAAGCTCTAATAGGCTAAATAACAATATTGACACCTTTGAGCGGCAATGTTGGTGTCATTTGGCCTAAAAACCAGTTCCAAAATGTATTGATTGTTTCAAAATTATCAGATGGACTATAACTCTGCCCTGATGCTTTTTTTACTTTAGTAATGAATATTTTTTTTACTTTCTGCCATAAAGTCTTGGTCCATTTCTACTTCTAGAAATTGCACTAAAACACGCAAAATATCTTGTGTGTATTTTACTTTTTATTTTTATCCTTTTTATATTTTTTGTCACATATTTATAAAATTTTGATACATATTTATAAAAAAGTCAACAATACTATTGGGTGTTCATAGGCAATATCGTTTCTGTGAATACAAACTGTTGGCACTCTAGTTGGAAGCAGTATAGAAAAGCCGATAGTTCTATTTTATTTTTAGTTTGTGTTCTCAAA
Source organism: Oedothorax gibbosus (assembly GCA_019343175.1). Taxonomy (NCBI): domain Eukaryota; kingdom Metazoa; phylum Arthropoda; class Arachnida; order Araneae; family Linyphiidae; genus Oedothorax; species Oedothorax gibbosus. The sequence continues at coordinate 193,987 of JAFNEN010000710.1, read as the reverse complement.
TCCTGCAACTGTGTAGAACAAGTTAGTGCACTAGTAATCTCTTTTTATCTAGTAGTTTTAACTGAATCTTGATTGTGTATGTTCTCTAATGTGATAGAGAACTTGGTTCTGTCATCGAAAAAGCACAATTCTTTTGTTTGCACAATGTTTGCACCTCAAAACAAAATATTTTTGTGTTCTGTATACATATTTCTTTTTTATGTATACTTTGTTAATGATCCTCTTGCTAAAATATCTCACAAATAAAAAAAAGATAATGTGTAGTTTTAATAATTTTTATTACATGAAAGACAATTTGATTAGCAAGGAAAAAATTATTATTGTTTCATTACATACAGTCCCTGGACAAATTATTAGACGCACTGTATTTTTTTTAGTAATTTTATGTTTCTTAAGAGTTTTTATGCATTAATGGTATATTTAAAAAACAATATTATTGATTTTTATTAAAGAGTTGTTGTAGACTACATATTTCATATTTGTATTTATTTTAAGAAAATTATGATTAAGATTAATTTATATTAATTATAAGATTATTTATGTGTGGAATCATCCTCAAATGCAAGAGACAGTACAGTCTTGCATTGATAGCATGCCGCGCAGAATTAAAGCTTTGATAGCGGCTAAAGGTGGCTCAACTAAATATTGACTTTTACTAACATTAATTTCACTTTTCTTTCAAACTTAATAAACTTATGCTTTTCTAAATGAATGCTGTTTTATTTATGTCAAATAAATCGGTAATTGATTGGATAATATAAAAATAAAAAACAAATCAATTTAAAATAATAAAACGGTACAATATCACCCGGTAATTAATATTTTACATGAAATCTTGCAGTGCGTCTAATAATTTGTCCAGGGACTGTACAAAATAGTTTTAATGAAGTATTTCGTATGAAATGTTTTCCTTAAATTATAATTTATATTTCATGGTCCTGGCAAATTTCATTACCCCAAAATAGATTCAGATAATATATTTGACCCAGGAATGACATAAACACACAATTTTTTTTTTATCAAAATAGAATAAAACGGTTTACACCCTTATCTTTGCACTAACTGTAGTATCCTTTGCAATCAATGAGTATAATGCTTAACACTTAAAATACCCTGGTTTTCTTGTAAATGTTATTCAATAGAATTGTCTTTTTTATTTATTGATAATAATTAATGGGGTTGTTTCACGGAGGATCTGGCAATAGCTCTGCGCTTTTGTTTTCATGTCTCTCGAATTACTGCTGTTTTGGTATTTGGGAGTAAGTTTTCGAAGAGAATATTTTAGTTGTTAATTTTTTTAAATTCCAACTTCTTTCGATGCAAGTTTTCCTTGATAAATAATTAAAACAACCAACAACACAGCAAGAAGTTGTAATTTTAAAAAATAACAACTAAAATAACTTATTCTTAGAAAACTCAATTTCGAATATCAGCAAAAGTAATTTGAGAGACATGAAAACAAAACCGCAGAGCTATTGCCAGATCCTCCGTGAAACAAACCCATTATAATTTATCTATAATAATTGATTTATAATTAGTTCTTTTGTTCTTATTTATATTTTAAATTTAATCCAAATGTATTATATATATCTATATATATATATATATATATATATATATATATATATATATATATATATATATATATATATATATATATATATATATATATATTAATTAAAGCAAACATTATTTAATTTGTCAAAAGACATGATTCTTCCATCTAACGATAAATAAGTGCAAGCTCAACTTAGTGAGAAAAAAATCGCATGCTGATGATTCCAAATGGAATCATTGGGGGTGAAAAGGTTGAAACCATGGATTTCCCTAATTGTTTTGAGCAGTGTAGTACTAATATCATTAAATGCAGATATAATTTATTGTATAAAATGCAAATGCAATAAATGATTCCATATGTTATATAAATAATTCAATTAATAACACATTACATTATAGCAAAGTTTATCAAATTAATGTTTACAAAATAAATATGATGTGTTTGACTTGTATTGGTCTATAATTAATAATATAGTTTTAAATGAAACAAGTTTAAGTCTAAATATACTACACAAAAAAAATTTAATGCTTAATAAAAAATACTGCAAATACCCACTCAGTCAAACTTAAACACAATTTATAAAACATTAATTATTTTATGCTTATTCTAACATTTTATACTTTTGTTACAGGTTTTGAGCATTCAAATAGCCAATCAACAGTGAAACAAAGAAAATTACACCAATGTTCTTTATGTCCTTACTCTACCATATACACGAGCCATCTGAAAAACCATATAGTGGCTCATAAAGGTTTAAAACCGTTTGTCTGTGGTGTGTGTGGAAGAGCTTTCACACGAAAGGCAAATCTCAAGGCTCACTCGATAACCCACCTTAGAAGAAAAGGAGATGAGCGATAAGCAGGGTTTGTACTCATCCAGAAAAACTCCTAAATTTAATAATTCTTGTCAAAGGGCACTTATAAGTCTTGAAATTTATATTAAAAATTCTGATTTGAAGTGTTTGTATTCTGAGAAATTATCTACATGTAATAGAAATAGTACCAGTGGCTTAGTGGTAGTGCTCTGCATTGCCACGCCACAGGTCCGGGGATCGAATCCCGGATTGGGCGAGGTAGACCCATCCTTTCATCCCTTAAGTGGGTCGATAAAATGGGTACCAAGCATGCTTGGGAACTAAACACTGGGGATTCCGCATGAGGCTGACCACCTTACCGGAACATATGCCTAGCACCCCAGAGCCCTAGGTCACGAAAGCTGAAATGGGCACGGCAGGCCTTGACCCAGTAATGAAAATGGACTGTTGCGCCGAGGAGGAGTAATAGAAATAGTTAGAAATCTGCATATAATAGAAAAGAGTTTTCTATGGATTTATAGAATCCTATTTTTTAAAAAAAACTTGAGATTGTGCATTAATTTTGGTTTAGCAATTTGTCAGTTCATCATTTTTTTTAGGTTTTTGCCTGTTTTAAAGTTTCATAATTTTTTCAATTGTTGCTGTTGGCAAATTATTTAATTTATTTATGTTTTCTTATCTTTATGGTGTCACAATTTGTTGATCTTAGATTTATACGGTCACATATCCTCGCAATTTATTGACCTTTTGAAATTTGCAGATTGTCCTAACTTTGGAAAAAAAAAACAATTTATCCACACACACAGAAGGTTTATTAAATTGCTGGTCAATGATCTAGATTTTTAAAATGTTCCGAGATTATCAACGTTTTACAATGATTTGTAAAAAAAAACTAATTCATTTTCTTAAATTGTCAATCATTAAAATTACTGGTTGTTCAATCATAAAATAATATATTAATTACTGGTTTGAAAAGAGATGTTTTATGAAACACATTTATTTTTAGTTTAATTTAATATTTATTCTAAGGATATACAATAAGTATGTTTGTTATCTCTTGAATTTGTACTCCTTAAACTGCGTTATTCACCTGTTCATAAAAACAATTCTGTAAAAAGTTAATTAAACTCAACTGTGTTTTTTTTTAATTTCTGTAAAGATTCTTTACAGCAAATTTAATGATAAACAAATTGAAATACCGTTAATGTTACTTATTGTATCATCATTTTTATTGGCTTACATATTTTGTTTTATTTTTTTTTCCTGTAATTCAAAGATTCTTTACAGCAAATTTAATGATAAACAAATTGAAATACCGTTATTGGTGTTAATGTTACTTATTGTATCATCATTTTTATTGGCTTACATATTTTTTTTCTTCTGTAATTCAAAGATTCTTTACAGCAAATTTAATGATAAACAAATTGAAATACCGTTATTGGTGTTAATGTTACTTGTTGTATCATCATTTTTATTGGCTTACATATTTTGTTTTATTTTTTTTTCCTGTAATTCAAAGATTCTTTACAGCAAATTTAAATACCCTGATTTAATTATTAACTAAGGTTATTTTTTATATTGGTTGACATATTTTGTTTCGTTTATTTTATACTTGTAATAAAATTTATGTTGTAAATTCTTTTCTAGAAGTTGGCAAATGATTCATGTGAAAATATATACTTCGGTAATCAGGGCCGTCGCGAATGGGGGCGAAGGGGGCGTCTCGCCCCCCCAAGTTTTTATTTCAAATGGTCATTCGGCAAATTTTAGAAATGTATGTCATTTTTATTTTGATAACGAAGCATAAAATTTTTAGTGAAATGTGTACACAGATTAAAATCCGAAAACAATGCAAATGCCGACTCAAAAAACTTCTGACAAACATTAAGTCATTCGGCAAATTATGTTTGTCATTTATATTTTAATGCCGAACAATGATTCTTTTAAGTGAAATGTGTATACAAATCAAAATCCGGACACTACGCAAATGCTTACTCACAAAACTCCTGACGAACCATTAAGTCATTTGGCAAAGTTTTAAAATGTTTGCCATTTATATTTTAATGCCGAACAATGATTCTTTTAAGTGAAATGTGTATACAAATCAAAATCCGGACACTACGCAAATGCTGACTCACAAAACTCCTGACGACCCATTAAGTCATTCGGCAAAGTTTTAAAATGTTTGCAATTCATATTTTAATGCCGAGCAATGATTCTTTTAAGTGAAATGTGTATACAAATCAAAATCCGGCACTACGCAAATGCTGACTCACAAAACTCCTGACGAACCATTAAGTCGTTCGGCAAAGTTTTAAAATGCCGACTCATAAATCTCCTGACGAACCATTAAGTCATTCGGCAAATTTTAGAAACGTTTGTCATTTATATTTTAATAATAAACTGGGGTGAAATTTGAGTGAAATGTGTTACACAGATCAAATTTTGGACACAACGCAATCACGGAGGGGGGTTAATCAAGCTTTTTTTCATCAAATAGGTAACTTTTTTCAATTGCCCAAATAATTTTTACATAGAACTTCCACTCTCCTACCATCTCGTTTATCGTACACTCGTTTACGTTTCAATTACATTGAATTGTATAATTATCTTTGTTTGAATTTCCACTCTGCAATCTGAGAAGAGTGCGATGATGTATGATGTGCATTAATCATAAATTAAGATCTTTATATGAAACGGCCAATTGTGCAAATAACAAAATTGTATAGTGAAGGCGCAGCATGTATGGACGTATGTATTCTACCGAAATGTAGTTCAGAATCCGCTCTTTAATGTTTCGGATAAATAGCTATACTAAAGCTAAATATATATATTACTATACTTTAAAAATATATGTTATAATTTTGTTAAACATATTTTAGAAAACAATATAGTTGACAGTTTTTCGTCAATCGCGCTTTTATATAATAATCGTCTCCTCTCGAGATCTTCAGTTGAATTGAAACAACACACAAAATTGTACATCGTTGGGGGCAAAACTATGCACTGCATAGGGGCCCGTAAAAAGTTAAAGAGCTAATTTTTTTTCTTTCGTTTAATAATTTTCCTTTAGGCACTAGTATGTTTTCTCATTACTTTAGACTCTTTGGTTTTTGGCAGTATGGTATTTTACTCTGTGTTGAATGGTTTAACGTTGATATTTCCCCCCTCTTTGCGAGTTTCATGTCATTCGTGACGTGGTGTGAGTGTCTAACTGCCCGTTTAAGGTAAGAAATTAACAAAAATTCATTTTCAATTAATTCAATTCTTAATTTAATTGTGCTTTCTTAAAAATATAAATTGTGTTTTAATGTGCTATTTTTATAAATATTTTCATATAAAAGTAGTGTTCAGGTGAGCAATTGTTTAAATTTTTGATCATTCGCGAATTGCGTTTTTCTGTCAGAATATTAGATTTTTTGGTATGATAAATTAATTCCTATTTTATGATTATGATGGCGTAAAAGGTGTAATAAAACAAATTACGTTTAAGACCAATTATGTTACATAATATAAAAATTTGGGCTATTGATTTAAATTAGTTTGTAATTTACCTTTTTTTTAAATAAATTGTCAACACATACTTAATTTGATTTATAATATCCCATTCTTTTATAATTTTAATATTGTACAAAAGGAGAAAAAAAGTGCCGATGGGAAAAATATAACTGTTACATTAAAAAAAAGTTAACTATAATTTTTTTTTACTTTTAACAATGGTTATAACATGAGTATTTTCTTTTTATTATTCTGAGTCGTAATTTATACAGGGATTACCAATAAAGTAATTTAAGTTGTGCATTAAAAAGTAGTAGGTAAATGCCGTTTTTTAAAATTCTGACTCCTATAATAATAAAGGATACTCGGGTGATATTATACTTTCAATTTTTATTTCGTAAAAAAAACATTTTTTAAATACATTTTAGTCATTATATAAACCTCGTGTATATTCCTTGTTGTAGAACTTTTTGCAATAAATAATTATTTAGAAAATGAAAAACTTACTTTTAAACCACACCTTTTTTCTGACATTTGCTTAAAAATTTGGGTTTTAAGGGTATTAAGTTAGGAATATATTTTGATTAGCGAGTTGGGATTTTAGGAAATCTTCACTCTTGCCTACTATACCCGGAGATACGCAAATTAGCTGAAGTGTAAACTTGTTTTCACTGCACAACATTAAATTGTAAATTTTTAACTGAAATTTTTTTAAAATTGTATTTCTGTAGCAGATGCTTATTGATAACTCTTCTATAATTTCAATTTTAAAATTCACGAAAAGTAAAAAAATAATATATATTTAAAAAAAAAATGTGCTATAAGTCTGCAGGAGGATCAGAGGATTAACTAAATGTATTTAAAAAAAACATCTTTTTAAAGCAAAACACAACTTCAATTTTTAACTTGCAGTTTTGATTACCTACGTCAGAAATAATATATCTCGCTTTTTGTGCTTGGAATTAATTTTTTATCTTGAGTTATTTAAGTTATTATTTTGTTTTATTTAGTTTAACTCATAATTAAAAAATATATCGTATGAATATATTTATGTATAAAATATAATAAGACATGAAAATGGAAATTAACTCTTTAGCAAAATATTTTGATTAATTTGAATCGATTTTTTGGAAAGTTAAAAATATTGGTGGTTGTGGCAATGAAACATAATTATGATTTTTTTGTGTGTGAAGAAGAGAAGGTCGAGTTGATGTCTGTAGAGGAGGGTATTTACTAATGAGTTTGGGGGCCTGAACTAAGCTGCATAGGGGCCCATAAATCCTGTCGATGGCCCTGTCAATAATATTTAAAAATACATCAATTTTTAATGCAATATATTTCTATAAAAATGTCTGGTCTGCCCCATTTTAATTGACTCAGTAAAACTAAAAGAAAACGCCGTTTTCTTCTGGGGAGGACAAGAGTTTATTTTTTTGAAAGCAAGAAGGACTGAGTAAGGAGATTTTGTTTCATTCACCATAGATTCACTCACTGTTGACTGATATGTAAAATGCAGGCTTTAAAAATGAGTATTTATATAAAAGCTACTTAATTTTTATAAAAAGTAATAAAAATCTTTAATTACTATAAGTTTAATTTTAAGTAATTAATAATTTTTAATTACTATACGTTAAATTGAAAGTAATTAAATTTTAATTTTTAAAATACATTTAATTTTTTTTTAAATTAAATATTTTATTCGGCAAAAGTGGCAACGCCCCCCCTGTCAATTTTTGTTAGCGACGGCCCTGTCGGTAATGATTGATCTTTGATCGGGAATAGTATACTAAGTATTTTGTTTAAAAGTGTTCTAGTAGCACATTTATTATCAGATTTATTATTTATTATCAGATTCATTATTTATTATAATTTTTTTATCCTATATTTTACGGATCAAACAAATAATATTGGATTTTATTCATTTATGAAATTATCTTCAGAAATAAGAGATGTATTTGATAAAGTTCTATTTATAAATACTAGGATACATTGTTCCAAATAAATTACTTTTCAATAAAAATATGGTCTTTATTTGAAATGTTTGTTTTTAATTGTTTTTATTTTTAACAGGTTAAATTTACTTAATACCTAACAAGTTAAAATTACCTATAATAATATAAAGTGTGCATAAAAATAGAATATAAACATGTTTTTATTTAAATAATTAACAATTAGTATGTTATAAAATAATTCAGTTGATAGCCCATTATATACAAGCAGAAGCTTAATAAAATGTGTTGAATTACATCTAATCATTGCTTAAATTTATATTGGTCTGCAATACAAGTTTTAGGCCATCAACAGCCTTTAAATTCATATAAAAATAAAACGTATAACATTAAATCTGAACCTTTCTTGTGTTAGCATCTTGTTAATATTCCTTTTTTTTATTACACATTTTTTATGTTTTCTTCTTACTTACTGGTAATTTTTTTTACAGGTTTCAAGCATTCCAATGTCCGATCTTCAGCCAAGCAAAGGAAGCTGCACCAATGCACTTATTGCCCTTACACCACCATCTACTCGAGCCATATGCAAAAACATATGTTCACTCATAACGGTTCGAAACCGTTTGTCTGTGGTGTGTGTGGGAAAGCCTTCACGCAAAAGGCAAACCTCAAGGTTCACGCCATAACTCATCTCAGAAGAAATGGAAACGAACAAAATGGTTATTTGTTTACTTGAGAATGCCTAAAAACAAGCTCCTGTATAGATGTTGGGAAATAAAGGTGGTTTAATATGAAGAGTACAGGGGAAGAACCGCTTGATTTATTAGGAGTCGTCCCGTAATTGTGTCTGCTTGGCGGACATTGGCAGCAGGAAACCGGTTTCCCTTTCTTTCTTCTTCGCTTGGTCCAAGTGTCGGAATCATGCATCGCGTGAATCTCGGTAGGTAGAAAAGTCATGGTTTTTAGGACTTTTCAATTAATTTGCAAATCTTAAAATTTCTCTTAATTGTTTTAGAAAAATTCGTGATTTTCAATCAATCGTACTTTATTTTTAAAGCTTAACATGATGATGAACACAGTCTTTTGAATAAAACGCGGAACTGAATTTCAGGGTTGCAGTGAGAGAAGATGCACAAGAAAGTGAGAAACTGGTTTCCTTACACCAGTTTTAGGCGATGACTCGCTATCATCGCCAAAGATGCCTGATGAGGAAAGTTTTCTACGAAATGAAGCGGTTTTTCCCCTGTACTCTTCATATGAGAGAATTAAGATTATTACAGTCGAATACTGTGGAAAATAATACTGTTAGAATTCATTAAACTCAACTGTATTTTTCTTATAGATTCTTTACAGGAAATTTAATTATATACCCTGATTTTTTTATTAAGGTTACTTATTATATCATCATTTTTATTGTTTTACATATTTTGTTTTATTTATTTTGTACCTCTAATTTAAGGTATCCATATACCTTAGATAACTTTTTCTTTAATTTTTTAGATAGATTTTTAAAACTTTGTGAGAAGATCAGGCCACATAAAAATACTTTACTGCAATAAAAATTTATTAATAAATAAATTAATTAGCAATTAATTAATTTAAGTGTGCCAAACTGTGAACAACATAACGACATTTCAAATTAGTTGTTTTACATAATTTTTGCAGAAAAGAAAACAGTATAACAGTAATATCCAGGCATGTGATCATATAAAATCTAAGCTCTAAGCAAAGTAGTTATTTAATTATGATAATTTGAAATGGCTAGCTTTAAAATATGATTTTTTTAAATAATTAAATTTTTTAAAAGTCTGTAAAAATTTTAATATTTTTTTTTTACAATTGTTATAAAAAGTATGGCCACATGGCCTGATTCATACCTTTTAAAATGCACTGTAAAAATTTTTTACTCGAATGATATTAATTTGAAATATCTTGCTCGGAGTACAAGCATGTTATGAAAAAATTTGTTCTTCAGAAAATGAGTTCAAGGTTAAGATTGAAGATTGACAATAGAATTGCCTTTAAAAGACTGCCTGTAAATTAAAAACTACCTGTAACCTACATAAAACCTACCTGCCTGTAAATTAAAACAGTACAAGAAATCTACTTTTACTCTTTGAAAGATAAAGAATCAGATAATATTTTAATGCAAAAGTATCAAAACACAGATTTTGATCAATTTTTCCGTTTTCTAAGGTATACGGAAACCTTAATGATTCTTTGCAACACATTTAATAATAACCATTTTGAGATACCCCGATTTGGTTATTGTTATTATCATTTTTATTTTTGGCTTTCATATTTTCTTTTATACTTGTAATCCAAATTTATGTTGTGAATACTTTTTATTGAAATTAACACATTTTTAAATGTGAAATTACATACTTTGGGAAAGGTTTATCTTTGATTGTGATAAGTACACTAAGTATTTTGCTTAAAAGTGTTTTAGTAGCACATTTAATATCAGTGTTTGTTTCTTACATATTTTGTGTGACAAACAAATACTGGTTTAATTTGTTCTTTTATGTAATTATCTTAAGCAGTAGTATATGTATGTGATATTGTTCTATTCTACACTATATACAAATACTAGATTCATTGTTCCAAATAAATTGCTTAATTCAGTTAATAGTGCATTATATACTAACAAAGCTTAATAAATTAGTGTTGTTAAAATTACATATAATCACATTACTTAGCCTTATATAGGTCTGATAAAAAAAAAATAGTTATCAACAGTCTTTCAAATAAATCCATTATAAAAATAAAATGAATAACAGGAAATCTTAAAACTCTCTCGTGTCTTTTTGGTAATTATTCTAATTTCTTTTTTTCTATACAAATTTTTTTCATCAGTAATCAACCTTATACCTTTCATTAATATTCTTTTATATTTTCTTCTAACATGCTGATGATTTCGTTACAGGTTTCAAGCACTCTAATAGCCGATCTTCAGCAAAGCAGAGGAAGCTGCACCGATGCACTTATTGCCCTTACACTACCATCTACTCGAGCCATATGCAAAACCATTTGTTTGTCCACGAAGGGTTAAAACCGTTTGTGTGTCCTGTGTGTGGCAAAGGGTTCACTCAAAAGGGGAGCCTTAAATTTCACTCCATTACCCATTTGCAGAAGAAATGGAACTGAACAATAAGTGATTTGTTTACTTGGGAATGTATTATAGCTCATGTGATTACAAAATAAGCTTCAAAACTTTTTTCCCGTTTCCCCTTGTGTGGATTTTGAGTGGAAAACTGCATGAGAGCTGCAGTTCTTAACCTACTTTGTTTGAGGTTCTGCTGTGAAGTTAATCGCATTTTCAAACCCAAGTAGGACGAAGAAGAAATAGCAAGGCTTGCGCTCAGGGTGTCCCGCCGTCGGGAAAGTTGGGAATTGCACTTGAATTTTTTAGCGCCGGGAAAATCGGGAATTATGCTTGAAATTGTTGAAAATTCCGGGAAATTTCGCCAGTTTCTGAAATTTTTGAATTTAAAAAATTTATGAGGATAAGCCTTGCAATCGGCCGATTTTTAAAAAAATCACCCATTTGTAAATTTCAGATTTACTGATTTTCAAGACAATTACTTTTTTTCGAGAATGTCCAATTCCTTCAAAGTTACGATTTTTGGTCTTTTTTTTTTTTAAATTAAGAATTTCGCCTGAATTGAAAAGTTATTTGTTATGTAGGTATTCAAGGTTCGCGATTCATTTGCTGTTCGAATCGATACTCGATTTTCCGTTAGTTTGCAGTTAGCCTAGATTTATATTTGGGTGGAATTTGAGGTTGGGATATGCTAATTTTTTTCCTGTTCTTTTAATTTCAAGATCAATTTTTGAAGATGCATGATTTACACATTTTCATTTTCGCGATTAATATTTCGGATTTGCGAGTCGTTGTTTTTAATGATATTTGATGATTTTTTGATTCACCGATATTCAAGGTTTCATGATTACGCGATCTTCAGTTTTGTTGTAATTGGTCTATTTGTAAAGATCAGTAATTCGTGGACTTGGAAGTTTTGAATTACAGTACAAAACAACCCAAGTTTAAATAATAAATTTTAATAATACAAAAATTTCAATTAAAATTTGAAAATGAATTTAGATTTGATTACACTAAGATGTCTTCGAATATTAGTTACTGGCCAGTACAATCCAATAATGCTACCTGATTTACATATTTTGCAGCCTAGTAATTTTTACGAAATCCACCGATGAGGTCGCATTGCCTCATAGTGATTGACAGTTTTTTTCCTCTGCGTAATCGGAAGAGCGTCTCGTTACTTTTGTAGCTCCGGTTCAGGCCAATCGGACCAACCAGAATATTTTCCTTTGATCAAGTGTTAGTTAGTATTGCGACCTCTTGTTATCACAAGAACAGTTTGAATTTTTGTTTACGTTTTAAATTTTTTTTTTCGGCATTTTTTTCTGCTTATTCTGGGTTTTTGATTTGCGACAGTTTCTTTTTTTTTTTTTTTTTAAATCGGACTATCCCCGAAATTTAAAAGTGTCCGGATTATGGGTGGTCTGGATTAGCGATTCTGTACTGTATTAGCCAATTTCCGAAAATCCGCAATTTCCGCTATTTCACTGATTTTAAATATTACGTTTTATAATTCCGAAATTTATGGATTTTCAAGAAGTCGTTAATTGCAATTTCTGTTGATAGATCTTCGGGATTTTAGTGTCTTTTCGTGCTAAATGGTTAGTAAAACGCGGCTTTTCGAAGTTCATGATTTGACGACTTTTAGGGTATTCGCGATTTGCCGATTTCTGTAGGATCGCAATTCAACGATTTCTGAGAATTTACAATTTTCCTGACTTCCTGAAATTTTAGAATTTACCAATCTTTGAGATTTAGTGAATCATTAATTTTCAAAAAACTTTGATTTGCCTTCGATTCGCCGATTTTTTAAAGGTTGTTCATCAATCGAAATGTTCAATTCTGTCTTTTAGGTTAAAATTTAAGGAAATAAACTCATTTTGCTAACAGATGTAAAATATTAAATTGAAGTTAGTATTATTAAAGATTATATTTAATGAAGTATTTTTAAAATAAACTTTTATACGAGATACTTTTTAAAATGTTAAAAAATAAAAGAGAATCCTATGTTAAGTGGTGTTGTTTCATTAAAATTGAAGATTGTGACTTTAAATATATTAACTAACTTAACGTTTTGGTAATTTGCCATTAATTTTTCAAGTACATATTTGTCTGAAAGTTGCAAATTAAATTACTTGTAAAAATAGATGTATACATACAATCATGTACTCTGCAACTCATAGGAGACTAACTAGGTTGACTATTTGTTAGTGCTAAAACAAAAACAATTCGTAACTCAATTTTTTCTTTTTTTTGCCTAATATTTCTGTTAGCTAGTTGTTAATTACATTTGAAAATGTAGTGGTATAATTGGTTTTGCGAGTGTCCTTGAAAAATTCGGAAATGAGCCTTGAAATGTTCTTGAATTTTTACCAACAATTTTGCTGGAGCTGTTTCCTGGAAAAACACGCAAGGGGAACGGGGGAAAAGGTTATGATTTCTTCTTAGCACTTGCTACAATTCAAATGTATATTTATTTATTGTTATTTTTTCACTATGTATTTTTGTGTGATTTTCTAGTCTACCCTGTTGTAAAAAAATGGTTTTGCTCTTTCTTGGCAAAATGCCAATAAAGCTCATTTTTAAAATTTATGTATATTTCATGGATGGCTTTTGTCATAAAAAAAATCACTTATATTGCCATCAAATTTTTAGCTTAGTTATCTTATTGTTTATTTTAATAAAATGGCATAATTTTAATTTTTAAACTGGTAACTGATACCTTATTTGCATTTTTCTATTTAGATTTTTGTTCCTTTTTTCCCGTAAAGTTAAAATTGTGTCCTTAATCAATTTGTTACAAATAATTTTTTTTTAATTAGTTTTAAAATTTGTATCAGGGTTTTTCACACTAGAAACTTCAATTTAATAAGAAAATATTTTTATTTATGATTCCGGTTAGAATATGTGGATTTGCATTTTAACCCTTTCAGTCCCAGTGATGCCATTTGGCATCATCATGTTTCTGATCATAATTAAAAATATAATAATAGGGCTGACGTCTATTGGGATTAATAAAAAATATTTTCTAATAGAAAAAAGTTTGAAGAATTGAATGATGTGCTTTTTGATATCATAAATGGCTATAGACGATCAGATAAAAAATTCTAAAATTCTAATTTAATATTTATTTCATTCAAAATTTACTTGTATAAAACAATACTTCAATTTACTTATATAAATATATTTGATTTTAAGAAAATGTGTCCTGCCCGAACATGTTAAATGTTATGTCAATTTTCTGTTCCTATCACTAAACTTTTCCTTCAAACCTCTTCAGTTGTTCGTAACTAAAGTATAAAATATAATATTACTATTTTTTAAAAATACTATCTATATAAATATTAAAAAAATTCGTTATCATATTATGGATGTATGATGATTTAGACAATATATCCTGGTAAAACGAAAAGGCAAGCCTATTGGCTTTTTTTTACCTGTTTCAATCACAACACCTGACAAGCCGTTACCATAGCAACTGTTTGTAATAAAAATAAAATTATGGATGCCATGTTAGGCTTAGCCCCTTTGGGTTAGACATATATGCAAAATTGCTCTACATCCATAATATAGCAATGAATTTCGATAGTAGAGCAAATCTTCAAGTACAAAAGTTGTCGTACTCTTAATGCTTTACAAATTTTGTATTGACAGTTGTGTTCTAAAATTATTCAAAATGTAAGATATAATCGAGCAAAAGCCAAAATTTAGTTAGGTTGGAAGTGGCATAACTGTGGATTGGTCTCTAAAGGTTGTCATGAGAATCCTGTACTGGGATTGAATAATGCCATTAACCAGTGTATCCATAGATACCATAACTAAAGTATTAGATTGGCTGATCACATGACCTCCAATGCTAACGACGGGACGCGCATGGAGGCATTTTAGAAGGGCATAATTACCAGTGTTGCTGCCACTTTAAGGAGAAAAAAACTACGAAAAAATACCATCTAATTCTAAAATTACAAAAAAATATCGTAAAAATACTAGCTGCATTTTGGAATCTTTTTAGTGACTTTAAATCCTTTTCTAGTATATTTTTTTTAATTTTAGAATTAGATTGTATTTTTTCGTAGTTTTTTTCTCCTTAAAGTGGCAGCAACTCTGGCAATTATGCCCTTCTAAAATGCCTCCATGCGCGTCCCGTCGTTAGCATTGGAGGTCACGTGATCAGCCAATCTTATACTTTAGTTATGATATCTATGGGTGTTTCGTACAGCAGTAAGACGAAGAGAATTTACGGAAATGGAAAAGCCTGTAGTATTTCTTTACAATAAAGCAACAGACTTTACTTTCGAAAGAATTCTGCAACTACGACATTTCCTCAATGCAATGATTTCTGTAGAAGCTGTTTCACTACGCTAAGAGTGTATGGAAGGGGAAACCAACATTCAGAAACTTTAATAAAAAATAAATTAGATCCTTATTGTGTGTATGAGCTTTATTTACACTTATGGATCAAAAAATATATAATGGCTTTTGCAATATTCTGTAAATTAGTTATATTTCAACTAACATTTTGATAATTAACTTAACATGGCATTCCACTTAACGTATTTCCCGTACTTTAGACTACGACGATGATCGCCGTCTACCTCCAACTACACCACGCGGCAAGCCGAGAAAGCTCCACAAGTGCGACTTTTGCGACTACACCACTTTGAAGACCGACCACCTGAGAGCTCACGTGTCGAGACACACGGGCGAAAAACCCTACCGGTGCAGCCTCTGTTCGAAGGACTTTAGAACCAAATCCAGTTTGACGGCACATTTCGTAGTCCATTTGAAGGAACAGTATCCACCACGTAACTATCCATGATTCGTGAATACGCTTGATCTGTATTTTTTGAAAAATTGATTCAATAAAACTTTTAAAGATAATATCCTTTTTGCTTCGTATTTTTAAAAACTACATTATGCAAGTTGCTAATATTAGCTCACTACTACACATTGAGCAAGAAGGGAAACTGGAGTGAGGTGTCAGCGAGCCGAAAACCCAATCACACCCTTTTGAGCGAACAGGGCAGAAAAGGACTATTTTCCCTACACTTGTATGCAATGCTTGTATGAGACCCCTCTATCATATTGACTTGGGCTCCTAAATGTATTTGAACATTTTTAGTTCGAAAGAAATAAACTTTCTTTAACTTTAAATTCCAACTTTTTAAAGAAATAACCACGTGGATCACTAACTAAGAACCAGCAGACGAACCCAATAGCGAAATAGGCAAGTTTCTAGGTTTTCTGCCCGGTTTGTTTCTGCTGCAGTGCCGTGTATTACTCCGCGTTTTGTTATTAAACCGGCTCGTTTGCTGTTCTGTTCAATGATCACACACCTCACTCTACGTTTCTTCTAGCTCAATGCTACTACTATAGCATCCTTAGCCCAGTCGGTAAGGCACTTGCCTTGCATTCGAAAGGTCCCTGGTTCGGGTTTGAGAATCGCCAAAATAATTATTGACCTATAAACGACCCGTGCAGCCAAAAAACGTTCAACGAAAATACCCCGTGTTGGATCGGTGAAAAAAAAAGTTCCTTTACTAATTTTTTTTTCAGTCCCCCTTTTTTAAGTTATCCGGTCTATTTAAATAGAAATTATTAATGTAATTTTTTTGCACATCCATTTTACAAGTGCACATTGTAACCGGGGATATAAAGATTAAAATAGGGTATTTGACTAAAAAAAATTATTGGCTTAAAATATTCTTATGCCAAAAATATTAGACCCGTAATAGTGAGCTAACTACTTACTAATAATTTATTTTAAAGTCTTTGCGTTAGAACTTAACAATAGGTTTAGTAAATCGTATTTTTCCCATGTGCGACAGAACACGGCCTACTCCACTACTAAGGCCGAAGAAGATCTCCCAAACAATCTCGGGGACGGAAATTTGGACGTCATAGTTCCGAGTGACGTTGTTCCGAAGATGAAGACAACCTGTCTCGAAACCTGTTCGGAACCCCTCGTTCACGGCTGACCACAATGTTAGGGTTCCGAATGCGTCCGAACTCGTTTCTCGATCTTCGGCACTGGGAGCAGTGACGTCAAAATTTCCGTCTACGCTCATGTTTGGGAGAGCTTCTCTGGCCTTGTTATTGAAGTTGGCCGTGCCAATATGTGCACTTATAACAAAAATAATTACAATGTTCGAAGCAACAGATACAAAACTCTGCCTAGTTTTAGATCTTAAAAGAAATGTTCTTGTAAGTACCGTCATCTTATCTCATTCACGGCCACATTACTGAGATAGTTTACCCAAAATAGTAAAAGACACCAATATCCAATAGGGTATTTGACTAAATTTTTTTTATTGGCCTAAAATATTCTTCTGCCAAAAATATAAGACCCGTATTTTTTTTTTCAAATACCCCATAAAAAGGGAGGAAAATGAATTTTAAAAAATGGGACGAAAAATTACGCCCGAAAACGCTTTGTGGCTGTCACGTGGTATCTATGACGTCACTATAAACAAACTTTGAAACGCCATTTTGGAATCTACGGTACTTAAAGCAAATTTGACCTATCTGCTTGTGTAAAACCTCCTTCGCTCATCTATATAATTCTTATTTTTAAGGGTAAATTAGATTAAATCCAGTTTAATTGCAAGCAAAAAAACATCACACCGGTTTGTTTATACATACTAGTGACGTGAGCCAAATCGACGTGTTTGTGATCACGTGACGCACCGATGAAAAATAAGCCATTTTAAAAAGATTTTTTATGAATTATTTAACGATTTATTTGGCAAAAATATATATACGTTTGTTATTTTTTGGTTCAAACTATAATTAATTTAAATATTGGAAGGTATTTTAGCGATACAGTCAAGTACCCTATTGATAACATTTCAATCATTTGCCTATTGATAATCAATCATTTGCCTATTGATAATAATCAATCGTATACACTCTTAAAACCTTCTGAAGGATTAAGACTCTACCTGACTGTTTTCCCTCAATTTGCATCATTTTTTTAAAACAAGTAATTTTTGTAATTTTACTAAATTTTAAAAGTATGGCAAAGTCATTTATTATAATCTGTTACAGAAATATGTTTCAAAAATAAATGAAATAAAATTGCCAATTAAATATAAACATTTTGATCACACCACAATAATTAAAACACTAAAAAAAAATCTAATTTATTATCAACAAGTTTTTTTTTACAAACACTAAGGTTTCACATAAAATTTTGTGTAAAAATATAAAACTTTTGGAGTACTTTATCATTTCAAACAGCACAAATCTTCATAAGACATAACAATTTGGTTGATAATTGGACGTTGTAAGAAATCCTTGTATTTGTGTATTGTACCGTCGACCATTTACACCAAGCACCATACATAAGTACAATTTATAATAAATAAAATGGGAATATTTCTTATGACGTCTCGCTCTCTAAACTGCGATTTCATGGTTGTTTCGTTTTCTTTGACAAAGTGTTGAAACAAGCCCATTATTAAAATATAATACAATTAATTTTTTTAAAACTATACAAAACGTAAATAAAAATTTAAAAAGTATAAATACATTATAAATAAATTCAAATTAAAAATATACAATAATTAATATAAATATTTATGAAAAAAACACCCATAAAACGAAAAAACGTATAATAATTATATAAAAAAATTAATACAAATAAATAATAAACAATTTTATAATTTAGGCATAAATATAATTTAAGTACACATTTATTTGTTTTTTAATTTTTTTTATGGAAAAAATTGCGGCAAACCTAAGAAGTAACGCCAAAAGGATTGGGCGAGCGTTGGCAGGTCAAATACACAAATACTGAAATCCGTTTATAAACCGATTGTCCAAATGACTTTCAGAAAATATTACTTCAAATGACGTCTAAATAATGTTATTTTCTGATCGCCAACAAGCCAGGCTGGTCCTTGTTGTGAAGAATCAGGGCAATGGTGTCCCCTTCGTGGGAATAGAGGCAGTCGTAGATGTTGTAGTCGGCAGTGAAGGAAGCAATATTCTGTCCTAAGTTGAAAGAGAAAAAAAATCATAATCCCGTACAAAAAAAACCCACTTGCTTATATTCAGCAATAATTAATGTATGAAGTCACACGAAGAAGCAAAGTGTGCAAAAGTTACTTTTAGGGTTGCCAGACAAACTAAAACAGGGTTGTCATATTTGGCTAATATTAGCCCTTTCGGCAAATTTTGGATGCCCTTGGCTAGTAAAAATTAAATATATTGTCCAAAACTGCTTTAACCTGTAATTTGACTGACTTTGAACAATACATAGATTATTATTTTTGGTTAAATATTGAGTATTTGTTAGCATTTTTTCGTTTTTTGCTTTCTCGTACGTTTAACGAAATGGCAACAGTGAAAATATTGAATAAATAAATTTGTCTAGTTTCATTTAAATTTTATTTCGAAAATTCAATAATTATTACTTATCGTTTGCAAAAATTAATTTATATTTCAAAGAATATGTAATATTCCTCGCTTTTAAATAGAATTAAAACATTTCATATCAACCATAGATATCATAGTTAAAGTATTAGATTGGCAGATCACGTGACCTCCAATGCTAACGACGGGACGCGCATGGAGGCCAAATAAGAGGGCAAAATGGCCAGTGTTGCTACCTCTTTAAGGAGAAAAATACAACGAAAAAATACCACTTAATTCTAAAATTACAAAAAAAAACTACTAGAAAAGGATTTAAAGTCACTAAAAACATTCCAAAATGCAGCTAGTATTTTTACGATATTTTTTTTGTATTTTTAGAATTAAATGGTATTTTTTCGTAGTACTTTTCTTCTTAAAGTGGCAGCAACACTGGCCATTTTGTCCTCTTATTTGGCCTCCATGCGCGTCCCGTCGTTAGCATTGGAGGTCACGTGATCTGCCAATCTAATACTTTAACTATGATATATCTATGATATCGACAGACAAAGAATCTCGTAGTGAAATATATTGGACGTCATTTCAAACTGATCGATGTCGCAAAAATAAATTTATTTTAATTTATTGTTTAAATAATTAAGTTTCTCGAGCGATTGTTGCGATGGCAATGGTGATTTAATTCTAATAAAAATGGCTTCCTATGCTTTTTAAATGAGCATTAAATTTTGCAGTTTTTAAAATAATTGAAGTACTTCGAATTCTTTTCTGAAATTTTCAATGTATTCTAATTTCGATGCGCTGGATTTTTTGACGTATCACACTTGTCCGTAGCATTTGTAGTTGGATAATGAAAGTGGGTGACGGACGGACAGACAGACAGACAGACGGACTGAACGATTATAATACCTTCCACTTTTTGCGTTATAAACGTAGTGTGGAAGCTTATACCACACCTAACACGATAAAAATTACATTACAATACCATACAACTTTGCAAACTATTAAGTGACGTTAAAGTTTTGTTTTAAATGTTAAACATATTTTGCACATGATTATACAAAAGTTATGTATCCTAATCTTGTGAGTGAATAGACTTGAGAAAATAATTGCACTTGCATAGTTCCTTGCTCGTCCAATAAAATATTGTATCCCTTGTTTTAAAATGTTTTACTTTTCTCACTTTGTTGCATAAATATATAGTTTAGTACAACCGTAATTTGGAAAAAAATAATTCATTGAACAAGAAACTTACTAAAATTTAAAAGTAATGTTTATACTTTTCTATTTAAAGTTTCACTTTAAGGTTCTTTTAGTATTAGAAGAAAAAACTTTCTAATGACTTTCTAAACTTAAAAATTGTTGGTAAATCGTACGAGAACCATAAAATAAAAAATAGGTAAAATAATTATAGAACACCTAATTCGCTTAGATAACACTTTAAAATAGTTATGATCATATTTCGTTATTTCAAAATTGTTTTTATTTATCCCATATTCCCATGTGGATTTTTCACTTATAAAATACAAAATGCAATGCCGCCATCTATTGTTGAAATAAAGAACTTCAAACTAACCCGACTTTCACAAAACAGGTTTAAAAAACTTAGTCAACGTTTTTTAAATGTATAACTTTCGTAGTGATTTACAAAGCCAGATTTCCATTCAACATCAATAATTTCTATTAAAAATTAAATTTGTAATATTAGTTACCTGTCATCGTACTCCACACACGAATACATCTTGCCTGTGTTTCAGAGTCCCAGGTCAGAAAGGTTTTATTGGATGCGGTCTCTATTCTATTCACGCAGTCGGAAGGGTCACACACTAAAAACCTGAAAACGGGAAATTTTAATTATTTCACATAAAAAGTAACTACTAGTTGATCTCGGTATACTAAATATGAAACATTAATTTATTGTTTCGCTCCTGATAGTCAATAGTAATATATATATTAAACAAATTAGTGGAACAGAGCCGAAATGATTGTGTAGCGTCCAGCAGCACGCACACGCAACCTCTATTAAAGGGGGCGATACATGTAACCACCTGAATTTTGATCGTTTTTCAGAGACGTTCTTAAAAGGGAAGAAATAGATGAATCGTTTTAAAATTCAGTATGTTTATACATTATACATTAAAATTCAAAAATTAGATTTGTTTTTTTTTTCAAAATGGCCGCCGTAGTAGCTCATCTCCCGAGACCCTCGCGGAAAAAATTATCAATCGGCGGAAATTCTAGCTACTCCAAAATTGATCTGAAATCAATTTTTTTTATATGAAAATGTTCATAAAGCTTATATCTTCTAGTTTAATCAATAAAAAATTAAAAAAAGTTTAAAAATTGTAAATCGACAAGCCTCAGAATAAAAGAGTTCTATTTTTTAACCCTTTTTTCAAAGGTTTTTGGGTAAAAAAAATTATTTTCAAAAAAAAATTTGAGGTTCAACTAGAAGATAATTCTATAGAGAAGACGTATACCAAATTTTGTAAGGATCGATTGAGAACTTTTTGAGTTATCTTGCCCACCAATTTTAAAAAGTAGTTTTGAGATAAACGTGCTTAAAGTTTTGGCAAAGCCCTTAAGCGCCGAGTTGAGGTGAAACATTTAAATGAGTTTTTATTCAATAAACAATACTAATTTCATTCTAAAAATTTGCAGGCATATTTTTGAGATGTTATTTTAACTATTTATGAAATAAAAAAAATCGATTTTTACATGTATCGCCCCCCTTAACATGACCTCAATTGACATAACTAGATGCCGTCCATTTAAACGGACGGCCAAATCTTATTATATAGCCCTGTCCACTCGGACGTCACCTGACGGAATCCTAAGGATAAACAGACTTAACTGTTATGATTTTTAACTGTTTGTGTCGTGCTTATTTGATTTTCATTATTTTCGGAATAGAGAATTTGCACAAGTCTTAAATATTGTTTTAAAGTAGCTACAATTGTAGATTGAGGTCTCTGGAGTCCAAATATATCCCCCACAAAAATTTTCCTCAATTATTTCTGTAGTTATTCATGTTTGAAAAACGCCGGAAACGCGCTTCTGCAGAAAACGGGGCGTGTCGGCTGATGACGTCATAACCTTCTTTCTTTTTCGCCGTAGCTTGATTTTCGAATGTTTTCTTTGCGTATGGGGATTAGGGGGAGAGTCTTCGTTTTAAACATGAATGTTAAATAGTTAATTGCAGTAGTGCATGTTCCATTTATATTAAAAAGATACAGTTAGGGCCAAGAAAACATTTTGCGGATTTATACCTTTCATTTCAAATGATTGCATTCTTTGAAATATGTTCCTTTTTGATAAATGAAAAGTTGGAGTCGGATTTCGCAGAATAATGTATAAAATTTAACTGTTATTTAGTTGTGTTAATACATGCTTGTATGATATCAGTTTTTAGTTATTTTAAACAAACCACCAAAAATTATTTTTCATAGATTTGACATAATTATTAAAATAGTAGCAAATACGGCTGGTCAAATTTATATTAAAAAATTTATCTGTCATTTTTACCTGAAAAGAATTTTTAAAAAAATAATTTTAAATCTTTAAATTTGGCCAAAATAAAATATTGTTGAAGTTTAAACACTTTTTGTCAATTTTTTTTTAAATAAACATAATTAAAAGTAGGACATTAATTTAGCTTTAGCCCTAAATGTTTCTGTATGTATTGAAACGCTTTAAATTCAAACCCTGAAAAAGGAACCGTATACAACTTTTGCAGTTAAAAAATGGTATTTTTAGTTTAAATGTTTATATTAAACCGTACTTGAGTGGGTATGGAAGTAAATAGCTCAAAAGTTACTTGGTATTTTTTTTATTTGTTTATTTATTTTCGAATACTTATGGTAGACTATTCTTATTCTGTTCAGAAGTCTCTTAACTAAATTCCTTTCATTGCGGTTTTTTTTCCATTTGCATTATAATATGAATCCTTTTGCCATAAAAACACTATCCTGGGGGAAGGAGGGCAGTCTGTTGTTAGTTTAAAGGTTAATTTTAAATTATATTTTGCAAATTTGAAATGGTGTTGCTGGAAAAATTAAATAAACTGCATAAATAAATTATTAATTTGCATTAAATAAACTACATTGTTAAATTTCACTTAGTAAATCTTAATCTAATAAGAAATGCACTGGCAGAACATGCATTTGAGCAAAAAGCTTATTAACTTGTTTCAGAGCCCACGTTTATTTTAAGATCTAAGGTTTTGCTATTTAGTTTGTCAAAATATAATTTTTTGCTATTCAATTCATAACCCCAATAATTCCTTTATATATATTCATTTTGGAAATTATTTTTTTAAAAAAAGCTGTCAGAAATATTATTAGAATAAACTTTTAATTAGCGATATTTAATTTTAATTGAATTCTTTAAAGTAATTAAGTTTATATATTGTGATATTTTTCCATCATATTTTCAAACGTCGTTTTTCTCTAATTTGACAGAATATTGTTACATAATAACTTGCGATTACATTCGTTTACATACATCGCCACCAACAATAAGCTTATTCTTAATTTATGGATACTTTTATATCTGCAGATAATACAAGACTTTATTATTTCAATATTATTACTTTGCACAAATTTGAAATGTTGAAAAACACTTTGTAAAAGAACAAACGAGTGGGCTCTTTCATTGTTTTTCGCTACGGCCACACGGTAGCCGTTTTCTCCAAAGGATGTTAGTACGTCATGACACGTGACTTCCGTTTTATCACGAAACCGAAACTGCGCCCTTTTTAACGTCAAATAAAAGCTAAACTAAACATCTGAAAATTTTAAAAATGCACTTTTTGTAGGCTCTATGACATCCTTTATTGATTTAGACCAAGAAAAAAAATGTGCAAATTCTCTATTAAGAAAATAGGAGCCTCTAATGTTGCCTGGGCCCCCCCCCCCCCCCAAATCGGATCCTGGGTACGCCCTTAGCATCGCTAGTTGTCGAAAAAATACTCAACTTTCTTATTTGGAAAAAAGATGTCTAATTAAATGTGGAGATTTCAAAATTCAATAGAGAATTTGCACATTTTTTTTCTTGGTCTAAATCAATAAAGGATGTCATAGAGCCTACAAAAAGTGCATTTTTAAAATTTTCAGATGTTTAGTTTAGCTTTTATTTGACGTTAAAAAGGGCGCAGTTTCGGTTTCGTGATAAAACGGAAGTCACGTGTCATGACGTACTAACATCCTTTGGAGAAAACGGCTACCGTGTGGCCGTAGCGAAAAACACTGAAAGAGCCCACTCGTTTGTTCTTTTACAAAGTGTTTTTCAACATTTCAAATTTGTGCAAAGTAATAATATTGAAATAATAAAGTCTTGTATTATCTGCAGATATAAAAGTATCCATAAATTAAGAATAAGCTTATTGTTGGTGGCGATGTATGTAAACGAATGTAATCGCAAGTTATTATGTAACAATATTCTGTCAAATTAGAGAAAAACGACGTTTGAAAATATGATGGAAAAATATCACAATATATAAACTTAATTACTTTAAAGAATTCAATTAAAATTAAATATCGCTAATTAAAAGTTTATTCTAATAATATTTCTGACAGCTTTTTTTAAAAAAATAATTTCCAAAATGAATATATATAAAGGAATTATTGGGGTTATGAATTGAGTAGCAAAAAATTATATTTTGACAAACTAAATAGCAAAACCTTAGATCTTAAAATAAACGTGGGCTCTGAAACAAGTTAATAAGCTTTTTGCTCAAATGCATGTTCTGCCAGTGCATTTCTTATTAGATTAGGATTTACTAAGTGAAATTTAACAATGTAGTTTATTTAATGCATATTAATAATTTATTTATGCAGTTTATTTAATTTTTCCAGCAACACCATTTCAAATTTGCAAAATATAATTTAAAATTAACCTTTAAACTAACAACAGACTGCCCTCCTTCCCCCAGGAGAGTGTTTTTATGGCAAAAGGATTCATATTATAATGCAAATGGAAAAAAAAACCGCAATGAAAGGAATTTAGTTAAGAGACTTCTGAACAGAATAAGAATAATCTACCATAAGTATTCGAAAATAAATAAACAAATAAAAAAAATACCAAGTAACTTTTGAGCTATTTACTTCCATACCCACTCAAGTACGGTTTAATATAAACATTTAAACTAAAAATACCATTTTTTAACTGCAAAAGTTGTATACGGTTCCTTTTTCAGGGTTTGAATTTAAAGCGTTTCAATACATACAGAAACTTTTAGGGCTAAAGCTAAATTAATGTCCTACTTTTAATTATGTTTATTTTAAAAAAAAATTGACAAAAAGTGTTTAAACTTCAACAATATTTTATTTTGGCCAAATTTAAAGATTTAAAATTATTTTTTTAAAAATTCTTTTCAGGTAAAAATGACAGATAAATTTTTTAATATAAATTTGACCAGCCGTATTTGCTACTATTTTAATAATTATGTCAAATCTATGAAAAATAATTTTTGGTGGTTTGTTTAAAATAACCAAAAACTGATATCATACAAGCATGTATTAACACAACTAAATAACAGTTAAATTTTATACATTATTTTGCGAAATCCGACTCCAACTTTTCATTTATCAAAAAGGAACATATTTCAAAGAATGCAATCATTTGAAATGAAAGGTATAAATCCGCAAAATGTTTTCTTGGCCCTAACTGTATCTTTTTAATATAAATGGAACATGCACTACTGCAATTAACTATTTAACATTCATGTTTAAAACGAAGACTCTCCCCCTAATCCCCATACGCAAAGAAAACATTCGAAAATCAAGCTACGGCGAAAAAGAAAGAAGGTTATGACGTCACCAGCCGACACGCCCCGTTTTCTGCAGAAGCGCGTTTCCGGCGTTTTTCAAACATGAAGTTACTAGTTAATTATGAACTAATAAATAATTACTAGTTCAATTATTATTAATTACTAATTAAATGAATGGGAATGTTTTAGGTGATGTAACGCTTTTTTTTATTTGTATGCGTACTGGATTTCCTCGGTTGCTTCGGTTTCACTCTCAAAATGACCGATTTAGATGAAAATACCTTTTTCTTTCTATGCAAGCTTTCTTAACAAATGTCTTGATCAACCAACATCACAGCAAGAAATTGGCATTTAAAAATTTATTAAGAAAAATATTCTTAGAAAACTTATTTTCGAATACCAAAACATAAGAAATTCCAAGCAACAAACTGTTGGAGTTGGGGCTATTGCCATCCACGACACGAAACAACCCCACACTACACTTATTACCTTACATTTATTTTAAGACTTAATTTAGAACTAAATTTTAAATATACGCATTACTTTGATTTTTTTTTAATAAATTTAATCTTACAAATTATTAAAATTCTAATACTACCTAGAAAAAATTTAATTTTTGTCTATTAGATTGATAGAGAACTTTCGCCGCCGAACATTTTTGTTGTCAACGAAATGAGTATATTAAAATATGCAATCAATTGGAAACTGTTTAATGAACCAGACAGAAGATAACTAATTTTCATGTTATATCTCTCTTTCTCATCCTTACTCAAGTGCTCCAAGATCCATTGCGAAATTATATCTGAAAAACGCTCGAAATTCTGATCAAAAGAAAAGATTAGTACAGTAACAAATGGCCAACATGTGGTTTGTTTATCCTTAGAGATGGTTGCTATGATGGTTGCTATGAGGCAGTTGCCACTCGCTGGACAACCCTATTTCTACCAAAACTTGAGACTATATTAGCACGCCAGAGTAGGAGTGGAATAGAACACTTTATTTACAAAACTGATCAGACGATATATAACAAATGTTGCCACATGGCATTGTGCAATGAACGACGATGACGTAATTACAATGATCGGTGAGTTATCACCTGAGCTGGTAATTTGGGCAACACTTGAGCTAGAAATTTCACTTACAAAAGTCCGTTTTTAGATTTTATTTTTCCTATGCGACGGAATCGAAACTCTACTTACTGTTTTACCTGCGATTTTCAAACAATTAGTGACACTGTTACGTGAATTTAAAGTACGGAAAAATGAGCAGAGCAGCGCTTAACATTGCCACTACTTGATTGAAAACCGTAAACACTGTTTTAGCTTCCGTCGCATGCATAAAATACAATAGGGAAGTACAGCATTTCTGTTTATCTTGCTGTAAACCCAGCGCATACAGTCCCAAATTGTATAAAAAGTACTTTTTACATTATTTTCCGATGCCTTTAATTTTAAATTTCCATTTTAAAACAGCTAATTTCGATAGCAATCTCAAAAAGGAAGTCACTTGATATCCTCCAAATGGCGTAGTTATCGTCTATATTTGTAAAAAAAAAATAGGCGCCACTATCTTTGAATGTCTTAAAGTTTCCTCAATAAAAGTCAATGGGCACCGAGTCGGGGCCTCCAAGAATACGTCACGATCAATCGGAAGAAGCATCCCGTTTCCGTCTCCTTTTAGTAATTAAAAAACTAAAATTACATAAATAATTTTTTAACCGCGTTTTCAACCCAACATTCAGATTCATGATAGTATATTCGAAAGAATTTTTAAAAAAATGAAAAAGTAGGTATTGACATGCGATCGATGTCCGTCTGTCTGTCCGTACCCCCATTCCAAATCCAAAATCGGTTCTATCATTCGGATCTTAAACTCTTTTTGTTAGAAAGCTATGACCTCAGAGACCCAACTTTCATACTTTTTGTCCGCCTGTCTGTACGTCCGGACGGACATAAATCTACTATCTGTCGGCGAATTTCCCTTTGAATTAGCATTGAAATTCAATTTTGAGTCATTTAAATCACTGTTGCCAAATCAACAATGGCATGAGAAACTTTATTTTAAAATATTTGAAGCAAAATCATTTTTTCATGAATCATTTTGGAATGACGTCATAAAATGTAGCACAATGTGATTCTTTGATTGTTCATTAATTGTTTACCAAGAAAGCGGCAAGGCATATTTTGCATACAATGGGCTTGTTTCACGAGGGATCTGGCAACAGCCCCGCGGTCTTGTTTTCATTTTTCTAGAATTACTTTTTCCTTGGTATTCCAATTTGAGTTTTCTAAGAATATTTTAGTTGTTATTTTTTTTTAAAAACTCCAACTTCTTTCAATGCAAGTTTTCCTTGATTAAATGAAAAGTAACAAGAAGTTCATAAAGAACTAAAATAACCTACTTTCCTGTTACTTAAATAAGTTCTAATCGTGAGAAAACTAGGTTTCTAACAGTAAATATCATCAACAACCGTTTCTACACTAGATTTATACACATTAGAAAAAAAATCGAAACACAGCATCCAGCTATAATTTAAACTTCTAAAAGCCA
This sequence comes from Oedothorax gibbosus, assembly GCA_019343175.1. NCBI lineage: Eukaryota > Metazoa > Arthropoda > Arachnida > Araneae > Linyphiidae > Oedothorax > Oedothorax gibbosus. The sequence continues at coordinate 165,376 of JAFNEN010000710.1, read as the reverse complement.
AAATCAACTATTTTCCTTAATATTCTTTCGCAAATTAACTTAATATTATTTATCGTCTGCTCGATTTATTTGTAGTTCGAAGATCAATTAAATATTTATTAATAACAAAAGTAATGAAACTACTCCAAACTGCATTAAAAAAATAAGAAATGTAAATTAAAACTAAGCATAATTGTATGCAAAAATATGCCTTGCCGCTTTCTTGGTAAACAATTAATGAACAATCAAAGAATCAATTTGTGCTACATTTTATGACGTAATTCCAAACTAATTCATGAAAATATTATTTTGCTTCAAATATGTTGAAATAAATAAAGTTTCTCATGTCATTGTTGATTCGGCAAGTGATTTAAATGACTCAAAATTGAATTTCAATGCTAATTCAACGGGAAATTCGGCGACAGATAGTAGATTTATGTCCGTCCGGACGTACAGACAGACGGGCAAAAAGTATGAAAGTTGGGTATCTGAGGTCATAGTTTTCTAACAAAAAAAAAAGAATTTTTAAGATCTGATAGATAGAACCGATTTTGAAAGGGGGCTACGGACAGACAGACATACGGACAGACAGATGGACAAACAGACATACGGACAGACAGACGTACATCGACCGCATTTCAATACCTACAGTGATTTAAATGACTCAAAATTGAATTTCAATGCTAATTCAATGGGAAATTCGCCAACAGATAGTAGATTTATGTCCGTTCGGACGTACAGACAGACGGACAAAAAGTATGAAAGTTGGGTATCTGAGGTCATAGCTTTCTAACAAAAAAATAATTTTTAAGATCCGATGGATAGAACCGATTTTGGAAGGGGGGTACGGACGGACAGACAGACGGACATCGACCGCATGTCAATACCTACTTTTTCATTTTTTTAATTCTTTCGAATTAAAAAAAGAAAAGTAGGCTAAAAATAGGCGGTAATTTCCTATTGACTTAATATTGTCAATGTGAACATCCGGCACCGCAAATATGACAAATATTACCGAAATCCTAAAGCTTGTAATATAGCTACAGGTTTTCAATAAAAATATGGTCTTCAAAGTCTTACTCTTTTTCTCCTGTGTGCATGTTCAGACCGATGATAGTTCCGTCTTCGGTGGCTACGATCAGTCGTTCAGTCTCGAGGCAGAGTCTGACGGCACTGATGTTCGAGTCTGGCCTCATTTCCCATGTGACGTCGCCGGTAGTCGTGTCGTACGCCAGCAGGAAAGTCGGAGCAGAGTCTAAGAGATCCTGAAAATAAGAACAAGGAGTTGTGGGAAAAATAATCTACTTTCTTCTTACTTTAAACTTCTGAACTATGAATGGTTTGTGCAGCCAAAAAGTCCAACGAATAATACCCCGTGTAGAGGGAGTGCAAATTAAATACGCTTCAAAGTCCGGAGGCTACGTACGATATCGCAATTTAAAGTTGAGGTGACTGATTTTGATTGTGGTTCTAAATTACATTGCCCCAATTTTCCTCATCGTGTAACTCCAGTGCCACGACAATTCAACCTAGCTTAATCTTCTTATTTTAAGGTATCCGACTACGTTTGACACACATTTTTTAGAATAAATTTTAATACATATATTTTATGTATTTTTATATTCACCAACACAACTAATAATAATGTGACAATTTTTATATTAAATAAATCTATTTTTTGTAACTTAAAAAAAAATTAGGTAAATTTTTATGTTTTTCGCCTTTACGATATAGACTACTTTCTAACTAAAAAAATATTTCAGATTTCTTTAAAACAGCTATAAATTAATAAATCTTCATTTGATACCTAGAGAATAGACTACAATCTAAGATATTTATCGTACCAATAAAAAGTTATGAGTTGTCGAAGCTAAGTTTGTTTTTTATGTACTTTTTTTCTACCATTTGGGATATTAAGTGTTCTAATTTCTGTAATAATGCTTTAAATTACTAGTCTGTAGTCTATTCCTTAGGTAATAGTATAAAAAATATGCACAAAAAATTTCAAAACATTCGGTTAGATACTTTTTGAGAAATATGGTTTGTCGAGAAGAAAATTTTCAAAAAAATTTCATTTTGCAGAAAATCAATTTAAAGTAAACAAACTGTATATAGGAGATTTATTTATGCAGAAAAAGAAAGATTATTTTATGCAGAGTCAATATAACGTGCATATCGTAAAAGGTGGCTGAAATGGCCAGATGAAATGAAGAGCTTAGTGAAAGAACGTGCTAAGTGACAAAAAAGTGGAAACGGAAAAATGAGCTTTAACGTTTTTCGTTTGCACTTAGATACCTTAAAAACGGCACATGCGAAAGGTAAAAAAAATAGGATATACTTTACTTAAAGTTTATGAAAAGAGATAATCTTGTTATAACACGTTCATTGACACAAAAATCTAAATTATTTTAAATATACTTAGCAGGTTCTTCCACTAAGCTCTGCAAAGGCGTGTCATTTAATTTGAAATTTCACAGAATATGACAACACACATGAATGTAAGTTACAACAAGTTACTGAGTATCAACTATAGATAATCTACATAAAAGAAGTCCTGACTGACTGATCTCACCTTGGCAGTGGCGAAAATCATCCTCCCCTCGTCATCCAGAACCGAGAGACGAACCCGGAACTCGTGGTGTTTGAGGCTGAAGGCCCTCCGCACTTGCCCACTGCGCACCTCCCACGCGAACAGCGTGTGCGGCTTGCGGAACAAGTCCCCGCTCACGCACACGCGGCCGTCCCCGCTCGCCAGGAGGCAGTCCAGTTGCCTGCAGAAGGGTAAGCATTCATGTACCTATGGATCAACACAAGACGCCCTCTTTTAAAACTTACTTATGGTTTCTCTGTGTATCAATTTTCAGTACTTTTATTACTTACATATACAAACAATTTCGCTGCGTCACATGCTAGCCAGAGAGGGTAGTGAACTGCTTAATGCCTCTTCCAATAAACTAAGTTTCTGAGGTGCAATTCAGAGAGCTCAAGACACAGCGGAGTGCATACTTTGAGTTTTCATCCTTTCCTTAACCGCATTGCACTCGTTCTGCTGAAGAGGTCAAGCCAGCTCCTTTGGGAGTCGAGTTTCTAATACGCGCGATGTATATTCTGTGTGTTTTTGACCCCTTTCCCAACTTTTTGTACTCTTCCTGGGTAACGAAATTTACTACCAGATAGTCCTCCATATTATATACTCCACTGTGTATTGAGCTCATTGAGCGCACCTCCCACGCGAACAGCGTGTGCGGCTTGCGGAACACGTCCCCGCTCACGCACACGCGGCCGTCCCCGCTCGCCAGGAGGCAGTCCAGTTGCCTGCAGAAGGGTAAGTATTCATGTACCTATGGATCAACACAAGACACCCTCGTTTAAAACTTACTTACACTTAACACTTTCGCTGCGTAACATTTTTACTAACTTTTACTTAACACTTTTTCAGCATAACGCTTTTATTACTTATATTTGACACTTCCGCTGCATGACTTTTTGAGTATCTTTTAATTCTTACTTATACTTAAGACTTTCGCTGGGTATCATTTTTAGCGTTCGCCGATATGCTAGCCAGAGAAGGTAGTGAACTGGCTAATGCCTCTTCCTAAAAAAACTACAAGTTTCCGAGTTCGCTCCCTGGAGCTCACTATACAGTGGAGGGCATACTTTGAGTTTTTAGCCGTTCCTGTTGTTGTTGTTGTTTCTAATGCCACTCGGTAACCGAGCCCGGAGTAGAGAACTACCCGATTTTAAGGCGAAGTGGGGCGGCTTCCGTTTTTCTATTGAGCGCCACAAGAGATGAAGTCCGACTTTTGCTCGCAGCATAACACATCCGTTTTACAGGAAGGTCCCTTTCACACATCCATTCTCACTCGCATATCGGAATTTTGATCCAGATCAAAGGCCGATAACCCCCTGATCTGGTACCCCCAGAGGTATTAATTTGGTATGGGAACATGGAGGCTTTGTGACCACGACATATTTAACGTGCCCCAGCCACCATTAGCAACACGGCGGTCTTTAGTCGAATACCAGCGCCGACCCAGCAACCATCAGAATTGCGAGCACCGCCGAGGACAGAACCCACAACCCTTCCGATGCGAGCACGACGCTTCACACGACTGAGCTACCGCGGCTCTTAGCCGTTCCTAAGTAGCATTACACTATTTTTTGCTGAAGAGGTCAAGTCAGCCTATGGGAGTTGAGTTTCTAATAAGTGCAATGTACTGGGGTTGGACAAAAATATGGAAACACCTTTTGAAATGCATGTTTGAAAAGAAAGATTTTAATGAACTATGTAGATGGCGCTGGCGTTTTCGGCTACTGACGCCACTGCAAGTTTCTGAGGTTCCCTAGAGCTCAATGCACAGTGGAGTGCATACTTTGAGTTTTCAGCCGTTATTAAACAGCATTTCACTCGTTCTGCCGAAGAGGTCAAATCAGCCAATGAGAGTTGGATGCCAATTAAGCACATTGTATATTTTGTGTGTTTTCGACCTCTTGCGCAACTTTTTGTACTCTTCCCCTGGAACGAAATTTACTACCTTTACTGTATAGTATATAGGAAGTCCTCCTATACTATACACTCCACTGTGTATTGAGCTCATTGAATGCACACTCCCTGTTTTTGACAAAAACTAAAGCAGCCCCTGGAAGACTGGTATGCTGTATGGGGGGGGGGGGGTCCACTTCAAAGCTACTATCCTATATCAGTCCAAACAGCTCTTTCGATGCTGATATCAGGACATACTACACTCTTAAAACATACGAGCGATTTTAACTCAGTCTGAGTTAATTTCCACTCTTTTTTGTGCCGAAAATGCACTTCCCCTATAGGAGTGGATTTCACTCTTTTGTTTAAAGAGTGTAGGAGCTTAAGAATCAGTAGGGCAGGTGAAAAGAGATACGTCCCTTGCCATTGTGTGAAGCTCCATCTTCTCCCTCTCACATCTTAGTTTGGGAGAGAGAAGCGGCCCATTGGGGCAGCTGATGGGAAATCGAGACAAGATATGGGAACTTTTGGACCTGGTCTAGGGACGCTTAGACAAGTTTAGTGACCGCGTAACCTGTCAGAGGAATAGCGTTATCAAAAATCTTTAGTTCTTGATGCCATCTTAAGACATCAACCGCAGCGAAATTGTTAAAATACTATTTTATTTCGAAATAAATATTTGGGTTGTGACTTTATTACCAACTATTATACATTATTGTTCAGCACTATTTGCAAATACGATAGGATGGAGATCACAATTGTTGCTCGAATCAATACAAGTGTAGCGGCCTCAGTAACCCATAGTCTACCAAATGGATCCTCAAGGTGAAGATGAGTTACCTCGGCTGATATACTACTATTTTCGATGTTATTCAGAATACTGGTAGGAACGCAGAGGTTAATCTGTGTCCTCTAGCGAGGGGATGATTGATTGAGGTTGCGTGCGCGTGGTAACCGCCACACCACTCCCCTCCTAGAAACGAGGTTAGTAACCGCGCGCAGGCTGCTTCGCTGTGCGTTGTGCTGCGTTGAGTTGAGAGTTGTGTGCCCCGGTTAAGTTGAGTTACGTGCAGCGTTGAGTGCATTAGCAGCGAGTAGCAACCGTGGTTGAGCGCATCGTAGCTGGAGCATCGTTGGAGTGGGTGACGATCACGTCAGCGGGTCACCACTGTAGCGGCTTCAGTAACCCACAGTCTACCAAAAGGATCCTCAAGGTGAAGATGAGTTACCTAGGCCTTTATACTACTGCTATCGTTGTTATTTAGAATAGTGGTAGGGACGAGATGGTAAATCAGCGCCACCTAGTTGTCGATGGCATATTGAGGTTGCGTGTGCGGTGAACCGCCACACAAGTTTTTTATAAAAAAAACAGTGTTAGTATTAATGCTATCAACTGTATAAAAACATATATAAATAAAAAAAGCGAAATAAAAATTAACCTATCTTCTCCACTCGAAATCCTGTTCTTGACACGCCCCGAATGGGTGCAGAACCTCAGGATCTCGTCTCGTCCTTCGGAGACAGCCAAGACGCCTTTTCCGTCCCTCAAGACGTGGACTCCTTGCGAGACGTCAACCAACTCGGTCATCCGCGTCTTAACGGCGCCCTTGCCAAGGTCCACGATCTCCAAGGTGTTCTGGTGTAACACCAGGACATCGGCGTTTCTTCCCATTGTCCTCAGGCCCACGACGCACTCTTCTATCTTTAAAATAGGACGAAAATTTAGATTTTTTTGGGGGGGGAAAGAAAGTTTCTTTCAAATTAACACTTGTAAATTATTAGTCCTTTAAGAACAAAGATTTACCATTTTTCAAGTTTTCAGTTGATCGCATTGTTAAAACCAATATTACTTTATGAGAATCATAATATATAACATACTTGCCCTTTAAAAGGTTGAAGGGGGCCAAGTAAATATAAAAAACACAATACTTATATAATTAATTACAACTACCGTACAGATCTAGTCCAATTACAGGTAGAGGATAAAAGCAAGACAAAGCACAAATATAAAAAATTAAAAGGGAACACTAAAAGAAAAACAAAAGATAAAAATATTAAAATACAAAAGGTTACAATACCCCATCAGGATAAACTATCCACTCGTATCATTTAGCCTAAACATGTGTACTTCTACACAAGTAATCATGGTACAAAAAAAAGGCACCTTATCAAACGTCTATGTTTTAGACTATCTATTTTGATCTTAGAAGACAGGCAGGTGAAACTCTCACCAGACCAAACGTTTATTACTTATAAACAACAAAACTTAATTCTACTACCTATTTATTAATAGAGCATACAACTTAGAGAAACCGATTTATTAATATAGTAAACTATCATACCTTCATGGAGACCATCTTTTTAGTCTGTTGAGCATTCCACCCGGCAATCTCGCCTCTACTGCTGGAGTATGTTACGACATACGTCGAGTCCCGCTTCTCGTCCAACCAGGTAATCCTCTCCAAGTATTCCTTGCCCTGATTCAAAGCTGGAAATATCTTTTGGCTGTCCACAAGAGTCTTCAAACAGGGACCAAAGACATTGAAAGTTTTCACAGGCGGAGAAACGCATTCCAGAACCAGCTTCTTCACCAAAGGATACTTGAAGTGGCTCTGGGGGTCTGAGAACAGACCTCTGGCCCTTCCATGGAGTTGGGTGTACAGCTGTTTGGCGTCCAGTCTCATGGAGTAAGCTGACAACTGGAGGAATTTCCTGAGATTGTCTATCTCCCTGTCGTCCGGATTCCGTCGCTTATACACTTTTATTTCCTCCAGAACCATGTAGATGTCCCCTAAAAGAACTCGCTGAAGAAGCCAGTGAGGATCGAAAAAGTATTTCCTTACTGGTATGTTCAGCTTGATTCGAAGATTCGTGGATTCTTCAAGTTCCCGCCATCTTTGATGCTTGTGGTTCGTCTTGATTGACTTGGCGACCAGTTGGCTGTACTGTTCAGAGTTCTCTTCGTTGCTGATGTATTGCAAGGTACATCTTAAGCTTTCGAGTAACTGCTCTTTGCCCAAATAGGTTTTGACAAGTTTTCTGTACAACTGGCTTTTGAAATAGTAGAACTTGTGTCCCTGTCGTATACAGATTCTCAACATAAACGACAGGTGGCTCAGCAAGAAAATAAGTTCCATGGGACAGCAATTCGGAGGAAGTTCATCAAAGCTGTCGTTTTGCGAATTTAGAATATCGAACATTTCAGACTCCATCATTCCGTGTTTCAGCGTCGCCATCGTTGCAAGAAATCTGTTAATCTTAGACAAGCTCACGTTTCTGGAAATTTTGGTTATGTAATCACAAAAAACGTCGAACACGGAATGCTTCGACCAATACTGTTCAGGAACGGAGAGAGTATGCCACGAAGAAGCAACGTGAGCAAATACGTGAGCGTAACGTGGGTAGGGATTGTCTGTCACGCATATGCGGGCGAAGCCCAGTTGAGTGTCTGAGAGGCGTCGATTCTTCAGTCGCAGTTGGTGCTGGATAATACACAGGGTTTCATCAATCTCCAAATCAGGGATTTCAAGAAATGCGAGTTCTTCTCCAAAAAGCCGATCCTGTAAAAGAAAAAGTTCATTTTACAAAACCGAATGGACAATTTGAATGCAACACCGGCCATAAAGTCACAGCTGCGTCAAACGTTTTCTTAAACCCTACAAATAAACGACTAGGCAGCTAATTCATCTAAACTAGAACAAACACGCCTTTGGTGACGTCACAACTTACGTCAAACATTGTCTTATATCGAATAATCAAACCACTCTCCGCTTATTCGAATAATGTATTGACAAATTGCTTTATTCACCCTGGAGTTTTCACTGAACTTAATATAGAAAATGACTCATTTTAAAATTTAAATTATAATATTTCAAACTATAATTTTTTTTGTAACCAGCCAAAAAGCTTTACATTTTAGGAACCAATTTAGGAAGAACCAACTAGAATATTTGCTGCTTTATAAACTATTTATGAGAAAACAAAAATGGAAATACTTTATTAGCTCGGAAGCACTGAAACTGAATAATTAAAATAAAAAATGACACAAGTATCACGTGATATTTTAGTGAGTAGACACAATATGATTACTTAAATGTCTTAAAACGTATTAAAAATAATAGGAGAAGACTAGTCTATAATTAATAGGAGCTTTTAAATAAGTATTGCATAGCTCAAATTTTGAAACCAGGCCAAGTTCGAAAATCTTATTTCCGGGATTGCATTTAATGTGACAAAAAAATATTAAACACTTTTAAGCATTCGATGATTCACTTCTAGTATATATCTTTACAAAAATAGACTTATTCAGTATATAAGACCTCCTTTTTGCTGCTAGTGTACACAATAATTATAATTGAAATCAGTGAAAAAAAATCCTTATGATTGATAATTGATACCTTAAAAAGAATCATGATCTATAATTGATACCTTGAAAAATTACAATTGAAACCTCAAAAAAATTACAATTGAAACCTTAAAAAAATTATAATTGAAACCTTAAAAATTATAATTGAAACCTTAAAAAATTATAATTGAAACCTTAACAAAATTATAATTGAAACCTTAAAAATTATAATTGAAACCTTAAAAAAATTGCAATTGGAACCAAAATACATTACTGAAACATTACAAAGAATAATTATATTTGAAAACCTAAAAATGCAATATTTTTTACCTGCATATCCAAAAGCTCGTTGCTGCCTTCTCTCAAAGCGATGACCAGTTTGACGTGGGGAGGTAACACGGTCGGGAACCACGTGAGAGACCGGCCACTGTGTTCCTCAACTTGGTCCAGACCATCCAGAATGACAACCAGTGGCCTCTCGGCACAAGCTCGTCTCAAAAGCATCGAAAAGAAGGAGTTGTGCTCGCCGATGCTCTGAAAAGAAAATTCAGATAAAAAGTTTAATCCAAAAACTTACACTAAAAAACGTTTAATGTGTAAGACGTACAATGCAAAATAACTTTCCAGATATGTAAAAACTATTAATATGTTCTATATCAAGATGAGGCGTGGGCACTTAAAACTAACATCAAATGGGCAAATGGAAGTTGGAACGACCAAGCCTAGAGTTACATCTACAGTTGTCTTAAAACTCACAAACAAACCACGCGATATCTAATTCGTCAAAACTAGAAGGGTCATGCCTACAGTGACGCCACAGTTACGTCAAGCATTGTCGCAACACAATTTTGTATTGATTTAACACAACCTGTAATGTAAAAAACAATATTGTTCGGATGGAAAGATCAACACAAGTTTTTCTGAGTGTGTGTAAGCTGTATAGTACTTAAAGTGACCTTACCCTGGATGCCACGGCCGGATGCTCGCCATACAACAACGCCAGCTGCTCGCACACATTTCTTAAGATCTGCTCTTGAGTTAAGGATTCCGGCGATGCCCCGACAGCCCGCATGAACACGGGCCAGTCTGAATAGACAGACCCGCAAAGTACAGTGGCCACGGCCAGGAGGGTGTTCTTGCCACGGCCCTGTCGTCCGCGGACCACCAGTGGGTGGTTCGCGGACCCCGATACGTAGCCCATGAGGGTGGACAGAAGGTGGGCCCGGATGTGGAGAATGCAACCCTCCGCTTTAACTTATAGAATTTCTAACCGCAAGGTAATAGGAACCAGAGCAAGGGACAGACCCAAATTAAGATGAACAGACTGCATCACTAAAGACTTTCAAATATTGGAGAAAAGGAATTTTCAAACCATCGCTAATAAGAGAGTGGAATGGAAGCGAGTTCTTGAGAAGGCCCTGGCCCAGGGCTGTCGTGCCAATAGTAAGAAGAACTATTTAAAATAAAACTTACCCTGGATGCCACAGCCGAATGCTCGCCATACAACAACGCCAGCTGCTCGCACATATCTGCTCTTGAGTGCATGATTCTGATGAAGACCCAACAGCCCGCATGAGCACGGGCCAGTTCGGATGGACAGGCCCACATAACAGTGGCCGTGGCCAGAAGGGCGCTCTTGCCACGGCCCTGTCGTCCGCGGACTATTAAGGGGTGGTTCGCGGATCCCAATAAGTCACCCATGAGAGAAGAGAGATGGTCGGACCAGTCCCTGAAGGAGGACAGATGCACCCGGATATAGAGAATGTAACCATCCGCCTTAACTTATAGAATTTGTAACGACATGGTAATAGGAACCAGAGCAAGGGGAAGAACCAAATTAAGATGGACAGACTGAATCACTAAAGACTCACATTTTGAAGACATGGAATTGGCAAAACCATCGCTAAGAAGAGAAAGGAATGGAAGCTAGTTCTTAAAAAGGCCCTGGCCCACACTGGGCGGTCTTGCCAATCAAAGACGTATTTAAGGGGAGCCGGTACCCAAAAAATTAAATACAGTATTTTTATCGCTAGCATTCAAATAAACTATTTTTTACAAAGAACTAACATTCAATAAACATATACGAAGAAATGATAAATATTAAAACGTAAGTTTTTTTAAAAAATTTAAAAAATTTAAAAATTTTAACGTTTTTCCAAAATGCTACTCCTCCTACAATTTAAAGAGTTTTGTAATGGATTTTTTTCAAAATGTTCCCACAACATCTATTAATAAAAGTTGGTATGTATGAGTTATCAGTTAAACAAAAAAAGTTATGTAGCTTTATGTGGTCAAAAAATAATATTTTTTGTAAATTTTCACCTTCATCACTTTTTTAAAAAAATCTATTCACCTAACCTTATCCCATACAACTTTTATTAAACGCATATGTTTCAACACAGGAAAAAAATTTGGAGCTCTACATTAATTTTCCTAAAAGCCTTAGGGTTTTAACCATTCACAAGCTGAAAAAATTTAAAAATTTAAAAATCAACATAAAATTTCAAAAACCATTTCACCAAACCACTATATCATTTTCATTAAACCTCCACCATTATAAAACAATCCTTTTTTTTTACAATATCCTTAGATCACAGCATTCGAGCATGTTTTATTATTTTCCGGGCAGCCCTAAATTTTGGGTAATGCGTCCCCTTAAAATAAAACTTACCCTGGATGCCACAGCCGGATGTTCGCCATACAACAACGCCAGCTGCTCACACACACTCCTCAGTATCTGCTCTTGAGTGCATGACTCAGGCGATGCCCCGACAGCCCGCATGAGAACAGGCCAGTCCGGATGGACAGACCCACATAACACAGTGGCCACGGCCAGGAGGGCGCTCTTGCCACGGCCCTGTCGTCCGCGGACTACTAAGGGGTGGTTCGCGGACCCCGATACGTAGCCCATAAGGGTGGACAGAAGGTCGGGTCGGTCTCTGAAGGAGGAAAGGTGGGCTCGTATGTCGGACTGCTGGTGCAGGAGTTCGCTGCGGAGCTGGCTGGGGATGCCTGCGAGGTTTAAAGATAAGGAATATTACAGTATATCATACAAATGAAACAATGTCAAGTGAAAACAGAACACCAATTGGAACATTTATCCAAGGAAATGCGTGCATGAAAGTTGGTAGAATTTATGTCATCTTAAACAAGCTAATTGACAAATTATCTAATACACCCAATAGTATTTACTGAACCTAATAAAAATGTACTTTTTTTTAATTTATAATAGTTTTCCAACTACTATATATAATTTGTTTTTAACCATCCAAATAGCTTTAGATTTTAGGAAAAGCCTTCTAGAATGTGTGCTGCTTTTACAATTTATTTGTAAGAAGACGAAAATAGAAATTATAGCTCAAAAGCACTGAAACTGAAGAATTAAAATCAATAGGGATACAAGTAACACGTGACATTTTAATAAGTAAACTAATTATGATAATTTTAATGAATAAAAAAGTGGCAAAAACTATAATAGGAGCTTTTTTAACATTTTTAATGCATGCTTAGCGAAGCTATATACTACCCTTACGAAAGAATTCTTCGTCTTATATGCAATCGTAAATGTAACAGATAGGAAGTTTCACAAAAAGAAGTCACACACAGGGAAAAGGCTATGGCGATCCTCCTTATCAACTTATTTAAACAGTGTCCATTTTACTAATATGGCGCGTAAACAAAACACGAATAATTTTATTTTAATCCGTCGTTCTACCAAAACTATTTCACAACCCGAATTCACCAAAAGTTACTACTGTATTTTGCTGTAATTTAGATGATTGGCAGTAACACAGTGGTAAATCAGTGCCATCTAGGCGTGGATGTTATTTTGAGATTGGGTGCTCCCAATTTCCACTCCTTTCCGGTGCCGAAAATGCACTTCCCCTATAGGAGTGGATTTCACTCTTTTGTTTTAACAGTGTACATAGTCGTTCTTATTTTCATGAACTTAATTATTTTCTAGTACCGTCGAATAGGTTAGTTTGGTCCCTGGAGGTTAACTAATTCATAAAACCCTAGTACTGACTTTCTTGAATATATTTCACTCATTGGTCAAGGCAGATTTGCCACTAATTAAAAAATACAAGCACAGTTTCAAAATGTTTCGAAACCAAAACTAAATATTTTCGCCTCAACTCGTACAAAAACTGCTCTATCTAAAAAAGTATTGTGAATTTCATTAGAAAGTGGGTACCATTTTAAAGCTAATAAGTTAAGGAATATTTTGAACTAATAACAATGATGCGTATTTTTGAAGAAATTCGTGATTTCCAATGTATACTGCTACCTTAAACAATGTGTTTCATGAGAAGTTACTAGCTTGAAAAGCTTAGGCCAAAGTTACCGCATTTGACAGTACACAAAAAATACAGCTTGTGTTTGGAGACACTGTAAAAAAAAACCATGCATGCAATAGTTACCTTTTCCAGCCAATTGAGCATAGTACTTTTTCTCATCCTTATACAAATCGAAAATCGAAACAAGAACATTTCTCAATTTCGATTCCAGAGCAGAGAAGCCCCCTCTGCCTTCTGGAGGACTTGATGGTGCGTCACCGTTCCAAAGTTCTTGCCACGAACTCCCACCCCCTGTTGACAAATTTAGAATTTAAAAAAAAAATATTAAGATTATTAATACTTTCTTATAACTAAGCAGTTTTAGTGTACAGAAATGTAAATTTTAACATTTGTATGCGTGTTCGCTTGCATTAGGTTTTTTTTCAGCATTCAAGCAGTATTCTGCCGTGGGCAAGTAAACTGCAGTGACCACAACAATGAATTGGATAATTTTTGCTCTGAAATAATGAGTGTTTTCTTCATAGAGGTAGGAAGGAGGTGTAGAGAGGTCCACCAGTTGAGAGAAATTGAAGTAGGGCTGTCAGGTTTTTCGAGCTACTGCGCATAACATACTCGCACCGAGGTATCCCAAGATGCACCGCTCTAGCCTGCTTCATTTGTGCGCTACTGCGCATATACAAGGACCTCTCTATTCTCCTTCCTAGCTCTATGGTTTTCTTGTAGCTTCGAGTCAATGAGTATTGCAACAAAGGTCCAAGTCAATATGCTAGTTACTGGAGCTTACCTGCCCACGACGACTTTTCTGTTTGGACTTTCTCAGGGTCACACACATCATGGAACTGGTCTAATTTTGATCCAGGGATATGTAAAAAAAAACTGCAATATCGTCAGCCAAGGGTAAAAAGTTTCTACATCAAGATCTCAAAAGTGAACAGCTGTATTATACTTAAAATATTAAGCCAGTATGCCTTCACTTTGTGACGCGGTCGATTTATCTAAAGTTAAAAGAAAATTCGGTACTTTTCTATTTTGCGGGCGCAAATCTCGCCAAACGGAATCTTTGGCAACAAACAGAATCTTTTGGCGACAAAGCACAGTATGCACAGTTAAAGGTTACCATCTGAAATATTCCGTTTGGTGGTGGTTGTATATTTTTATCGACTGAATCGCTTGCGCCCACGAAACGGAATAGGTACCCGAAATTTCTACGTTTAAAATCCCCCGGGAAAATGCATTTGATGTTGCTGTATTACGATAAATATGTGAATTCACGTTTTATTCATGGATCTTCCTACTTTGAGGGGAGTCGGATGGTTGTATATTGCCCATGTTAATTTTCCTAACTTAAGAAAAAAATTCTCAGGAACTATGAGATATCATTATGAACTTTTCTATATTTTTTTCCTTACATATAGATCTTTGATTTAAATTGAGAATATTTCAAAGTATAAAAAAATACTTAGACATGTTTTTTTTTAAATATAGGCTAAAACACAAAAAATCAGATTTAAAGTTATATATAATACTTTTGGGCATATATATTTAAAATTGCTCAGTTTAAATCAAAGAACGATATGCAAGGAACAAAATATAAAAAAGTTCATAATGATATCTCATAGTTCCTGAGAAAAAAACTTCCTTAACTTAGTAAACTTAACATGGGCGAGATAGAACGATCCGTCTAAATATACAATACTCAAACTTAAGATGTTTACGCACCGTTGAAGAAATTGAACCTGAGGTCTTCTGGAATCTTGTCCTCCCAGTCCGCCAGCAGACGAAGAATCCTGACGCCTTCCCTCTTCGGTTTACACTCGTCTTGGGAAGAAGTTTCCAGATGAACCAGGATCGAACGTTTTTCCAGGGTTTCGCCGCCGAACTGCTGGAAGAGACGCAGGATGTCCTCGAAGACTGCATCAAGAAATAGAATGCATAATTAGACATTAAAATAGTTTTTTTTTAATGCTTAAATTTGTAAATATAAAAAGGTCCCACACCAAATGAGAAGCCTCGAAGCCAAGTATGGTACAAGTGACTACACATTGATAATGCTTAAAACAAAATTAGTACGGGGAAGTAGCTGACATTGAAGGTAGTACTTAAACCATTCGATCTTCAACACTGCCATCCAATTGTCCAAAATTGAAGAGCTTAGTGGAAGAACGTGCTAAGTGACAAAAAGGTGAAAACGAGAAAATGAGCGGTAAAGTTTTTTGTTTGCACTTAGATCTGTTAGAAATGGAATTTTCAAACGGTAAAAAATATACTTTACTTTAATGTTATGAAAAAGGGGACACTTGTTATCTTTTAAGGATGGATTAACATGTTCATTGACATAAAAATCTCAATTTTTTCAAAAATGTCACTTAGCACGTTCTTCCACTAAGCTCTTCAATTATCTTACCAGACGTAATGTAGGCATCCTTCAAGTCATCATCAAAAGCCCCCTCTAGTATCTGGACCACAGTCTCAGCGTCCCACTCTTCACCGCTCTCCTCCGTTGGTCGTCGGTTCTGTAGTCGGTAAATGGTGTCGGCGGCGTTGACGTCAGCGACGTATGAGCAGTGGATGGTTTCCCTGTCGTCTGCCGACGTCATGTGCGACACCGCGTTGTCGAAATCCGTCTGTTTGATGACGTCGGGTGGCTGGGTGTGGAGGATAGGACGACCGAATATGGTCTTGCATGAAGAGAGTGGTATATTAGACAATAATCATAGATTATGTATGAAAATAATAATCATGTATGAGGATAATTTAATTATGTATGAAAATAATAATCATGTATGAGGATAATTTAATTATGTATGAAAATAATAATCATGTATGAGGATAATTTAATTATGTACGAAAATAATAATCATGTATGAGGATAATTTAATTATGTATGAAAATAATAATCATGTATGAGGATAATTTAATTATGTATGAAAATAATAATCATGTATGAGGATAATTTAATTATGTATGAAAATAATAATCATGTATGAGGATAATTTATGTATGGAAATATTCATAACTAAAGCAGGAAATAAAGAGTATATAATTTTTTTAAAATACTATTTTCTAAAAACCGATAATTGGACGGCCGTATATGTCTATGCATGACAATAAATTCTGTATTAAAATAATTATTCATGAAAATAATTATGTACAAAAATAATAATTAATCACGTATGAGATTATTCAATTATATATGGAAATATTAAACAATAATGCATGAAAATAATTATAATTTTTAAAAACTGTATTAAAAAAAACAATGTAATCGGACGACAGGATATTGTCTGCGTAAAAAGAGTAATATATTAGTATATATGCATGACAATAATCATAAATTATGTAGAGAAATAATAATTAATCAGGTATGAAAATAGTAATAAATAATACATGAAAATAATTAGACATAATTTTAAAAAATTATGCTTAAAAATATATGGAAATTTTGAGTCAGCTTAACCAATAGGCAGGTTTCAGGTTTTGAGTGGCAACATAAATGCTGAATGAAAATAAATTATTGCTCAACCCTCGATTGATCAATCAATATCACAACAATGTAACAGAAAACCAATCAAAGCACCGATTAAAGGAAGAAAAAGGAATGGAAGTTGGAAGAAATACGGCATCTGAAACAAGCCAGTTTAATGAAAGTATTTCCCCCAGTTTCATAAGTTTAAATGGACACAGCAGACCCTGTCTCTTTATGAGCTGTCGCCTTAAAATTTCATGGATTTTCTAATATTTAATGAACATCACTACTATTCAAAATAAAATTTGGAACGCCATCTAATCTGGTTGTTAGCCACACTTTGATTCTTCATAATGGATGTGAAGTGGATAAAAAAAAATAAACAAAGCCTTATAGAAACTTCAATAATTTACATTGTAAAACGCAATGCAGAAGTTAACAGGAGAATCGATCATAGGAAAATGTTATGTAGCTGTCATAAAAACATGATGTATCTGGATTCAAGACTATGTGTGTAACATAATTTATGCGTTAGTAGAAAACGGTGGATACCGTTTTTATTGGACGTGGTCCAAATACAAGATTGAATTTGACTCGATTAAAGCTAAAACGCCAGAAATCCCTTTCATTATAAATGTTAGGAGTTTTAAGGCAATAATGCTAAGGAATTTATATTTTATACAGTTTTAAATAATTTAAAATTTAAATTTTATTCTTAACTAGCAAATTTATACCCGTTCTTCGCACGGAATAAAAAAATATCAAATAGATTATAAAATATGTGAACCCTATACCCTTTATAGGATCATAAACTTATTATTGTTTCCGCTCGTTATAAATTATAAAATCCCGTTTCATTGCCTTAAAATTCCAAAATGAAAAATACGCTATAAAATGCACTTTTAAAAGTCATCACAATTCCCTCATAAATACATAAAACCTTTTAGCTCATTTGGCGCGTTTTTGGAAATAATTTGGCGAGAAAATAGATATAGCTACCCACACCCATTATACAGCTCTAACACAATGACCTTCGAACAACCGACCAGCTTATAAATTATTTATAAAAGAAATTGCCTATTTGGCGAATTTTAGTTAATAATTTGGCGAGTTTGGCAACGTATTTGGCGAAAAAATAAAGACATAAAACCCTAATAGCTCTAGTGCGATGGCCTTTATTAACCATCATAGTTCAGAAATAGCTTAACTATACATTTATTGCTTAAATATGCATACATGCAGTCAACAGAAAAATCAATGAAAAAATCAAATAAACCCACAATAAAATCCAGGAATGAAGACTGGTGGAATTACGTCACTTGAAACATGTCAATTATTTTTCAAATAATGAATTTAGTTTCTGAAGGTGATGTCAAATGAATAAAATAAACATTTTGAATTTTAAATGTTTTCGTTAAAAGTTTTATTTAATTTTTTCAGCCGCTGGCATCAGGAAAGACAAAAAATGATCGGATTTGGGCGAAAGTGGTGCATTTTTTTCAGAAAAAAACTCGAATTTTCTCTAAAAATGGAACAAATATGAAAAACCTAAGCCTCAGGTGCACACGTTGGTATTAAAGGGAATCTATCTTGAAAATTTCGAATTTCTGAGGGCAGTATAAGTAGGTCTTTTACGATCCGAATACAAACACACAGACACACACACACTCTTTCTTTTATTATTATAGATTAGAAAGTTTCAGTGAACTTTATAAAACGATAATCTTCAAGGTAACGGACTAAAATGTAAAGTAAACTTGACTATATTCATCAAAAACTCTGAAACTTTTTGTGCAATAAGAAAAGTAGAGAACATCATGATTAAAACTCGTCAATTTTTCGGTACTTTTCGATCTGGCGGGCGCAAGCGATAAAGTCGCCAAAATATACAACCTCCGCCAAACGGAATATTTCCAAACGTAGCCTTTAACTGTGTATACTGAGGTCCTAAAACTGTGTGTACTGTGTTTTGTCACCAGAAAACTCCGTTTGTTGCCAACCCTTTGGCGAGATTTGGGCCAACGAAATGGAAAAAATCCGGGTTTTTTTTAGTAACACAAAAATTTTCAATATTAAAACGAACATGTGAACATAAATACTTACCAATGAAATAACTAGTTCAGACTTGAGAATTTCTTTGATGAAATTTCGTATAAGCCTTCTGTAGTCATTTCCAAAAGGAACTGACTGGTGACCGAATGTGTAAACGTGCAAGACTGTGTTGTATTCGGAAGAAAATTCGACTAAGGAAGAAATTGCCGAGTTTTTCAATTCTTGGAAAAAATAGAAGCCATCTGGAAAAACAGATACATCTAAATTAACTGCGAAATGTAAAAAAGACAAGTCTACAGAATAATTGCCGTGCATCCAAAAATACAGAAGATAAAGTACAACGTTTAACAGTAAATTGTCATTAAAATTGACGGCTCATTATTTAAAAAAATGCTAGTTATATTGTTGTAAAAAATTACACTACTAACTTTTTTCATAAACACCCAAAAAATTATCTAAATAAATGTTTCTTTTAACGTTTTTAACTCTATTTATGATTTGCATTTTATTTATTTAAAAGAATATTTCCATTTCTTTTTATTCTTTATTATTTAATCTCAGTTACATACATCCTGAATGTTGTAAAAATATGGAGTCTTTTAATAATATTGTATAAATTCTGCAGTGCTTTATAATTTTGTATAAATATGTATAGGACTTTACAATAAAAGCATCACATGCTTATGAATGAATACTGCGCCTACCGCATTACTGCATTAATTTCTGTAGAAGTTGTTTCACTACGCTAAGAGTGTATAGAAGGAGAAACCAACATTCTGAAACTAAAAAATTTAGATCCCGATTTGTGTTGCTTTCTGTTGTATGTGCTTAAAACATTTTTTTTTTCAATTTTATTTTATTTTCTCATATTTTTAATAGTGTTCTTTTCCGATGAAAATAACATCCGGTTATTTAATTATTAATTGATAAAGTTTTGATAATTGATAAAGTAATAGTGTCGCCATCTGCTGTAATTTTTGGCATTTTAAAACTTCAAAAATATATAATTAAATAACTGGATAACATTTTCGTTTCAAAAATTTGTTTCATTTCGATGTTATGTTGATTCTCAATACCTGGGAAAGAAGGGCTAACATGGCAAAGCAATACTTCTGCGGAAGTTGTGATTAGAAAACTAAAGCATTACCTCTATGGGACTGACAATCCCTCTTAATCCACGACAATCTTTTCTCTCTCTAGGCCAATAGCGATTTGCCATGAATTTATCAGGATAATTACCTTGGGCGAACGAGGGTTGGCATGTCTCAAAGGTTGACACGACTATCTATACATTAGTAAACACAATGTCTAATGACTATCCCTCTGCTGGCTAATCAAAAATTGGCTAACTTAATTTGCTGCATAAGATGAAAATTTAAAAATTTTGCTGAAAATTTAAAAATTTTGCTGAAAATTTAAAAATTTTACTGAAAATTTAAAAATTTTACTGAAAATTTAAAAATTTTACTGAAAATTTAAAAATTTTACTGAAAATTAAATATTTTACTGAAAATTTAATTTCTTGAATTTTTTTTTAAATTATACTTACGTTGCAGATGAGTATAAATTACTCCCCCATACTTCACATTTTTAAATTTTGTAAAAATCATAAAATTACAAATAAATTAAATTATCCCTGCTGCTGGAATACCTGAAAGTCATGTGACGGGTTTATACGTATGTATCCCTCAAACGCTAGACACTAGTCTGTACGCACAGTGCGTTGGCCTTGCTGCCACAAGTTCAGAATGCGTTCCAACCATAGTTTGAGGTCTAACTGAAGTCTTCTGTACAGGAAAAATCTGAAGAAAATCGTTAACCCACTTAGAAATGGAATATTTTGAAACAGTAACTGTCATTATTTCGAATATAGTTTCGTAATGGCGATTACATTTGAATTTAATGTTTCTCGATAAAAATTTTCAGGATTCAGACTAGTAAGATGGACAGAAAACAGTATATGTTTCCGCACGAATTTAATAGATGACATAAGTGGTTAGCATTTCATGCATATACATTGAGCCGAAAATTTCAGTATTTTCAGTCTATCAATAATGGGAACAAACAGTGTCAATAAAATACTAAGCCTCAGGTGCACTTGTGTCTAAAAGGGAATCATACTGGTATAACAATTCTGAAAGTTTCTGAGACATAGATAGATTAGGTTTTCTAGTAGATCGAAGACAGACAACAAACAGATCTCTTTATTATTATAGATGACACTATGGTTCTGTTCATGTCATAGATCCATCCCATGGGATTCAACGACACAGTTTGTTTCCCACATTGCATAAAAGTGCATCCATATTTTAGATGCAGTATTATTCAGTTCATGGCATACAGTCGCTGGCTATATATTTCTTATGGGATACACACCAACAGTTTTCTTCAAATAGTATAGATTGTATCTCATGTGATACACGCCAACTTGTATCTCGAGAATCGGAGTTCCATCGATTATGCTGGTCGATAGACAATCGGCAAAGTGGACATAAACGATAAATTTTCGATGAAATTCTCAGATAAAAATTCCGTATTGGAAATCTGTTGGGCACTTTCAAAAAACATTTATTTTTTAATCAATACCATAGTAATAACCCTCAAGTCCCATAGGCTCTTCATAGTGTGCACTAGTAGCCTTGAGTACTAGTTGCCAGCGAAGGGTTGTGTGGAGTGGGTGATCTCTACGTCGCGTGTCCCTCCCCCTTTCCCCCCAGTGCACCATTGGAATAAATGTTTCCGTCCTGGAGGCTCCCTGGCTCATGGTTGTAATAGATAAGAACAAACTGTTCTTGTCCGCTTTCGAATTGCCCACCTAGAACATTGAAATGTACTGAAGGATTCGGGAGCTTCGAGATATGTACTAACTGTTCTATTGAGCAAGTTTCGCCTGAATCTCTCCAAGCGGAATTTAACTGACGACCTTTTTATCGTGTAGGATTTTTTGAGGTTGTTCGGCATCATGGACCTGGTCTAGAGTTTTCTTCATAGGGAAGATTGTATCTCGTGTGATACATGCCAACTTGTATCTCAAGAATCAGAATGCCATCGATTATGCTAATCGATAGATCTTAGAAAAAGTGGACATCATTCGAAATCTTTTGGGCTTTCTCGCAAATTTTTTTTTTAAATCGTAGATAAAAAAAAAATTTCCTTCTAGATATGTATCCCATATAGTATATGATATAACTTCTACCCCATGCGAGACACTGACTGTGGTTCTAAATTACGACGCCTGTCGCCAATAACCCTCGTGTTTCTCTAGTTTGACGATAATTCAAACTAACCTAACACCATGCGAGGTCATGACAAAGCTTAGAACCAGCAATGCAATACTTAGGTTAGCTTAGTTTAGTTTGAAATATCGTCGCAATAGCCGACACCTCAGTAGATACCAAACGCAACAGAATAACAAAAAAGAACTCACGATGCTCGTCCCTGGCAGGACAGTAGACGAGGCGAACTCTCCTCTCGTGTAACCGCGGCCCAGCTTGAGGGACGAGGGGCTGAGGGCGTGGAGCTCGTCCTCCGCCTCGTCATCTTCCCCCACGTGGTTGTTGGGGGGGGTATAGATTGTATCTCATGCGATACATGTCAACTTGTATCACACGAATCGGAATTCCATCAATTATACTGATGGATCGATAGATCTTCGACAAAGTGGACATAAACGATCAATTTTCGATGAAATTGGCAGTTAAAAATCCGGTATTGGAAATCTGTTGGGCCCTTTTAAACAAGACTTTTTTTAATTAGTATATTTAAAAAAGTCCTTCTAGAGTTGTATATCATTGGTACATGACATAGTTTGTACCCTATGTCAGACATTGCGAAGTTTCTATCAACAATACAAAAAGAATGTCAACTCACGATGCTCGTCCCTGGCAGGACAGTGGACGAAGCGGATACTCCCCTCGTGTCCCCGCTGCCCAGCTTGAGGGACGAGGGGCTGAGGGCGTGCAGCTCGTCCTCCGCCTCGTCCTTATTCGCATAGTCATCTTCTCCCACGTGGTTGATGGAGTCGACCTTCACGTTGTTGCTGCCGTGGCTGAAACAGGACTGTCATAGTCATTTTCTTTTTAAACTCTCTTATTAACTTGTTAACGACTACTAAGTGAATGCCATAAACTTTCATTTCCGTATAAAAACATTAACTTTGTTTTTTAAATTATTCCTAAATAAATTGTTTATTACAATGGTCTTCATTTGTCTCATAATATGTTTACTTAGATAAACTTAAGCAGATAGCTCATTTTCGCCTGGCAAATTTTCCTACTAGTCATCGAAAAATGAGTTCATGTTTTCAAAGAATTAAATTCTAAGAGTCAAAGATTAGATGCGAAAAAGCAAAATCAATGTGTTTTTCATTTACACTGCTCACAACAATTGGGGAAGCGCATAGTTTAAACCCTTTTATCCCCAATGATTCCATTTGGAATCATCAGCAGGCAATTTCTTTTTTCTGACTACGTTAAGCTCGCACTTATGTATCGTTAGATGGAAGAATCATCTCTTTCGAAGAATTAAATAATGTTTGTTTTAATTAAATGAAAATATGAAAAACATGGTAAAATAAAAGTTACTCTAAAACAATTTTAGCAAATAAATTAACTGTGTATTCTTCATGCATGCATTTTTTAGATGTTTAAAAATGGATATTGACTATTTTTAACAAATAAAGTTTTGAAAAAAAGTATTGTTATAATTTATTCAAGAGTTATGATTCCAATTTTTTTCCTTAAATTTTAGTTCAAAAAAATTAAGGTTTTCCTCCCTGTTTTTACCATTTCATTCTGAATGCATAATGAATCTATTTTACAAATTGTAAATTTTTAGAATAAAAAATAAAAAGTTGGGACTGAAAGGTAACAGAAGTACGCAAAGTGCTCCCTTAATTGTTTTGAATCTTGAACCCTCGAATTAAATTCTCTAGTCTTTTAGGATTTTAATGATGTCGTCGGAGAAGCTTTGAATAATTTTAGACCTATCTGACTGTTTTGCGCTAAACAGACAACAACAGAATTTCTAAAACAACCTTAGAATGCATTCAGATTACTGGAAAACATATTGAAATTCAAGGTTTTTATTAAAAAAATTAACGCATTAATGACGATTTGCTAAGCCATCAACACCTTCATTCCCGAAACAAAAATGTTAACTTTTATAATTGCGTTTTTCGTGTAACTAAGTTTATCCTATATAAATTATTCAGGACTGTGATATATTTATTTATCTCATACTTTGTTATATTAATTATTCTTTAAGATTAAATGACTTAATCCGAAAGTTCGTTTTCCCGTGGCAAATTATTTTATCAATCGAAAGGGCTAATGAAGTTGTGTGCTGTACACTATTACATTTAAATAAAAAACGTGAATGGCCTCCTCTGTCATTAGACACAGTCTGCAGGAGAAAAAAGTCTTGACTTACTACTTCTTAAATTCTGGAAACATATGAAACTTTGATTTCTGACAGTTCTACAAACAATAATGAGTAGCTGATTGCACGAACCATAGTTGCCTAGTGTGAATATCAATAGGCTCTATCCATAGATATTATAGTTAAAGTATTAGATTGGCAGATCACGTGACCTCCAACGCTAACGACGGGACGCGCATGGATACCAGAATAAGAGGGCAATGGGGCCAGTGTTGCCACCAGTTTTAGGAGAAAAACACTACGAAAAAATGCCATTTAATTCTAAAATTACAAAACAAGACCATAAACATTTTAGCTGCATTTTGCTTATTGTGGTTATGGATTCTTTTTAGTGACTTTAAAAAAACGTGATACGCTTTGCTAGTATTTTTATGGTATGTTTTTGTAATTTTAGAATTAAATGGTATTTTTTCGTAGTGTTTTTCTCCTAAAACTGGTGGCAACCCTGGCCCCATTGCCCTCTTATTCTGGTCTCCCTGAGCGTCCCGTCGTTAGCGTTGGGGTTCACGTGATCCGCCAATCTAATACTTTAACTATGATATCTATGGCTCTATCTCGAAGTGAAAAAATGGCTTAACTATCATGCTTCACGAAAAAAACGAATTTAACAAAACTTAAAGTTAGATGTTTTTATTCAGAAATGAATGTGTTCATGGTATTCCCAAAGTCGTTGTTGATGAGTTAATGTTAAAATAGGAAAAAGTTGACAAACTAAATATGTTCCTATACTTACTGAGACTTTTTCGTGCGTGGAATCGATCTTTCTATTCTTTGTCGGACCTTCTTGACGCTAGAGCAACCGTTCCCCATCTTGTGGCAACGAACCTATTAAGACAATAAACTTTAGCCTTTTACTTTCAATTACCTAACATGAAATGTAAGGTAATGAAACTAATTGCGATGGGGTCAAAATACCGAAATAGAGATTGTGTTTCTACACCTTTTGGAGGGTGCTGATTCTGAAAAAGGGGTTTGCGAATATTGGTTTGTTTGTCTGAAGCCCCTCTATAGCCCAAAGAAAGAAGCTTCTAGGAGCTGTCAGAAATGACAATAAAGTTTTCGAGAAAATCATGCATGAGCAAGAAGGTAGCTGCCATAGAACTTTTTTGGTTTAAAAGGGATTAAAGTAACCTTATAAGGTTAATTAGCTTCAAATAAATCGGTTTATCGAGCAATAATTGTAAGTGGTCTAGTGTTAAACAACCCTAGTTTGTTTTTGAATTAGTTACCCGACCCACATGTATCCGTAAAACTAAGTGTAAGACAAGAATCGAGTAACCCAGTATACACTGTTTTACTAGGTATACACAAGTTCGTTCAACTTTACAAGCATGTAACAAAATATATACTTCCGAGTTTTCTAAAGTTCTATTTGTACATTACATAGTAATCTTGTATACCCCCTTTACTTGCAGTTATTCTACTCTGGCACAGTCCTCCTTTTTAAGGTTATTTTCTAGCAACGCAATTGACAGTTAAAAACTGTAAATTTCATGGGATATTTTGGCATTTTACACATTGATGTAACCATTTATGGCTTGGAAATGAAACTTATTTGTTTTAAAATGAAACTTGTACAACGGGCTTCAATTCAATCAATCCCATCGACCAAAGCCAATCCCAACAACAGTATGTAACCACTACAGGCAAATTATAAAGTTTGCTCGCATAACTTTATGTAGCTTGTAAATGCCAACTGTAGATAATAAGATCTTCAGTACAATGTCTGATTAAAGAACGACTTTTACAAATAATAAATGCTTTGCTTTCAAATAAGTACAGAAAGTTATTTAGAAATCAGGGTTTGGAAAGTTGCTTTCAAAAAGTAATTGTTATAGTTACTTTATTAAAAATGTAACTATTACAGTAATTTTATTAACAATGTAACTATTACTTAATATGATAAGTAACTAGTTACAGTTAATTTTAGAAATTTCAAGCTATAAGAAAAATTGCATTTAACCATCTTACCGTTTTTCAAAGAGAACAAAGTTTAACGAAACATATCCACAAACAAAACATTGCAATTAGAATTAATTTTAAACATGAAGTTCATAAAGAACTAAAATAGCCTACTTTGCTGATACTTAAATACTTACTAAAGTTCTAATCGGGAAAAAACTAGGTTCTTACAGTAAATATCATCAACAGCCGTTTCTACACTAGATTTATACAGATTAGAAAAAAAAAATCGAAACACAGCATCCAGCTAATAATTTAAACTTCTAAAAGCCAAAATCAACTATTTTCCTTAATATTATTTCGCAAATTAATTAAATATTATTTATCGTCTGCTCGCGATTTATTTGTAGTTCGAAGAATAATTAAATATTTATTAATAACAAAAGTAATGAAACTCCAAACTGCATTAAAAAAAATAAGAAATGTAAATTAAAACTAAGCATAATTGTATGCAAAAGTATGCCTTGCCGCTTTCTTGTTAGATAATTAATGAACAATCAAAGAATCAAATTGTGCTACATTTTATGACGTCATTCCAAACTGATTCATGAAAATATTATTTTGCTTCAAATATATTTAAATAAATAAAGTTTCTCATGTCATTATTGATTTGGCAACAGTGATTTAAATGACTCAAAATTGAATTTCAATGCTAATTCAATGGGAAATTCGCCGACAGATAGTAGATTTATGTCCGTCCGGACGTACAGACAGACGGAAAAAAAGTATGAAAGTTGGGTATCTGAGGTCATAGCTTTCTAACAAAAAAAGAATTTTTAAGATCCGATGATTAGAACCGATTTTGGAAGGGGGGTACAGACAGACAGACAAACGGACAGACAGGCGGACAGACAGACGGACAGACATACGAACAGACAGACAGATGGAGATCAACCGCATTTCAATACCTACAGTGATTTAAATGACTCAAAATTGAATTTCAATGCTAATTCAATGGGAAATTCGCCGACAGATAGTAGATTTATGTCCGTCCGGACGTACAGACAGACGGACAAAAAGTATGAAAGTTGGGTATCTGAGGTTATAGCTTTCTAACAAAAAAAGAATTTTTAAGATCCGATGATTAGAACCGATTTTGGAAGGGGGGTACGGACAGACAGACGGACAGACGGACAGACGGACATCGACCGCATGTCAATACCTACTTTTTCATTTTTTTAATTCTTTCGAATTAAAAAAAGAAAAGTAGGCTAAAAATATTTAATTTTAGCTGCGTTGCATTTCATAATTGGCATCCGACAATCTTCGAAAAGTAGCGGAAAAGTAATGAATTTTTTTTCGTTTCTTCGTTACTGCTAAAAGTAATTAAGTTACATTTACTTTCTGAAAAATCTAACAGCGTTACTCGGCGTTACATAAGAAAAGTTATAAGTAATTCGTTACTCCGATTCCTGTTGGAAATATAAAATAATATTGTACGTTGTAGTGACTACTGAAAATCTAACTCCTTTTGCGGCTCTACACTGTTAAAAATTTTGGCGCAAGATTGCACCGGAATCCTGGAACTTTCTAGCTGCCACCACTATTTGGAGTGTGAATTTACCAATTTTGCGGTAAAATCATAACTTTGATACACCGCAAAAGTGGTGCATCCATCCTTCAAATAGTGGTGGCAGCTAGAAAGTTCCATTATTCCGGTGCAATCTGCACCAAAATTTTTAACAGTGTAGCCTCTATTATTTAAAAGAGTACCTACCGCCCTGCAAGGCACACCCGTCCAATATATTTTTTAAACCATTCTAGAAGGAGCCGGCTCACCTCAAGCCACGAAGGGCCATTAATACTGGCCATTAAAAAAATGAACGGTTTCACCATAATCATGTTTCCTTGTAGCTACAATGACTGCGTGGTGAAATATTCCACCATATTTTCAGAATTCGGTGAAACCATTTCTTCAGATTTCGGAAACAAAAAGCTGAGAAATGGTTCCGCCAAACACGGAAAAATATGGTGAAACATTTCACCACGCAGCCGCTACTATGAACCATATTTTTGCTGAAACCGAGCAAATTTTTCCACAGAGTTTTATTAGCCTACTTTTCTTTTTTTAATTCGAAAGAATTAAAAAAATGAAAAAGTAGGTATTGACATCCGGTCGATGTCCGTCTGTCCGTCTGTCTGTCTGTCCGTCTGTCTGTCCGTCCGTACCCCCCCTTCCAAAATCGGTTCTAATCATCGGATCTTAAAAATCTTTTTTTGTTAGAAAGCTATAACCTCAGATACCCAACTTTCATACTTTTTGTCCGTCTGTCTGTACGTCCGGACGGACATAAATCTACTATCTGTCGGCGAATTTCCCATTGAATTAGCATTGGAATTCAATTTTGAGTCATTTAAATCACTGTAGGTATTGAAATGCGGTTGATGTCCAACTGTCTGTCTGCCCATCTGTCTGTCTGTTCGTATGTCTATCTGTTCGTATGTCTGTCCGTCTGTCTGTCCGCCTGTCTGTCCGTTTGTCTGTCTGTCTGTACCCCCCTTCCAAAATCGGTTCTAATCATCGGATCTTAAAAATTCTTTTTTTGTTAGAAAGCTATGACCTCAGATACCCAACTTTCATACTTTTTGTCCGTCTGTCTGTACGTCCGGACGGACATAAATCTACTATCTGTCGGCGAATTTCCCATTGAATTAGCATTGAAATTCAATTTTGAGTCATTTAAATCACTGTAGGTATTGAAATGCGGTTGATGTCCATCTGTCTGTCTGTCCATCTGTCTGTCTGTTCGTATGTCTGTCCGTCTGTCTGTCCGCCTGTCTGTCCGTTTGTCTGTCTGTCCCCCTTCCAAAATCGGTTCTAATCATCGGATCTTAAAAATTCTTTTTTTTTGTTAGAAAGCTATGACCTCAGATACCCAACTTTCATACTTTTTGTCCGTCTGTCTGTACGTCCGGACGGACATAAATCTACTATCTGTCGGCGAATTTCCCATTGAATTAGCATTGAAATTCAATTTTGAGTCATTTAAATCACTGTTGCCAAATCAACAATGGCATGAGAAACTTTATTTAAACATATTTGAAGCAAAATAATAATTTCATGAATCAGTTTGGAATGACGTCATAAAATGTATCACAATTTGATTCTTTGATTATTCATTAATTATCTACCAAGAAAGCGGCAAGGCATACTTTTGCATGCAATTATGCTTAGTTTTAATTTACATTTCTTGTTTTTTAATGCAGTTCGGAGTAGTTTCATTACTTTTGTTATTAATAAATATTTATTCTTCGAACTACAAAATAAATCACGAGCAGATGATAAATAATATTTAATTAATTTGCGAACGAATATTAAGGAAAATAGTTGATTTTGGCTTTTAGAAGTTTAAATTATAGCTGGGTGCTGTGTTTCGATTTTTTTTTCTAATGTGTATAAATCTAGTGTAGAAACGGCTGTTGATGATATTTACTTTAGGAACCTAGTTTTTTTCCCGATTAGAACTTCAGTAAGTATTTAAGAACAGGAAAGTAGGCTATTTTAGTTCTTTATGAACTTCTTGTTTTAATTAAACTTGTAAAAAAAATTTCTTCAATTAAATCAACACTATCACCCAAAGTCAAAACCTGGAATACAACAAGAATCTAACGTCTTTTGCGACCCTAGACTGCATACCCAACAGAACCCAAAATTTTTACAGTGTTTTAAAACTTGTAAAAAGGGCTTTAATGAAATCAATACTATCACCCGAAGTAGCATATAAAAGGAGTCTAACACCGTTTGCAGCCCCAGCCTACATTATTTTAAAAAGTGCCCACCGCACTGCATAAGGCACACCCGTCCAATCTATTTTTACACCGTTCTAGAAGGAGCTCGCTCACCTCAAAGCCACGAGGGGCCATTAATACCGGCCATTAAAAAATGAGCGGTCAGCCCCAATCACCGGGTGGTTTTTAAGTCTTTTCTACCTTGTTACGAACGATAATGGGATGGAAGGTAAACTCTGATAGACACTGGCATAAGTAAGGAAAGTCACGCTAGGAATAGTTTGTTGGAGAAGCGTAAAGCTAGATTGGGTTATATTTATAATAAAGTCCATGTCGAGGAGATTAGTCAATGTAATATGAAGTAGATTCGACAAATTTACTTAAATTGGATTAGTCAAAGTTACTTAAATTAGAAAAGTCAAAATAACTTAGATTAGTCCGGGTAATGTAAAGTATATTATTCCATAAATTTCTAAAGTAAATATTTTTGACTCTGTAAAGTAAATTCTGCCATAATGGAAAGTATAAATTTTTGGGCCCATGTAATCTAAAGTAGACATTTTAGTTCATGGGATGTAAAGTAGATGTTTTAGTCCATGTAATGTAAAGTAGACATTTTAGTAACATGATGACTTAAATAGATACTTTGGTCCATGAAATGTAAAGTATAAATATTTTAATCCATGTGATGCAGTCGATATTTTAAATCCACGGTACGTAAAGTGGATATTTTGGCCCATGGAATGTCAAGTATAGATATTTTGGTCCATGTAATGTAAAGTGGATATTTTGGTCCATGAAATGTGAAGTATAAATATTTTAATTTCTGTGATGCAAAGTCGATATTTTAAATCCACGGTACGTAAAGTGGATATTTTGGCCCATGGAATGTCAAGTATAGATATTTTGGTCCATGTAATGTAAAATAGATACTTTGGTCCATGAAATGTAGAGTATATATATTTTAGTCAAGGTAATGTAAAATAAATATTCTATTGTCCATTCGAGAGAACCTGAGAGCCGGTCATAACAAATGAGTTGCCAGGCTATTGCCAAATACATACATTTACACAGTTTTCGCAAAAATTGGCAATCCAACCAATTTCTTAGCTGTTGCGAGGTTCCTTCGGAACAATTAGTATTTAAGAAAAAAAATCATAACTTCCCTTTCTTAAAAAATGACTATACAAAAATTGAAGTAATATTTTTGAAAGACGAATAAAGCTAAATATAAGAAAAAAAAATTCATAATATCTTGAAATTTTTAAGAATTATACATTTTCATTGACTATCAATTATTCTGAAAGGGTTTTACGGTAGTTCTAGTCGGTGCGATGTTAACTCAACCGAAACTAAAAAGAACTCGTTCGATAAAAAAAGTCTTAGCTGATTTTTTTGGGGAACCATAGATATCATAGTTAAAGTATTAGATTGGCATATCACGTGACCTCCAATGCTAACGACGGAACGCGCATGGAGGCCAAATAAGAGGGCAAAATAGCCAGTGTTGCTGCCACTTTAAAGGAGAAAAATACTACGAAAAAATACCATCTAATTCTAAAATTACAAAAAAAAAATTCTAGAAAAGGATTTCAAGTCACGAAAAAGATTCCAAAATGCAGCTAGTATTTTTACGATATTTTTTTTGTAATTTTAGAACTAGGTGGTATTTTTTCGCAGTATTTTTCTCCTTAAAGTGGCAGCAACACTGGCCATTTTGCCCTCTTATTTGGCCTCCATGCGCGTCCCGTCGTAAGCATTGGAGGTCACGTGATATGTCAATCTAATACTTTAACTATGATATCTATGGTTTCAACACACTTTCTTTCATAGTCCTTAAGAAATCTCTAAGAAAGTCTTATTTTTAGAAGGCATTAGTGTTAAAAATCTCCCTTAAATATTTATAAAAAAATTAATTAATCAATGATGAGTTATATCAATGGGGTATTCAGAAACTATTGAGGTATTATTTTTTTATCTTTTTATTATGTGATCTGCCAATCTAATACTTTAACTATGATATCTATGTTCGGAACCTATCTCGCCAAATATCACGTGGTTTTGTTTTACCCCGTCTACCACCTCATTTTCAATGAACCATAGTCCATTTAACGTAAAATATTTATTTCAGTTTAAAAATGTAAAGTATTGACATTTTAGTCCATGTAATGCTAGGTGGATACTTAAGTCCATTTTAGATAAAGTAAATATTTGTCAACATATGTCAAGAAAATATTTTGTCAACATATGTCAAGAAAATATATTTGTCAACATATGTAAAGAAAATATTTTCATTAACATATATAAAGTAGATATCTTAGTTTATGCTTAGATATTTTGGTACATGAATAGTACATATTTTAGTCCAGGGCTAATTCACATTTAAAAACACGATAGCGTATATTAGATACTATGTTTCTCGAGTGTGAAAGAAGTTATTTTTTTTCCAAAGTTCCATGCAATATTTTAAATATGTCCTCCACAAAATTTATGTTAATTATTTTAAACAGTGTGTAAAAGTACCTTTAAGTAATATTATGCAAATATAACATCTGAGCAGGATTTCAGCAAATTAAGCACGATTAATTATTTGAAATTTTTTGCCAAAAAATGCACTACATTATAATTTTCTTATCAATTCTTTATCACTATATAATAACCCTCTGAAGGATACAGACGTATAAACCCGTCATCCGACACTCAGGTTTTCCAACAACACACATAGTTTTAAAACTTAAACTTTATAAATTTTACTAAATTTTAAAATTTAGATTATGGATAATCATTTACAATCATATGCTACAAAAAAATTAAATTTTCGGTTAAAATTTTAATGCAGTGTATACAAGATTACACTTCAACCAAATTACATATCGCTCAGAGGGTTGTGGCTGCATACATTCTTAAAACAAAAGAGTGAAATCCACTCCTATAGAGGAAGTGCATTTTCGGCACCGGAAAGGAGTGGAAATTAACTTAGACCGAGTTAAAACCGTTCGTTTTAAGAGTGTAGGACGTAGATTGTTTTCTTTTATTTCTTGTACCAACTCCGCAAAAAAGAGTGAAATCCACTCCTATAGGGGAAGTGCATTTTCGGCACGGAAAGGAGTGGAAATTAACTTAGACCGAGTTAAAACCGCTCGTTTGTTTTTAGAGTGTAAGTGGAAAATCTTCAGTTGATTGTACTGATACCAGTTTTGCTCTAAGAAGTAGATAAAATGCTATTAGGACTTTCTTCGGTGTAAACCGGTAAAGTAATGAACTCCGTCGAGGATTTTGACCATGAGTAATTTACATGGGAACATGGCGGTTGTCGTGCCAAGTTTTACCAATTAATTATGTGTTCAGGGGAAAGTAATTTATACGCGATAATGTGAATACAGCCGAACAACGCTTTAGTGAATACTCTACGGAACCAAAACTTGGTTTACTACAGTCAATGTTGCAGGACTAAAGTTTTATACGGTAGAAGCAGGGATTGTACACTGCTCAAAAGAATTAGGGGAATGCATGGTTAAAACCCTTTCACCCCAATGATCCCATTTGGAATCATCAGCTTGCGATTTTTTTTTCTCACTTAGTTGAGCTCGCACTTATTTATCGTTAGATGGAAGAATCATGTCTTTTGAAGAATTAAAAAATGTTTGTTTTAATAAAATAAAAATATGAAAAACATGGTAAAATAAAATTCACTCCCAAAAACTTTAAGAAATAAATTGACCCTAAACTATTCACTCTTGCATTCTTACATGATTAAAAATTTATTTTAACTTTTTTTAATACATAAAAATTTGAAAAAAATTGTTAAATCTTATTCTAAAGTTATGATTCCAATTTTTTTACCCCTTAAATTTTAGTTAAACATTTTTTTAAAAATCCCTGTTTTTTACCATTTCATTCTGAATGCATAATAAATCTATTACACAAATTTTAGATTTTTAAAATAAAAAGTTGGATCTGAAAGGATTAACAAAAGTACGTAAAGTGCTCCCCTAATTGTTTTGAGCAGTGTAGTAACGCGCTACTTGTGACAGTTACTATTTTAAAGTAAACGTCGTTATATTTTTCAGAAAGCAACTGTAACTTAGTTACTTTTAGCGGTAACGAAGTAACGAAAAATTTCGTTACTTTTCACGCCACTCTTCACTGATATTTTCGACACAGCATTCGGCTCAAATTTAATTAAAATTTATATTTTAACTATACGTTAAATTTTCGTTCTTAACTTTTTCTGATTATCCTTATTTCTTTAGTCTTGTGTTTCTCTTTGAAAAACGGTATGATGGTTAAATTTCTAATTTTCTTATAACTTGGAATTTCCAAAAGTAACTGTGATTCGTTACTTTTCGTAATAAGTAACTGTGATTCGTTACTTTTCGTAATAAGTAATGTAAATAGTTACTTTTCATATTGAATAACTGTAACAGGGTTACTTTTTTTAAAGTAACTTTCTAATCCCTGGATACAAGGCTTCAAAAAAAACTTCCGAACGCTCTGGATATGAGCAAATATGTAAGGTTGTTTTCACTCCATACATTTTAAATTAAATATATTTTTCATAACATTTATTTAAAAAAAAACAGAATTATTTTTGAAGAAGTGATCTTAAAAGCAATTCCCAATGAAAAAAGTACATTAATATGAGTACCTATTTAATACACGGAATGCATGAATACCTGGTAAACATGAACAATAAAAATGTACAATGTAAGCAATAATTATAAATTTGACCAAGGGCTATTCCACGAAAATGTCAACCTCGGTACCAAAATTTCAAAATTAAGTACATACTTCGTGTCACATACTATTTTAAAGATTGGAATCTCTGTTTTAACACACTGAATTTCATTGTTTGAAATATATATTTTTTTTATAGAAGAAAAATTGCTTTTTAACGAACACTGTAAAAAAAATCCATAATTTTAAGTGTTAGATTCTTACCCTTTCGAAACATTTTTTTCCTAAACTTTCCATATATTTTTTTTAATTTAATTAAATTGTTCCCTACATTGTAAAGTAACATTCTATGCTCTTACCCAAATCAAAAGTTGCAAAATTACTTGTAATGGGATACATTTATTACACCCTTTCATAAAATGTCAGTCAGTTACCAAATTTGTTTTAATTTTTTAATTTCAGAATAGAAATTTGGACTGCAGAATCTTTATAAAAGATATTCTCTGTTTTCAATAAGTACAAATAATACTAAATGGGACAAAATTTTAAAAATGAACTTGTACAGGTAAAAATTGTTTGGTAACTGACTGACATTTTGACCTGGTAACCGACTGACATAGGTGTAGCTGGCTATTAATTTACTTATTATTACCCCAGTATTGACCCTATGCATAAATTATTTTTATAATACAACTCAACTTTCATGTTTGATTCAATCACATGTTGGTCTTTTTATTAATGTGAACAGACGATCAGTTTTAAGCAGGGCAGTCCCGCTTTTTGTCTCACTGACCCGTGTATGTTCCTTGTCGACCAGTGTTGTTTATTAATTCTCATATATTATGAATGTGCAACTAATTTTTGGGTTTTCTCTCATCAGACATGGGCGGCTGGGGAGCCCAGTTTGTTAAGGCGTTCACCTTGCAAGCGGAAGGTTCCAGGTTCGGGTCCGGGCATCTTTAAAATAACTGCCGCCTATAAACGGCCCGTGCAGCTGAAAATGTCTGATTAATAATACCCATGTATAGAGGGATTGCACCTTAAATATCCTCCAAAGACCCAACGCTGCGTAAGATGTCGCCCTTAATGGTTGCGTTGGGTGCCTACTCAGGTGTCGACTCGGCACCTGACTGCGGTTCTAAATTGCGACGTGCATCACCAATAGCCCTTGTGTAGCTCTAGTGTGATGATAATTCAAACTAAACTCATCAGATATCTTAAGTATTTCAGAGATGTCAGTCAGTTACCATTATGTCAGTCAGTTACCAAAAGGCGTTCTAAAAGCTTGTATTTTTTCAG
Source organism: Oedothorax gibbosus (assembly GCA_019343175.1). Lineage (NCBI taxonomy): Eukaryota > Metazoa > Arthropoda > Arachnida > Araneae > Linyphiidae > Oedothorax > Oedothorax gibbosus. The sequence goes on along the minus strand of JAFNEN010000710.1, from coordinate 129,647 downwards.
GGTTCAATATTTTGATATAAAAATTGATGTGCCGGTTAGTTCATTTCTTCCACTTTAATATAGGCCTGACTTTTAAAAGCCACCTCTTTTATATTCAGAAGAAAATGATATTAAATAACTTGAAGTGTCAATGAAGGTTGCAGATATGTCAGTTACCGCAACTTCAATAATTTTTCTAACAATTTCTATTAGGGCTATCTAAAATTGTAAACCATATTTGAATTCAGCTGAAAATTCTCTTTTAAAATATATAAAACGTAATTTGTAAAACTATATAATTGTCCCGCTATTTCGTAAAACATTGTAATTTCGTCCTCCGAATGTCAGTCAGTTACCCATGGAATGGCCCCCAATCAATAGAAGAATTTATAAAAAAAAATTATGAAAAACAAAAAAAGGCATCGAGGCATAAGGGAGACACACCTTCTAGAAAAATTTTGTACTTGTAACATCAATATTCCATCCTGTTATGGCTGTTGACACTTTAAAAGAGCTTACTTTTTTTTTAATATATAGAGAAAATTAATAAAATTCAATAACAACGTTAAATAATGATAGAATAATTTTAAATCATAATATAATAAGAATGTTCAAGGTCTTGAGTAGCAACAGAAAGGATGGATGAAAACAAATTCTTTCCAAAGCTTCGATTAATGAATCATCTCACGTGGGAAATATAACACCAATCGAAGCACAGATTGAAAAAAGATAGGAAAGAAAACTAGAAGGACTTGAAACAAGCCCATTGTTGTAATTATATTTATTGTTAGATTTGATTTTATTATTATTATATTTGATAATAGTTTAAATATGATACACAGTTAATTTCGTTTATAATAAGTAATTTAATATTTTTAAATGCATTAAATACCCAACTTAATCCATGTAAATTCATTTAATACAACCTTTAACATTTTTTTTAACACTTAGTAAAATTATATAATGCTTAGATTATTCGATGCAATAACTTTTAATGCACGATTATTCGGGAAATTCTTATTTGTTTAGTGCAGTTTAGAGTACTTTCATGTTTTTTTATTTATAAATATTTAACTATTTTTCGAACTGCAAATAAATTAAGCAGAAGATGAGTAATTATTTATATTTGCGAAACAAATTTAATTAAAATAGTTGATTTTGGCTTTTAAAAGTTTAAATTACAACTGGATACCGTAATTAGCGGCTTTTTTCGAATGTGCACAAATCTTGTGTAGAAGCGGTTCTAGATGACAGTTACAAGCGTTCTTTTAGAACATTTTCTGACTGAGCCACTGATGACAGCTGCCCTATACGAAAGAGCCAAATCTCCAAACGTCACCCATTGTTAGAAAGAGATACATCACATGTCAACTTAAAAATGAAACTCCATATGCTGTCTATACAGATACTGAGACTGAGTTTAATTTAAAGACATGAGCTTGCTGTGGACTGTAGCTTCTGTGCTGTTGAGCATAAGTCGGTTAACAGAGAGTAGTTCGGTTAACCAGGCACAAGTTCTGAAGAAGAAATGGACCGTTGATTCTGTTATCAGAGATGTGGAGTAAGTTAATAAGTATCAAAGTTCTAAAGTTACTTATGGTCTTATATGTTTTGGCTACACACTAATCATCAGCATATGGATGACTAAAATTAGTTATTTTTTAAATATTTTTATTAGTTTATTATAATTACCTGGAAATTAATTTGTATGGTAACGTGTACGATATATTTTTTTAATTAAAACTTCGTAGATAATATGCGAATTTATATAATACTTTCTGAACTGCAGATGAAATGTTTCCCCGATGAATGTGTAGCTGCCTCAGTAACCCACAGTCTACCAAAAGATCCTCAAGGTGGAGATGATTTACCTCGGTTTACATACTACTATTAACTTTGTAATTAAGAATAGTGGTAGGAACGAGATGGTAAATCAGCGCCACCTAGTTGTTGATGGCATATTGAGGTTGCGTGTGTGGTGAACCGCCACAAATGTTTAGGCTTAGACTTTAAAATTTTAACTCCTAGTTAATCTTCTTATATAAAAAAACGAACCAAGTAAGGTGTCCATTTCTAGTATACAAATGTAATGGACATTGCTCGAAAATGGATAAAGAAATTCAGAATCAATCTGTTCGATAAACTTAAAAAAAAAAATAGGACCAAATACACATAATCGAGGAGCATTCTTCAAATATTAAAAAATAATTGATTCCAAGGATGTTAACATGAGCTGGTATGCACGTTACAGTGGATACCAGCTCATGTTAACATCCTTGGAAATGAAAAAGCCGATGAGCTTGCCAAAGAATCAAGAGCTTGCCCCCAATCATCTAACCTCATAACTCTCGTTGACGCCAATGCAGTTGCCAGCCGTAGACTTATCAAAAATAATTTTAAATATTCCATCCCTGCTCTAAATTGTAACCGTACATATCTTCAATAATAGCCAGACTACGAACAAAACATTTAAAAGGAATGAAAATCTCAACGGAAGGACAAAGAAGCTTCTCCACAAACTGCCCAAACTGTCCTGGTGTCCAACTGTCCCCGCAGCATATATTTGGCTGCCCAGCAATTCAAGCCAGGCTCTTCAGGATTGGCTTTGAAGACCCAGAAATTTTAATTCTCTCCGAAGATGCAGAAGAAATAGCGAAAGCTGTCTACGACAGCTTCGGATCCATCTAGTTTTTGCACACAACATGGACACGACAACAACAATTGAAACTAAATACTTAAAAAATTCAGTGAAAAAATTAGTGACATTTTGGAGGTCGACAGCATTTAGCATAATAGAAACTAAAATTTAGCTAGCATTTGATTAGCCCCCCCAGCATTTGGGGGCCCTAGGCACGGGCCTAACGGTATATCCAGGGCTGGATTTACCAATAGGCCCGGGCCTAGGGGCGCACCATGATGAGGGGCGCAAAATTATTCCGCATTTTTTTTTGTCAGAAAATTTTCATAAAATGTTATAGACTACAACACATGTCTACATCTACATGCTCTCCACGAATAAAAGTCCTATTCGCCTTCCTCGTAGTAGGTGACGCTAGACGGGCGAATCTTTCGCTTGGCTGTCAGTGTGTATCTACAGCGCGTTATTTATTTAATTTATTATTTATTTATTTATTTTATTTTATTAATTTTACTTCACGATGAATTATAATAAAATACAAATTATCTTCACAAAGACCTTTCTGAGGTCAAATTTCTCCCTCCTTTACGGTGGTGTGAATAAAGGGGGCGACAAAAAACAACGGGCCTAGGGGCGCATAAAATCTAAATCCGGCCCTGGGTACACTGTTAAAAATTTGGTGCTAGGTTTCACCATGATATTGGTTGGTTTCACCATGATATTGGTTCCTAGTAACTGCAACGGCTTAATGGTGAAATGTTTCACCTTTTTTTCGGTGTTTGGTTGAACCATTTTTCTGGATTCGGAAACAAAAACCTGAGAAATGGTTCAACCGAATACCAAAAATATGGTGGAACGTTTCACCATTCAGCCGTTGCAGCTACTAGGAACCAATATCATGGCGAAACCAAGCACAAAATTTTTTAACAGTGTAGATCAAGCCCTGCCAACAGCCACTGAGCATCACCGAAATAACATGTTGCGTAACACTTTGTTTCCAAAAAAGTCAGGCAAACTGATTGAGTCACAAATCGTCAGCCAAAATCATTACAAATCGCTAACCGATGCTTCAACCGCAAACACGACATCACCATTGATCACATTTCGAGGGCCGAACATCCCAAAATACAAACATAATATCGGTTGCTAAGTAACTCGATGCGTAATCGAATCAGCTCAAACACATAATACCATAAATTACGACGTCGAAGCAGGCCCATTTATTTGGTACAGGAAAAGTAGCAAAGTGTCAGTTTGTTAACCTCTTAATGATTCCTTCTCAATGCTCATGGAACAACTTCGTTGAACACATTACTTATCCATGGTTACAAATGTTAAGGGTTTTTTTTTGTCGTGTCCATGAGAGTCGAACTCTATATGTGTCCGTGAATTTTGATAATTTCTTCTACGACTTGCTTGATGTTGTCTCCATACGGATCTAGCATAGTCGGCAGTACTCCAATCTTTCTCAGGCTGGGGCGCTCATAGCCGGACACTCATAGATGTGAGTAGGCGTAAGCTGTGTATCAGGACAATGTTCACAGCTTCTATAGATCTTCTTGCCATCTCCATCTATCTTCATACCCCTGTGGTGTCCGGTTCTCAGCCTAGTTATGGTTTTAAGAGTAGATCTGTTCGCAGTTATTTCAGAGAGAAGATGTTTGGTCTGAATGGATTTTTCTCTAAGCTTATATCTGGCCACTGCATTCGCATCCTGAAGAGAAACATCACTGCAGCTAGTGTTGAGGTCTCTGCCCTCCTTGGCCAATCTATCCGCAGTTTCATTATCGTCTATGTCGACGTGTGCAGGAATCCACTGGAGGATGCAGGTCTTGTTTATAGTCAAGTAGTTATACAAGTAGTATAGTTAAGGGGGTACGGGACACATTTAACTTTTTTTTTAATATTGCAGATATCACTATAATTTTGTTTCCATAAATGTATACTAAATATACTAACACTTTTAGATAGTCAAAGGTTTGAAAAAATTATTAATTTTGTTTTAAAAAAATAAAATGTGTCAAAAAGTGACGTTTGTTGTTTTTGTTATAAGTCAAAAAATTATTTATTGACAAACAAAATTTAGCATTTTTATAAACAGGAAAATGTACTTAACAAACTGTCTTTACTAATTTTTGTTATTTGTCAAAGTTTTTTTTATTTTTAATTATTGAAAATTTTTTAATAATTTCACAGTTTCACTATTTTTTTAAAAATTAATAAATAAAAAACAATTCATTTACAACTAATCCCTAAAGACAAATTAAAGTAATATGTTTGAAAATATACTGTAGCAAGTTTTAAAAATATTCTTCAAATAGATCTGAAGTTATATCAATTTGAACTTGGTAAAACATGAAAAAAAATGGGTTCAAAGTTACAAATGGGTGGGGAAAATGGGTTCAAAGTTACAAAATTCAAAAATTTCATACCTAAGCTTAATATAGTTCCTTATAGAAGAAGTGACGTGATAACGTAGAAGCATAATTTTGGTGTGGTTGAATTTAAAATAAGTTGAATTTTTTTTAAACAAATATTTTTTTTTTCGATATTTTGGACGATTTTGTGTCCCATACCTCCTTAAGCTGAATTGGTTGGCATAAATTCGAATAAACGAACTGAGAAAAAAAAACTTGTGTTCAAACCATAGAGTTAGGAAAGAGAATAGAGAGGTCCATGTATATGCGCAGTAGCGCACAAATGAAGCAGGCTAGAGCGGTGCATCTTGGGATATCTCAGTGCCAGTTTCGGTCACTATGTTATGCGCAGTAGCTCAAAAGCCGCTAGAGTGGTGCATCTTGGGATACCTCGGTGCCAGTTTGTTATGCGCAGTAGTTCGAAAAACCTGACTGCCCTGCTTCAAACCATTTGAACTCATCGACCCCTCTACCTCTCCTTCCTAACTCTATGGTTCAAACAGCATAATTGGAACACAAGTATTGTGTAAGAATGGCAACATTGATAGATCGTTTTGTTTCAATATTAGAATTGTGTTGATAACATACGTAGTGGTAGAAGTAGAGAAAATTGGAGAAGTAGGAAAAAGAAAGCTGTTTTTACTTTGGAGGCAAAAAATAAATGATGTGTTTATTATATTACTTCATTATGTATTTAGTGGTAGTTTCGAAGAGAGATTTAGTTTAGTTTAGTTTGAATTATCGTCGCACTAGAGCTACACGAGGGCTATTGGCGACGGGCGTCGTATTTTAGAACCACAGTCAAGTAACGAGTCGACACCTAAGTAGGCACCCAACGCAACCGTTAAGGGCGACATCGTACGCAGCGTTAGGACTTTGAAGGATATTTAACATGCACTCCCGCCACACGGGGTATTATTCGTCGGACATTTTTGGCTGCACGGGCCGTTTATAGGTCAGCAGTTAATTTGGCGATGCCCGGACCCGAACCTGGGACCCTCCGCATGGTAGGCGAATGCCTAACCGACTGGGCTCCCCAGCCCCCCTTAAATTACTTAGTATAAACGTAATTTACTGTGTATCATATTTAAACTATTATTATGAAATATAATAAAATCAAATCTAACAATAAATATAATTACAACAATGGGCTTGTTTCAGTTGACGTAATTCCTTCTAGTTTTCATTCCTATCTTTTTTCAATCTGTGCTTCGATTGGTGCTATATTTCCCATCATCTTTCCATATTGATTTATCAATTGAGGCTTGAGAAATAATTTGTTTTCATCCAGCCTTTCTGTTGCCACTTAAGACCTGAAACATTCTTATTATATTATGATTTAAAATTATTCTATCATTATTTAACGTTGTTATTGAATTGCCCAGTCGGTTAGGCGACCCCCTCAAATAACTATTGCCTTTCACAGCAATTGCTGCAACTGCTACGTTTGTTCATCCTGTGTTTTGTATTGTGACAATACATCAGCCATTCATTTTTTGAACAATATGATAGTTAATAATAAAACTAAACACATTGAAGTTAGATATTACTATATTAGAGATTTGTTAGAAAATAAAAAGTTCATTTTGAAATATATTAAAAGTGAGAAAAATGTGGCTGATCTATTGACTAAATGTTTGTTAAAATAAAGATTGTTGTAACTCAATTTTTTTTTTCAAATATTGTGAATGGGAAGGCAGTGTGAAAGATTCCCAATATTTCCCTTTAACTGCATGCTTTTTCCTCTTCAACTGTGACTGAACCAACGAGCTGATTGGTCACGTGACTGAACTTTTGCTATATAAACTTTTATCTTTGCTTGTAATAAAGAGAGCTTCTTCTACCCTATGACTTTGGTGTACCTTTTTGTATGCCAATATACTCTGCTCATTAACTTCACAGAAACTTTATTTCTTCTGAATAATGGGTTACAAGAAATTTATTTTTGTGACATAAATCAGTTCGCAATGACTTCAATTATATTTCACAAAGTGATTCTTTGATTGTATGTTGACATAAAATGTTTTGCTTCTATTTAAAAGCGCAGAATATTACATATTTATTTTTTAAAATATAAATTAATTTAGCAAACGATAAGAAATAATTATTGAATTTTCGAAAGAAAGTACACATGAAATTAATTACAACGTTTTATTGAAAGCATCAATTTACTAATTATTATATCTTTTTGTTTTTTTACTTTACCAACTGTTGTGTGGAGCGGTAAGTGACGATTCGTACAAACCTACTGTTATTTAAGGCATAATTTTACTAATTATTATCTTCTCTTTTGGAACCTTTTTTACTATTGAACGCAACTGTTGTGTGGGAGCGGGTTAAGTGACAGATTCTGTTACAAACCTACTTGTTATTTTTAAAGCATTAATTTTACTAATTATTTATTCTTCTCTTTTTGGAACCTTTTTTACTATTGAACGCAACTGTTGTGTGGAAGCGGGCTAAGTGACGGATTCTGTTACAAACGTACTTGTTATTTTTAAAGCATCAATTTTACTAATTATTTATTCTTCTCTTTTTGGAACCTTTTTTTTTGACTTATTGAACTGACAACTGTTGTGTGGGAGCGGGCTAAGTGACAGATTCGTTACAAACTACTTGTTTTTGTAAAGCATAATTTTACTTTAATTATTACTTCTTTTTTGCCTATTGACGACTGTTTTGTAAAAGCATCAGCTTTTACTAATTATTTTTTCTTTTGGAAACTTTTTTACTATTGAACGCAACTGTTGTGTGGAAGCGGGCTAAGTGACGATTCTGTTACAAACTACTTGTTTTTTTAGGGTTAAAAGCATGCAAGTTTTTGAACTAAGCGAATGGTGAGAATCTCGTCATCCGAATTCTTCTTTTCATAGGAACGTTTTTTTACATGAAGAAATTTAACTAAACTAGTTGGTACAAATAGTGAACTATGTTTTTTTACGTAGCGCACATAAATACTGAACCATTGCTAGAAGGGAAACTGAGTGAGATGGGAGCAAAACTCACTACGACCGCGAAAGGACTATTTTCCTACACTGGTAAGTGCAATCTTTACTGAGACCCCTCTAAACTTATTGACTAGTTGGCTGCCTAAAGTATTTAACATTTTTTAGTCGAGCCCATAAATTACTTACTCATTCCAACTTTAAGAATAACCATGTGGAGTATCACTAACGAAAAACCAGCGAAGACGAACCCAATAAGCGGAAATGAGGCAAGTTTCTAGGTTTTCTGCCCGGTTCGTTTCTGCTGCAGTGCCGTGTATTCCTCCGTGTTTCGTTATTGAACGAACGTGCATTGAACCTGCTCGTTTGCTGCCCTGTCCAGTGAATAACACACCTTTACTCCACGTTTCTTCTAGCTCAATGACTTGACTTTTTTTAGGAGGAAAGAGTTGAACTGAATATCACCAAATCTCATGTGAGGAAAGGGGGGGGGGCGCGTCAAATATAAAGTAATTTTTTCCAGCGAAAAATCAATGTAAAATTGCGAAAAAAAGGGAGTTAAATTTTAAAAAAAAAAATTACTTGGCTTAAATTTCTCGAAATCTTACATTACGAAGCCCATTTTCAATTATGTATTTTTGTTAACATTTTCAGTTTAAAAGTGTTAGTGTGACAGCAATTCATTAGTATGAAATAGGTAAAAGTTAAGATTATAACATGCTTCACTTTTTAAACGTAATTAGCGAAAAAAACGTAATTAGCAAAAAAATAGTACAATAAAATCAAAATTATATATTCAAAATAAGGAGACAGTAAAAGTTTTTGTAGCAGAATGATATCAAATTAATAATGGAATATAATTTTAGAGTTTAATTATAATTTCATTATCTAAATAATAACTAATAATTACTCTTTTCGATAAGATGGTTGAAGCTTCTTATAGGAACCATATTTTTAGTAAAACCAAGCGCCAAATTTTTAACAGTTAAGAGGGACTGTCAGTCCCATAGAGATAATGCATTAGTTGCGAAATCACAATTTTTGTAAAAGAATTGCTTTGCTATGTTATTCCATTTTCACTAGGTATGAGAATCATCATAACATCAATTTGAAACAAAATTGAATAGAAAATAACATCCGGTTAATGAATTATTAATTGATAACGTTTTAAAATAGTGTCGCCATCTGCTGTAATTTTTTGGCATTTTAAAATTTCAAAAATATATAATTAAATAACTAGATAACATTTTCGTTTCAAAATTTGTTTCATTTCGATGTTATGTTCATTCTTATACTTGGGAAAAAAAAGGGCTAACATGGCAAAGCAATACTTCTGCGGAAGTTGTGATTATAATACTGATGCATTAGCTCTATGGGACTGACAATCCCTCTTAACGGAATGTTTTGTATAGGATGCACGACTTCGACGATAACGGAGGTTTGGACGGAATCGAGATCCGTGCAGCGCTCAACCACAGGATGGAGCACCTGTCCGAAGAAGAAGCACACGAGGCTGTGGACGTCGAACGTATGGGAAACCATTGTCATTACTATTTTCAACCTCTGAGGAATACAGACGTATAAACCCATCATCTGATTGTCAGGTTTTCCAGCAAAGCACAATTTTTTTTAAGGGAACATGGTACCACTTTCAAAAAAATCTTTAATTTTGACATATTCACTATAAAATTGATGTTTTATTACTTCAATCTGTATTTAAAAACATATATGACAAGAAAAATTTAAAAATAATTAAATTTTTGTAAGTTATTTTTATAAAAAAAAATTTGAACTTTTTTAAAATGCTAAGGCTTTTTTAAATGCAAATATTTTAACCCGAAATTTTTTTTCTCATGTACTTTAAACTGTTTTACATAAGAATTGGTATGCAAATTTGTAGTTCTTCAGTAGTTGTTTTATAAAAAATATTTATCTAGAAAATCCCAATTTTTTTAGCATATTTGGAAAATTTCGACTTTAATATTTTTTTATAAAAAAAGTTACTTTTGAAAACAATTTTAATACCAATTCTTAATGTTAACATATTTGACAGACTGCATACAAAATTCCTTAGACTTTTATCAATAATTAAAAAAGTCTTAGTGTTTTGAAAAACTTGTCATCAAGGAAAAATTAATACTGAGAAAAACGCATTTAAAGTTTTCATTCGTTTTCATTTTTTATCCTACCTTTCCTCATCAAAAGTAGAATAACTTTTTTTAAAATATAGCTAGACTTTTAAAACTTGATAGACTTATTTAGAAGATTTAAAACTTTAATATTAGCACAGATAAAAAAAATCGCAATTTTTGCCATTTTTGAGGTACTGTGTCCCCTTAAAAAAAATTAACATTTTACTCAATTTCGAAATTTAAAGTATGGAACAATAATTCATAATCATCTGCTAAAGAAATAAAAATGTTCTGTTAAAATTTTAAATTTTAATCTAATGCAATGAAAACAAGATTGCACTTCAACCAAATTGTGTGATGTGTATCCCTCAAAGGGTTAAAAAAATTAATTATATGAAGAAATTATATAAGTATGAAACTTTTTAGATTCTCACTAGACCGAAAAATTTATAATAACCTATTACTTCACGAATGAGTGCATTTCCATAACTATTTTGACAGCTAAAATTTAGAGAACGTAAAGTTTTATTTTACTGCAGAGTTCCGGAAGGCTATTTTCAGAGAAATTAGTTAAATAGTCACTTGACTTGAAGTGAAGGACAGACCAAAGGTTTCCTTTTAAGCAATGAATTTTGACAATAACTAAAATAACGTATTTTCCTTTAATATACTCAAAAAAATTCCTATAGTACTGACAGATAGACGGAGGGACAAAACGTATAAGATAAGGTATCTGGTGATATAACATTCAACAAAATAAGAACTTTGAAAATCTTACGCTTAAAAAGGATGATAACGGAGGCTACATACAGACGGACGGATGGGCAGAAAGACGGACTATGGACAAAAAGAATAAAATAAAGTTATCTGACCTTTCAAACAAAAAATATTTAAATAGGACTGTTAGAGTGGATTTTGAAAGGGTCTGCAGAAAAAAAAAATTAAAAATAGCATTTAAAAATAAAAATTGTACAATACAAAAACTTCAACAAATTAAGATTTTAAGAATCTGTAAACAAAAATATTTTTCAATTTTTATGTTACTCATTGTTTAGAGATGAAAAAATATTGCCACTGTAAGAGTTTAAAAAATCAACGTATAAAACGTTAAAACCTTTAAACCATTTTATACGCTGCATTTTAGACTTCTAATTAATTACGCAAAGTTTTTTTATTATCACTACATTAAATATCACTATTTTATGAACTATTTTTTTAATTGCATGTTATTTAATTTACTCTTTTAGAAATATATTAACAAATGTTTGTTTTGTTTACTTTTTTTAGAAATGGTCGAGGAATTCATAAATATCTTTGACAAGAACAACGACGGGGTCGTAGATTATGCTGAATTTAGATTTGAAAAAATAAACTAATTTCATGTGGAATTATTAAATTTTCCCTCCTTTGGATTCATTTCACAATTTTTATTCGCATTTTAGCACATGGCATATCGTCGGTGAAATGACAAAACCACGAATGTGCAAAAACCATTTTGGACACAGGGATGGAAAACCGGAATCAGTTAAACCGGTTTTTAGCTTCGGTTAAATGGGGAAAAGTAGTTCTTCAGCTGAACCGGTTAAAACTGAGGAACCGGTTTGAATAAACATTTTAACCTGCTAAACTAAAGGTTATTGTTAGTTTGAATTATCGTCGCACTAGAGCAACACGACGGCTATTGGCTACGGGCTTCGTAATTTAGAACAACAGTCAAGTAACGAGCAGAGCCACCCCCTAAACTTGAAAAAGTTAATGCTGCTAGATAAATCAATGGATTATGGCGTCATAAAATATATCATAATGTATTTGTATGACATGGGTTTATTATTTATTAACACTCTCGTCGCCAATTTGAAGTTCTAGTGCGACGATAATTCAAGCCTAACGAAATAGACAGCTGGAATCGCTTCAACCAACCAAGCAACTGAAACCAGTTTTTCAAAGGATCGGTTTTTAGTTACTTTTACCTGGTCCCAATTAAACCGGAGAAAAAAAAAGAACCGATTGAACCGAAAAGAGGTTTTATTTTTTAAAAACCGCAAATCCCTAGAATCTGCACATTCGTGGTTTTGTCATTTGACCGACGATATATAAGGGACATTTAAAGACTTGATAAAATAAAGTTTAATTGTTATAGATATCTAAGGGAGATTTTAACTTTTCAATGCATTCTAAAAACAAGAAATTGGACCAGGAAATTTTTTTCTTAAGAAACTATGAAAGAAGTGATATTGAAACATACTAGTACATTAGAATTGAGGTGAAAATAATAAGACATTGATATTTTTACTTTTAAAAGCCGTTAAAAAATAAGAAATTGAACCAAAAAAGTTTTTCAGGGACTACGAAAGAAATAGTATTGAAATATACACTGCTCAAAAGAATTAGAGGAATGCATGGTTTAAACCTTTTCACCCCCAATGATTCCATTTGGAATCATCGGCATGCGATTTTTTTTTCTTACTAAGTTGAGCTCGCACTTATTTATCGTTAGATGGTAGAATCATGTCTTTTGAAGAATTAAATAACGTTTGTTTTAATTAATTGAAAATATGAAAAACATGGTAAAATAAAATTCACTCCCAAAAAATTTTATGAAATAAATTGACCTTAAATTCTTCACGCTTGCATTCTTAGATGTTTAAAAATTGATTTTAACTCTTTTTAATAAATAAAGTTTAAAAAAAATTGTTATAATTTATTCAAAAGTTATGATACCAATTTTTTTCCCTTAAATTTTAGTTTAAAAAAATTAAGATTTTAAAGTACCCCCGTTTTTTACCATTTCATGGTAGATACATAATGAATATATTTCACAAAGTTAAGATTTTTAAAATAAAAAATAAAAAGTTGAAACTGAAAGGGTTAACAAAAGTACAGAAACTGTTCCCCTGATTGTTTTGAGCAGTGTACTAGTACACTAGCATTTTGAAACTTATAATAAAAAGAGATGCGATAAATACAAAAGGTAAGTCGGAAAAAATTTTCATATTATTCACGATTTAATAATGTTTGGCTAATTCCATCTAAATGAAGATTTGTAGTGTGATTCACAAATCAAAGGCTTTTTTATAATATCGTGCAAAAAAACTAACTTTTTCAAATCAATAATCGTGGCAAAAGTGATGCTTTTAACGAAATCGTGTTTCAAAGTTACTTTTACGCACTAGTTCGACAAAGTAAATAAGAGCATCTGTTTGGTGTAAAATTCTTTATTTGAGCGTGATATTTTATTCGGCGGCTTTGTGATTGGTGGAAAATTCTTTATTTGAACGTGATTCTTTATTTGGCGTCTTATTTCCGATGCCAATCTAAGAAATACTTTTTGCACGTGACTTTACAATAATCATTAATATAAATAATCACCTTCAAATCATTTGAACGGGATAATAAAATAATTAATAAGCCAATCAATAAATGCCAATTTAATAAATACTTTTTTTGCACGTTATTATAAAAAATAGTGTATGACAACACGTTGAAAATAGCCTTTTTTAAACTCGTGAATTTATTTTACTCGTTTAAAAAAGCCTTACTTTTCACACTAGTTGCATAAATAACTATTAAGGGGACAGGGAACATATAGTTGGTTCCAAATATCAAATTTTCATTTTAACTTTCAATCACTAAAATTAATATTTACGAAAATTTTTATGTAATACGCATCTGAAAATGGGGTTGGAGTTTCCAAATTTGTGGTAGTTAATTTCAATATAACTTTGTTTCTAGCTTTCATATGTCATTATTTTAAAACACCGATTTTTAGCTTTTAGGTACACTTTCCAGCACAACTGTTGCGTGTATCTGAAAATATTTTTTTATATTAATAAAAAAAAGTCCAGTCAACGCAATGAACCTAGACTTTGACGATAAAACAATCATAATTTTAGTCTTATTTTTACTCACTTAATTGTTCATTCACTTGTTAAATAGACATGTATACAACTTCAATAGACATGTATACAACTTCAAAGGAAATTTCGACTTCCTTCTAGTAAAATAGAAAAAAAAAGAAAAAGTGCACCTTAAGGTTGAAAATTGGTGTTTTGGAATAACAATAATTTAAAGCTGGCAACAAAGTTACATTGAAATTAAATTCCAAATTTGCAAACTCCAGCCCCATATTCAAATGTGCATCATAGAAGTTCTTTCGTAAAGGCCCGATTCAGTAACTAAAGTTTAAATGAAAATTCGATATTTTGAGTGGCCGTTTTGTTCCCTGTTACCTTAATAAATCGGGGGGGGGATCAAATTAAATGAAACATGTTATATTATTTTAGTGCAGTAAGTACAGATCAACTATTTTTTAATTTAATGTTATAAGTTGCAATGATAATCACATATTAGCACACGTGACTTACACTACAGAAAGGGCAATTTTGCATGTAAATTATCGGGCTGGCCGGTAACGCGTTACTTGTCATAATTACACTCTTAAAACAAAAGAGTGAAATTCACTCCTATAGGAGAAGTGCATTTTCGGCACCGGAAAGGAGTGGAAATTAACTCAGACTGAGTTAAAACCGCTCGTTTTTTAAGAGTGTAATTTTCAGTTAATCTATTAGGTATAATTCGTTACATTGAGAACCAGTAACTTTACAGTAATTCGTTACATCATTTTTGAAAATAATTTTTGTACAGTATACGTTACTTTCATTAACCTTTCAGTCCAGTGATGCATTTGGCATCATCATGTTTCTCATCATAATTTAAAAAAATATAGGGCTGAGCATCTATTGGATATAAAATATTTTCTAATATAAAAACTTTGAAGATCGAATGATGTACTTTTTGATATCATAAATGACTATAGACGATCAGAAAAAAAATTTCTTAAATGATGATGCCAAATTGTCATTGGGACTGAAAGGGTTAATTATATCATTAACACTCTAACAAATGTCCAAAACAAAAAAAAAATACTTTAAAAAACGAAATAAAAAACTTTCACGTGCTCTTTGCTAAGAGGAGAAATATTGTTAACACAAAAATGAAACGTTCCCTACTGATTGCAGTGATTACACACTCATCTAGCAGTGATGATGATTTTTTTGAGAATGTAAAAACTAGACATCCTTCCGCCGAAGCCGATTTTGAGTTGTCTACATCTTTCCAAAGTAACGACCATTATATGACTGTATTCGTTACCCTACTAACAATTAAAATCATGTTCATAAAATATAATACCTCCTTATCAGCCAGTACGGCTGT
This sequence comes from Oedothorax gibbosus, assembly GCA_019343175.1. Lineage (NCBI taxonomy): Eukaryota > Metazoa > Arthropoda > Arachnida > Araneae > Linyphiidae > Oedothorax > Oedothorax gibbosus. The sequence goes on along the minus strand of JAFNEN010000710.1, from coordinate 114,322 downwards.
TGAAAGGTTAGTTATGGTGGTTTATGTCTCCGGACCCAACCCAATCGTAGCTGTGTAAGCGATAAAAATTTGAGTTGCAGCTTTTGTTGTACCCCAATAAGTAGATTTTCTGCTGTTTAATAAAGTCTATTTTAGAAAAAATTTATTCATTTATACTTTATTTTTCAAAACATTTGTAAATATGAAATTTTGTCGTAAAAGTAATCTTAAAAGTAATTGTAATTGTAATTTGTTACTTTTGGAAATTGATAATTTTACAATTAGTTACTTTTTACGAAAAGTAATTGTAATTGTAACGAGTTACATTTAAACAAGTAAAGGCCCAGCCCTGAATTACCCATTTATAATTTTAAAAGAATAAATATGTTACTGGATACAGACGAATAATAAAAGGATAAAAAAAAATCCTCACGAGTTTCTAAATATCCCATTGATATAATTCATCATTGATTAATTCATTTTTTTATAAATATTTAAGGGAGCTAGATTTTAACACTGTAATGCCTTCTAAAAATAAGACTTCCTTAAGAGGGACTGTCACTCTCATAGAGCTAATACATTTTAGGTTTGAACTCACAACTTCCACAGAAGTATAGCTTTGCTATGTTAGCCCTTTTTCACCAGGTATGGGAATCATCATAACATCAATTTAAAACAAAATTGAAAAGAAAATAACATCTGGTTATTGAATTAAAATTGATAAATATTTAAAATAGTGTCGCCATCTGCTGTATATTTTTGGCATTTTAAAACTTCAAAATATATAATTAAATAACTAGATAACATTTTCGTTTAAAATTTGTTTCATTTTGATGTTATGTTGATTCCCATACCTGGTGAAAAAGGGCTAACATAGCAAAGCAATACTTCTGCGGAAGTTGTGATTTCAAAACTAATGCATTAGCTCTATGGAATTAACAGTCCCTCTTAAAGATTTCTTAAGGACTATGAAAGAAAGTGTGTTGAAACATACTAACACACTAGAATTTTGAAATTGGTGATAATAATAAGACACGATTAAATATAAAATTAAAGTCAAAGAAATATTTTCAAAGTCATTCACTTTTTAATTATATTTAAAACTTTAAAAATATGTTACTGTTTACAAACATATAATAAAAAATTTCTATATAATAATAGAAAAATTCAACGAGTTTCTGAATATTCCATTGATATAACTCATCATTCGTTAATTCATTTTTATAAATATTTAAAGAAGGTTTTAACACTTTAATGCCTTCTGAAAGTAAGAATTTCCTAGATATTTCTTAAGTACTGTGAATTAAGGAAGTTTTAATGCCTTCTAAAAATAAAACTTTCTTAGACATTTGAAATACATTGTGTTGAAACATACTAACACACTAGAATTTTGAAATTGGTGATAATAAGACACGCGATTAAATATAAAATTAAAGTCAAAGAAATATTTTCAAAGTCATTCACTTTTTAATTATATTTAAAACTTTAAAAATATGTTACTGTTTACAAACACTTAAATAAAATTAAAAGAGAAATTATTTACGAAAATAAGAAGAAAAAAAATCACGAGTTTCCGAATATCCCATTGATGTAACTCGCCATTGATTAATTCATTTTTATAAATATTTAAGGAAGATTTTAACACTTTAATGCCTTCTAAAAGTAAGAATTTCCTACAGATTCCTTAAGTACTGTGAATTAAGGAAGTTTTAATGCCTTCTAAAAATAAAACTTTCTTAGTCATTTCTTAAGGACTATGAAGTAAATTATGTTGAAACATACTAACACACTACACTCTTAAAACAAACGAGTGGTTTTAACTCAGTCTGAGTTAATTTCCACTCCTTTCCGTGCTGAAAATGTACTTCCCCTATAGGAGTGGATTTCACTCTTTGCGGAGTGGGTAAAAGAGTAAAGAAATAAAGAAACAATCTACGTCCTACACTCTTAAAACGAGCGGTTTTAACTCAGTCCGAGTTAATTTCCACTCCTTCCCGGTGCCGCACTTCCCCTATAGGAGTGGATTTCACTCTTTTGTTTTAAGAGTGTAGAATTTTGAAATTGGTGATAATAAGACGCGATTAAATATAAAATTAAAGTTAAAGAAATCTTTTTCAAAGTCATTCACGTTTTAATTATATTTAAAAACTTTTAAAATATGGTACTAAATACAAACATATAATAAAAGATATCTATAAAATAACAGAAAAATTAACGAGTTTCTGAATATTCCATTGATATAACTCATCATTCGTCAATTTTTTTTGTAAATATTTGAGAGATATTTTAACACTTTAATGCCTTCTAAAAATAAAACTTTCTTAGGTATGTCTTAAGTACTATAAAAGAATTTGGGTTGAAACATACTAATACACTACAAATTAAAAAAATTGATGATAATAAAAAGATACGATTAAATGTAAAATTTAAGTCCAAGAAATCTTTTTCTGCAGTCATTCACATTTTAATTACATTTAAAAATGTACATTTAAATATGTTTCTGTATACAAACATATTATAAAAGGATAAAAAAAATGAAAAACTCACGAATTTCTGAATATCCCATTGATATAAAGTCCAAGTCCCGGCGAACCAAAAACCCTATAAACCGAGCAGCCTCATTCCCAAAGGAGCCAAGCAACAAATGAAAAAGTCTCCGTGACTTTCCCCAACCAGAAGCCCTTCCGCCAATGAAGGTGGGAATAAGAAGGAAGTGCTTGGCGACGAAAGAAAAGTGAAGCCACCAAATCGAGGGATAGGCCCAAACGAACCTCAGTTAATGTTATTTCTACAGTCGGCTCACTGCCTGAGAGGAAAAGACTCTAAAGCCCAAGATCGCGGGTTCGAGCACCGGCTGAACGATTTTCAAGATGGGAAAATCGTCGGCACTCATGTGATGTGATTAAGTGGCATTTAAGCGTCATGGCTTTGAGTTCAGATTAATTGCATCTGAGCGCCAAAATTGGAAGCGGGAGTCTCCTATATGGTGCAAAAAAATGGCTCTCACTTCAGGAAAATATGCCGAGTCTGCAAAAGGCTTGCCAACTAAAGAAGCCACGCTTTTAAATGAAAAAAAAAATTATGGGTTTTGTGGAAACATCGTCAAACAAGAGCTACACGAGGATTATGGGTGACGGGCCTCGCAATTTGGAACTGCGGTGAAATGACGTGGGCGACACCTGAGCAGACACCTAATACAAAACTATAGCGAGGTCGAACGCGGCATCAGGACTTTAATCACCACATATTTACGACGAGCACATGTGTCACAGTGTACTCAGAGTATTTCATAAGGTACAAATATGTGTGTGTCTGCCAATAGCAAATTAAATTACTGACACTCTGTAAAAAAAAGTGTTTTTACAGGGAAAAAAGCTGTTACATACATACAAATGCTGGTATGTCAGAAAAATACCGTATACTTTACATAGATAATCTGTCTATTTTATACGATTAAATTTTAACGAAAATAATGTGTTTTTAACGGACAATTTGTAAAGGAAAAAAAGTAATTTATGCAACTAGTGTGAAAAGTAAGGCTTTTTTAAAGGAGTTGAATAAATTCACGAGTTTAAAAAAGGCTATTTTCAACGTGTTGTCATACACTATTTTTTATAATAACGTGTAAAAAAATGTTTATTAAATTGGCATTTATTGATTGGCTTATTATTTTATTATCACGTTCAAATGATTTGAAGGTGATTATTTATATTAATGATTATTTTAAAATCACGTGCAAAAAGTATTTCTTAGATTGGCATTGGAAATAAGACGCCAAATAAAGAATCACGTTCAAATAAAGAATTTTACACCAATCACAAAGCCGCCGAATAAAATATCACGCTCAAATAAAGAATTTTACACCAATCAGATGCTCCTATTTACTTTGTCGCACTAGTGCGTAAAAGTAACTTTGAAACACGATTTCGTTAAAAGCATCACTTTTGCCACGATTATTGATTTGAAAAAGTTAGTTTTTTTGCACGATATAATAAAAGTGTTTTTACAGGGAAAAAAACTGTTAGCTGGTATGCCAGACAAATACCGTATACTTTACATAGATAATCTGTCTATTTTATACGATTAAAATTTCAACGAAAATAATTTGTTTTTAACGGATAATTTGTAAAGGAAAAAAAAGAATTTTTATCTTTAGAGACATTCAACTTTCTTCATTTGGATCTTCAAATCATCTCTTTAAAAATAAACCCAATACTGAATTCCAAACAAGTATATTATTTTTAAAAAAAATCAAAAAAAATTATGCATTGAAAACAACCATACATTTTTGCTCATTTGAAGGTCATTTGAAAGATTAGTTACATCTTCAGATCCTCATCTAACACCTGGCGCCAAATCATGAGCCAAACACATATTCCGGAAGCGATTTGTGGCTTCAGTTGGCAACCCGGTTCCCACATTATTTTCACCGGAGGGCATTTCCCATTCCATTCTAACCTCCATACCATCCTTAGAATAAGTAAAAAAAATACCTTCTAACTATTTATCGATTAATCGAAGGGCGTGTTATCGATAGGCCTATCGTGATACGTATGAGGACATGCATATGAGAAACGACCCATTTCTGTGATGTAAATCGCCCACACGAACATTCTTTTTCTGCGGATAAATTAAGTTAGAAGTGTAATTATTGGAGGAATCCATAAGGACGGCTGAAAATAACTGATTATTTTTCATAAATGAAAAGCAGGACGGGTTCGGTAATGGGCATGTTTCACGTCGTGAGTGGCAACAGTTCCAGTGATATTGTTTTCATTTTTGGTACATTTGGTATCACATTTGATTTGAACAATATATTTTCTTATTCCTTACTAAGACGAATGTTGTGTGTACAGACTTTTTTTTTCAGTAGAACTAAAGCTTTTATCTGTTCGTGAATCATGGTAAATTGCTGTCCCACAATTTCGCTTAATTTCTCGGCATAAGACATCGAAGCAGAAGTTTTCCAGCGATATTGAAGTTTTGGTAATACTTCGCTTACTTGAAATTCAAGCGAATTATAGTTCCCGCCACCCTTATTTGTTACACTTTAGGGATTTAAAACCGAAACCGTTTTTTGCCCTCGGGTTTGACTGAAAAACCGGTGTTTTCATGAGGCCGGTCTAAACCGGAAACGGGTTTTCTGCGGGGAAAACCGTCTAAAAACCGGAAATAGGTTTTTTTTCTCAAAAACCGCCATCGGCGTTTTTTTTTTAATTATATAATTTTTTTTTTAAAAAAATGTTAGTTTTGCACTATGTTAACGGCATAGATTGCAAATGGGAGGAATTATTTTTTTTTAAAAAGGAAAAGGAAATAGATGGAATAATGCAAAGCTTAATAAAAATACTCAAAACGATTAGAAAAACCGGAATAAAAAAAAAGAACATCATAAAGTAGTAAGAATTAGGAAGAAAACCTAGAACTTAGTTTTCAACAAAACACTTTAAACATTTAAAATTGACTGTGTAAATTGTTTTTTTTAATTCGAAAATAAAGTTTACAAATTAATTGATTTTTTCAATTAATTAATAAGAAACTGAAAAAACTTTGGCAAAAATACGGTTTTCCATTTTTTTTTTTGTATTGAAAAACCAGTTTCGTGGAAACCGGTTTTATAAAACCAATCTTTAAGGTTCGGTAAAACCGGGTCGGTTTTACTGGCGTTGTAAAAAAACCGGGTTTTGAAAAACCGATTTTTTCTAAAAAAAACCGCCATCCCTAACGTGTTCTAATTTGGTGGCGGAGAGTATAAAACCAATAAAGTTTAATAAATAGCAGGAAAAAAACAAGTTGCACGTAACTAACTCTAAAGTAACAGACGAAAAAAAACGCTCATTTTGAAAGCGAATTAAATTACGTATATAAAGTCTAATTTTCACAAATATCTGTGAAGAAATAATTTGGAGGACATGCGTATGAGAAAAAATTTTTAATCTAAATCTATCACACGGACATCATTATTTGGCTTCCGGATAAATTAAGTTAGAGGAAAATCACTGGAAAAATCATAAAAAGTCTGAAAATAACTTAATTGAAATTTTAAGTGAAAAGAAGAACACGTTCTTCATTTTGAAATGGGTTCTAATGTTTTGTGGTAAAATTATTTGTGGAAAATTTTATTTAAAAATATACGAACCATTTAAAAAAAAAAAAAGGTATTATAGAGTTTTGTAAACCAGCTACATCTATAATAATAAAAGAAAGAGTCTGTGTGTCTGTATGTCTGTGGATCGTAAAAGACCTACTTATACTGCACTCAGAAATTCGAAATTTTTAAGATAGATTCCCTTTAATACCAACGTGTGAACCTGAGGCTTAGTTTTTTCATAATTGTTCCATTTTTAGAGAAAATTATAATTTTCTGAAAAAATACACCACTTTCGCTCAAATCCGATCATTTTTTCCCTTTCGTGTTGCCATTCGACAGAAGAAATTAAAATGAACACAAAAATTAATTTAAAAATTGAAATTGCTTTTATTTTCTTGCCATTACCTACAGAAACTAAATTAATGATTTGAAAAATTGAACGTGCCAATGAGCTAAGTTTTTTTTTTTTTTTTTAAACCCAGAATGGAGGTTTTGACGTGAAATAACATTGTTATACAATGATGGTTAATTTTGAATTTATCAGGAAAATTGCGATGACAGTAAGTTCATATTGAGGAAGACTTTTGTGATATGAGGATGTGCATTTTATAGTGATGTATTTTTATTTTGGAATTTTAAAGCAATATAAGTAACGCGATTTTATTCTTTATAATGAACGAGAACAAAGGCAAAGCTTATTATCCTATAGCTTATTATCCTATAGCATATTAAATGACACATATACTTTGATAGATTTGATATTGTTTTAGTCCGTGCGAAGAACGGGTATAAATTTGCTAGTTTATCATAAAAAAAAGGTTTGTAAAAAATATTCAATTACATCCGACATCTCAATTCGGCTTAGAAATTATTTTCTTCCCGTTGGATTAACAGACTTTAGTTTGGAGACCCGTCTACCGCTCCCTTATCTCTAACTTTTTTTCTTGCAACTATATTAAAATATAACAGGCTACTTTATATCGAGAATCTAACGTTGTTTAAACAGTAAATTTATATACCATTCTAAAAATAAGTTTAGAAATTTTTATTAACAAACAAAAACGTTTTCAATAATGAAATATCAATATTGGAATATTTTCAATAATGAAATATCAATATTGGAATATTTTCAATAATGAAATATCAATATTGGAATATTTTCAATAATGAAATATCAATATTGGAATATTTTCAATAATGAATATCATATTGAATATTTCAATAATGAATATCAATATTGGAATATTTTCAATATAAATATCAATATTTGGGATATTTTCAATAATGAAATTCAATATTGGAATATTTTCAATAATGAAATATCAATATTGGAATATTTTCAATAATGAAATATCAATATTGGAATATTTTCAATAATGAAATATCAATATTGGAATATTTTCAATAATGAAATATCAATATTGGAATATTTTCAATAATGAAATATCAATATTGGAATATTTAGAATAATGAAATATCAATATTGGAATATTTTGAATAATGAAATATCAGAGTTTATATTAGAAATGAAATATCAATATTGGAAAATTTTCAATAATGAAATATCAATATATTTACTGGGCTTACATTATACACTTACTGGCCTATTTTAATTTTGAGATTTAAAAAAATCTTCAATTGACGAGGTTATATGTGACTGTTACTATGTATCAAACAATAACAGCGACAGTTTTCTTTCAGTAAAGGGGCGTTACACCGTAGACAGTTACACACGCACAAACGCATTTATGAAAAAAAATTCAGCTTGGATTTATTCGTGTTTATAAACTTTGCGTTGGAATGTATTGTTTAAAATTAGTATTCATATATTCCAAAAACATTGAAGATAATCAAAAATTAATGTAGATTATGACGTAGATTTATGCATATTTGACTCCATTATATTTTTTAAATCATGATTGTAGTAAAATGGTTTTTAAACTAAATACATTTAGAGCAATCATTTGTATAAGTAAAAATACTTTGTAATAAATAATGTATTTTGAATTGTATGAATTTTATTTCAGCTAAATTAATGATATCACGCACTTCGGAGTTGAATAATAGATATTGTTAAGATTTAAAAAAAAAAATTAAAAACCTCATGTACTATATGCTTAGATTTTCAGGGGAGGAGGGGGAAGGAAGATAGTAACTTTCCAACACTTTAATTATTTAATTTTTTTATTGATTTTTATTTTGATAATCATATCATTGAAAGTTTTACTTATATTTTATTTATCAATTTATTTTGTCGTTTCCGATAGTTATTTTTAAAAAAAAAAAAATTAACAGCCAACGTACTTAAATATATAATTTTATGGTGTCACTATTATTCAGCAGATTTTCGTAGGTAATTTTTAATAAAATATGAAATTTGCACTTAGCTCATACATATAAAGTTTTACAAAGTTATACTAAAACTTAGACTTCAAAGTCTATTACATTTTAAATTATAGTTTTTGAAGTTTCTCAGAACTTTGTAACCAGAGACTTTTAAGAAAAATAGTTGAAAAAGTAAGATTGATATTTCATTACTGAAATAACTTCAATATTGATATTGATTTGAACTTGAATTGACAATATTGAGTATCTATATTTTTTTTTACTAATTTTTCTTCTTTTTTTTAATTCGAAAGAATTTTTTAAAAAAAATGAAAAGTAGGTATTGACATTCTGACGCTGACCGTCTGTCCATACCCCCTTCCAAAATCGGTTCTATCCGTCTTAAAAATGATTTTTAGCCTACTTTTCTTTTTTTAATTCGAAAGAATTAAGTAGGTATTGACATGCGGTTGATGTCCGTCTGTCTGTCCGTACCCCCCTTCCAGAATCGGTTATATCCATCGGATCTTAAAAATTCTTTTTTTGTTAGAAAGCTATGACCTCAGATACCCAACTTTCATACTTTTTGTCCGTCTGTCTGTACGTCCGGACGGACATAAATCTACTATCTTTCGGCAAATTTCCCATTGAATAAGCATTGAAATTCAATTTTGAGTCATTTAAATCACTGTTGCCAAATCAACAATGGCATGAGAAACTTTATTTCAACATATTTGAAGCAAATAATATTTTCATGAATCAGTTTGGAATGACGTCATAAAATGTAGCACAATTGATTCTTTGATTATTCATTAATTATCTACCAAGAAAGCGGCAATGCATACTTTTGCATGCAATTATGCTTAGTTTTAATTTACATTTCTTATTTTTAACGCCAGTTCGGAGTAGTTTCATTACTTTTGTTATCAATAAATATTTAATTATTCTTCGAACTACAAATAAATCACGAGCAGATGATAAATAATATTTAATTAATTTACAAAAGAATATTAAGGAAAATAGTTGATTTTGGCTTTTAGAAGTTTAAATTATAGCTGGGTGCTGCGTTTTCGATTTTTTTTTCCTAATGTGTTATAAATCTAGTGTAGAAACGGCTGTTGATATTTACTTTAGGAACCTAGTTTTTTTTCCCGATTAGAACTTCAGTTAGTATTTAAGTAACAGGAAAGTAGGCTATTTTAGTTCTTTATGAACTTCTTGTTTTTGTTAAAAATATATGACCTCAGATACCCATCTTTCATAAATTTGCCCATCTGTCAGTACGTCCGGACGGGCATCTGTCTTCTGTTTGTCGGAGAATTTCCCATTGAATTAGTACAGGGTGGCGCAAATAAAAGTGGCCCTGTAATGGAGATAAGAATACGATAGAAAATCTGCCAAGTCAAAACCAATGCATAAGCAGGTTTGCTAACTGAAGCTATTGATCGCTTCAATATTAAGCCCAACCAGACGCTTGGCGAATTAAATTCCGGTAACTATGCCATCTTCCCCTGTGCACTGATCTAATCAACGCAGACTTACAACTTACACGGCTTAGACTCAAATCTGAACTCGCCAATAGTCCATATGCAGGTCTAGTCTAGTAACAACCAAACCAACCAATGAAAATACAGGTGCCAAGTGAAGCCATTGCACGCTTCAATAATCTTATTTCTACTTAAAGGCTTTCAGACGGCTTCAATAGCTATTCTCGCCAAGCATCTCAATGCATTCCTATCTCTATGCCGGGGCCACTTTTATTTGCGCCACCCTGTATTTGAATTTAATTGGTTTTAAAAAGCTTAAATTACGATTGGATGTTGCGATTAGCGATTTTTTTTTCTAATGTGTATAAAACTTGTGTAGAAGCGGTCCAGGTGATAGTTACTGTTACAAACCTACTTATCTTCCGATTAAAATATCAGTAAGTATTTAAGTAACAAAGTATTAAGAAAAAACAGTCACTCTCTCTCTTACCCTAACCTATCTCATTCGAAAAATGTAATTTTCAGCATCATATTAGATAACAAAAAAATTTCATTTTACAAAATATTATATATATTTATTCTTCGACATGAAAGTAAATTTAGCAAACGATAAGAGATAATTATTGAATTTTTGAAGAAAAATAGTTTGTTTAATTTTGACTTTTAAAAGTTTGATATCGTGTGAAAACACTTCTAAATGACAGTTTCTGTTACAGTCTGAAATAAATCAAATTCGAAATTACTTAACAGTTTCAAGTTAATGTATTCGAAATAAAAAAAAAATCGATATTTTTACAGAATCATCCGCGAGAAGATATGTCCAGCGTAACTAACACAAGAATAATTTATTCTAAAAAAAAAACTTCGCTGTCACAATCGATGAAACAAGGGAAATGATTCGTCTCAGTTGGAAGTCTTTCTTTTGCCGAAAAACTACTTTTATGTTCCCTACTTTGATTTGCGTCTCAGAGCGAGAGAGGTGTATGCCCTAAGAGTCGGAACAGTCCTAAAAAACGGCCAAAGTTCTTGACAATTTTTATGTCTTATAATCCAAAAGCTTCAAAATTCGGCATAATAGGTTTTCAACCCTTCTGAGACGATCTAGGCAAGCACTGATCATCGCCTAGGCCTACAAAAGGACCCGGCCTAGGACCCATAATTCTAAGGAGCCCGAAAATTATCCTTAAACCGATAAATTTTGCTTCACATTCTTAACAATTTCATATGATTTTACAGCCAATATAATTTAAAGCATTATAATGTTTGCTTTTCCATAGAATTAAGCACTATGATGGATTGGAATTATTGAATTTGTTGATTGACCTTACTTAAAAAGGATTTTTTTCAACTGTGCATTTTTATAGCCTACTTTTCTTTTTTTAATTCGAAAGAATTTTTTAAAAAATGAAAAAGTAGGTATTGACATGCGGTCGATGTCCGTCTGTCCGTACCCCCCTTCCAAAATCGGTTCTATCATTCGGATCTTAAAAATTCTTTTTTTTTTGTTAGAAAGCTATGACCTCAGAGACCCAACTTTCATGCTTTTTGTCCGCCTGTCCGGACGGACATAAATCTACTATCTGTCGGCGAATTTCCCATTGAATTAGCATTGAAATTCAATTTTGAGTCATTTAAATCACTGTTGCCAAATCAACAATGGCATGAGAAACTTTATTTAAAAATATTTGAAGCAAAATAATTTCTTCATAAATCATTTTGGAATGACGTCATAAAATGTAGCACAATGTGATTCTTTGATTGTTCATTAATTGTTTACCAAGAAAGCGGCAAGGCAAATTTTTTGCATACAAGTCTTAGTTTTAATTTACATTAATTTTTTTAATGCAGTTTGGAGTAGTTTCATTATTTTTGTTATTAATAAATATTTAATTATTATTCTTCGAACTACAAATAAATCGAGCAGACGATAAATAATATTTAGTTATTTGTGAAAGGAAAATAGTTGATTTTGGCTTTTAGAAGTTTAAATTATAGCTGGATGCTGTGTATAGCGATTTTTTTTTTTCTAATGTGTGTAAATCTAGTGTAGAAACGATTGTTGATGATATTTACTGTTATGAACCTAGTTGTTTCCCGATAATAATTTAGTAAGTATTTAAGTAACAGGAAAGTAGGCTATATTAGTTCTTCAAGAACTTCTTTTGTTTATTAAAATATCACTCCGAAAAGGACCCTCCTCTAAAAGAATCAGGAAATTGGCCCCCAACTTGTCATGGTCAGGGCCTAGATCTACTAGACCCTAATTTAGTTAATGTGTCGCTTATGCGTCGATGGCCCTATGTTTTCCTACGGTTTTTGAAAAGCTGGTTTTTGGTGATTTTGTTTATAACTATGGTGGCCGCAGCTGGTTTTTGGTTGTATCTTTAGTTTAGTTTAGTTTGAATTATCGTCGCATAGAACTACACGAGGGCTATTGGCGACGGGCGTATTTTAGAACCACAGTCAAGTGACGAGCCGACACCCGAGTAGGCACCCAACGAAACCGTTAAGGGCGACATCGTACGCAGCGTCAGGACTTTGAAGCATATTTAACGTGCACTCCCTCTTACGGGGTATTATTCGTCGGACATTTTTGGCTGCACGGGCCGTTTATAGGTCGGCAGTGATCCCGAACCTGGGACCTTCCGCATGCTAGGCGAATGCCTAACCGACTGGGCTCTCCAGCCCCTTGGCAGCTCCCAGACCACTGTGCGGCCGTAGACGTTTGTGCCGCCTATTTTGTGGAACACAAATGATTTTGGAAGATTTATTTTTTAATTTAAAGTCCATTATTATTGAAAATACAAATGCAAGTATCTATGTTGTTACGATATGTTTGTATATAATACTCAACAAGTTCCATTGGATTTCTCCAATATCAAACGAGACATTAATAAACCAGCCATCGGCTAACAGCTAATTGTGTTAGTAGTAAACCAAGGTAAGTTAGTATAGGCCCAGTGGCTTAGTGATAGTACTTCGCATTGCCACGCCACAGGTCCGGGGATCGAATCCCGGATTGGGCGAGGTTGACCCATCCTTTCATCCCTTGAGTGGGTCGATAAAATGGGTACCAAACATATGCTTGGGAACTAAACACTGGGGGTTCCGCGTGAGGCTGACTATTTACCGGGACATTAGATCATGTTATGTTATACATGATCTAATGTCCACTATCGCTGACCTTCAAATCAGTAACCTTGCCTTACAAAGCAAACAATCCCAACTTGAAAATGAAAACTATAATACCAATAAGCAAATACAAGAACTCAAACAAGAAATGATCGAATTGAAACAATATTCGCGCCGTAACAATTTGTTAAATCTCTAATCTGCCGGAATCCGAAAGAGAGGATCTCATCCAAGTCATGAAAAACCTTCAAGAAGCTGCTGGTGTCAGTTTTGCGGATAAAATGACTGCTCGAGTACCCATTTTCAACAAAGGAAAGCCAAAACCGATTATTTGTCAAGTAGACTCAAAATCGGTTCGTGACGATCTATTGAAAAAACTTCGCAATTCCAAACTCACCGCAACACAAGTAAACTCCAGATTCCCCGAAATGCCTCTATACTTTAACGAACACTTAGGGCCGTAGTGAGCCTTAATCAGTGGGCATGCAGGAGTAAGATACTTGTAGTTAACCTTTAAAGAAGGACGAAAGACGATGCTGAGCTTTCAAACGTAATTCAGGTTTATTTCTCGCACACTCACATCAGAACAAAAACGAGACGTATATTGGCAGGTGTTTTGGTAATCAGCCGAGCGGTGACGACCCACACTTACGTCATCTCCGGTGGCAGTCCTCTTCTTGGCAGAATGCCAGGATTCGAAGCAGAGTTTGTCTAGGATAATTATTCCGACCAACCTACAATGGGTCGTTGGCACCTCACCGCTCGCTTGCCCCCTAACCACCATCCAACATACCGCCCACCTTGAAGTACATTACTTCAAAACTAGAAATAAATATATAAACATTGACAATGAAATGAAATATAATATAAACTTAAGATTGTTCGTTGGTAATTGGTAATCTCACCAACTTGGTGATCGGTCTAGTGAGGTTTCCCTCACTGGTCTTCAACTGCACTACACGAACCAATGTGTCCTTTCCAGGATGGGTAATAGTTACTCTTCCTAAACGCCATTTCAGAGGGGGCAGATTATCTTCTTTGATGAGAACTAAATCTCCCTCCTGAAGGTTGGTCTTTGACTGCAACCATTTCGGTCGGTTTTGTAGTCGCGATAGATATTCAGCAGTCCACCTTCTCCAAAAGTGCTGCGTAATTTTCTGAAGTAGTTGCCATCTGCTCAGATGATTAGTTGGCGTATTCAAGAGATCCCTTTCCGGAACTGATGTCATTGCGTTCCCGATTATGAAATGACCTGGTGTTAACACTCGCAAATCATTGGGATCACTTGACATTGCAGTTAGAGGTCTGGAGTTTAGGCAAGCTTCAATTTGTGTCAGGATTGTGTACATCTCTTCGAAAGATAGAATGACATCTCCTATGATTCGACGGAGGTGATGTTTAACTGACTTCACACCAGCCTCCCACAACCCTCCCATATGGGGTGCACTGGGGGGATTGAAATGCCATTGGATACCTTGATCGGAAAGATGAGAAGTTAATTTATGCATGTTAAACAAATCTGTCAGTTTTTTCGTTGCTCCCACGAAATTAGATCCTCGATCACTATAGATGTCACTACACAAACCTCTCCTAGACACGAACCTTCTGAGTGCGGCAATAAAGGCTTCTGTACTAAGGTCACTAACTAATTCCAAATGAATTGCTCTTGTAGAAAAGCAGACGAATAGTGCCACATATCCCTTGAAGGTGACTCTACCTCTGCCCGCAGAAGCTCTCAACTGGAATGGTCCGCAGTAATCAACTCCACATTTCAGGAAAGGGCGACTAGGATTCACCCGAGCCGATGGATAATCTCCCATTGCTTGTTGTAGAAGCTGGGCCTGTTGTCGACAGCAAACAACACATTTCTTAACTACCCTACGAATCGTATCTCTTGCTGAAATTATCCAGTACCTTGTTTGAACTACTGCTTGCATCAGTTGCATCCCTGCATGTAGGTGATCAATATGAACTTGTCTTAGTAATAATTCCGTCAGACGATGGTTTTGCGGAAGCAGGATCGGATGTTTTCTCTGCGTTGGAAGATTGGCATTTCTCAAACGCCCGCCCACCCTGATCAGATCTTGGTTATCTAGAAATGGACTTAAGCTTAAAATTCTGCTTTTGCATTTGAGTGTCCTACCTTTCTTCAAATCATTAATCTCTTCTAAAAAGACATCCTTCTGGGCTTTCTTTATCCAAACTGTTAATGCTTTTCTAACTCTTCGGTCGTTAAAAATACGAAATTTCTCTGGTCTTTTGGTTTTCTTGCATTATCTATGAATCGTAGACAATAGGCTGTTATTCGCTTCAACTTCTGTAAGCTTGAGTACGACTCTAGCAGGAATTGGTCCGCTTTAGTTGTGATCGTATTTGTTACCCGAAGTTTCTGCGCTCTTTCTTCTATCAAGGCCTCTTCGCTTGGCTCCAACCTTGATTCAGACGAATCAATATTTTCTTGGAGAAAACTTGGTCCTGACCACCACATGTAACGAGTCAAAAGATCTTGAGCACATATTCCTCGTGAAGCACAATCAGCGGGATTCGATTCGCTGCATACATGATGCCACTTTGCATTTGGTATAATGGTCTGAATGGTACTGACGCGGTTGGCAACAAATGTCTTCCACCTTGAAGGTTCCGAGTTTAGCCAGGCTAAAACTATGGTGGAGTCTGTCCAACAGTGCACTTCACCTGGAAAGGTTAAAGCTTTTAGAAGAACGTCGATAGTTTGAGCTAACAAGAGTGCTCCGCACAGTTCAAGGCGTGGAATGGAAACTGTCTTCACGGGAGCCACTCTAGTTTTAGCAATCATCAATCGTACGATTGGTTGATGAGACTGTTCGTAGGAACGGAGATACACTACTGCAGCATATCCACTCTCCGAGGCATCGCAGAATCCGTGTATTTGCCATTCTTTCGCTGCATCCCCTAGGACATACCTTGGAACTCTTAGATCTTGGAGTAGATGCAAACCTCGGCGATGACTATCCCAATACTCCACGATATCTCGAGGTAGGGGCTCGTCCCAATCTATCTTTAGTTTCCACAACTTCTGTAGTAGGATCTTACTTCGAATTGTTACAGGTGCCACCAAGCCTAAAGGATCGAACATCTTTGCAATGTCAGAGAGGAGGCGTCTTTTGGTAGGAGCGATCTGGAACTCTGGCTCGTCGACTTTAAATGAGAACGCATCTGATGCTGGATGCCATTGTAGACCGAGAGCTTTAACTGACTCGTCTGTATCAAAGATGATCGCGTCCTTGATCTGTCTGAATTCCGATGGAACATTTTATAGCACAGCCCTTTCATTTGAACACCATTTTCGAAGTTCGAATCCTCCTTTGTTCAAGATGGAGATAATATCAGTCTGTTAACTAAGTGCTTCGTCAATAGTATTGGCTCCTGACAATAAATCGTCCATGTAAAAATCTTTGGATATTGTCGTAGCAGCATGTGGGAAACTACCTCCTTCATCTTCCGCCAGTTGTCGGAGGCATCTCGTGGCAAGGTATGGTGCAGATGCCGTTCCATAGGTTACCGTCAATAGTCTGTAAGTTTGAATAGGTTCCTTTGGTGAAGCTCTCCACACTATTCTCTGGAAGTCTGTATCGGGAAACTGCACTCGGATTTGACGATACATCTTAGAGATATCAGCGGACAAAGCTACACGATGCATTCTATATCTTAGCAATATTGTCACTAGTGAATCTTGAATTGTAGGTCCAACCATCAGTCTGTCATTCAGCGATACTCCTGAAGAAGTTTTAGCAGATGCGTCGAAAACAATTCTAAACTTCGATTCTGAAGTCAGTTGCTTGGATACTGCGTGGTGCGGTAGATAACAAATGTTGGATGTTGAATCTTCCGAACCTCCATTTTCAATTGCTTCCATGTGATTCATACTTTCATAATCTTCCATGAAATTTCTGTACTTTTCCATAATAGGAGACGATTTTCTAAAGCGATTTTCTACTTGTAGTAGGCGTTTGACGGCTATTTCTTTTGAAGATCCAAGGTCGTCTGCTTCAGATCTGAAAGGTAATCGTACCATATATCTTCCTTCCGTATTCCTGGTGATAGTTTCTTTGAACCATTTATCGCAAGGATGATCCTCTGGCACAGCTTGATATCCTACTTCTTCAATCTCCCAGAATTTCTTCAGGTAGTGACTAACCGCACAATGAGTCACCACTTTCTGGATTTCTTGTGGCTTAGATTCCTGTAGTCTTCCCCTTCCTGACAGCACCCATCCGAAAATTGTTCTGTTGACTACTAAGCTTCCATCTGGGGACAGCACTTGTTCTCCAACGAAGACTTCCGGCCAAACGTCAGCTCCTAGTAGAACATCTATTGAACCTGGAATTGTGCAATTTGGATCAGCCAACTTCAGATTCTTGAAGTACGTCAGACTGCTGGGATCCACTGGACGTTGCGGCAAATCGCAGGTAAGTTTCGGTAACACGTAGGCTTCGACTTCAATCATAACTCCTGGTTCTTCCAATGATGATATCTTTAGACTGCAGATGCCTTTAGAACGACCCACCACCTTTGACGACAGGCCGCTCACCTCTAAACTTGTCTGTGATCGATGCAGTCCCAGTCTTTGTACACAATCACTCTTGATGAATGTGGATTGCGATCCAGAATCTAGAAGTACCCTGCAACGCTGCTGTCGATTGTTTCTGTCCATAATAGCAACTATAGCTGTCGGCAACAGAGTTTGGCAAGGCATATTTTTTGATTTCGTAAGATGTCCCGAGATCGAAGTAGAGTTTCCATCTAGAATATCCGCGGTCGCTGTTGTTTGGTCAATCACTGGCCCCAACGTCGTAGCAGGAGAGTGTAGTAGACTACGATGTTTTCCTTGACATTTGAAGCAATTTCTACTTTGGCATTGTCTCAAAAAGTGTCCTCTTCGAAGGCAATTTAGACAAAGCTTCTTCAGGCGAGTGGTTTTCTGGCGATCTTCTACTGGCATATTCTGGAACACTTGACACCTGTAGATGCTGTGAGACTCACTGCATACAGGACAAAGATTTAGATCAGCATGATGTGTAGCAACCTTGCTGGACGACACTCCTCCAGCTCCACGTCCTTGTAACTTGACTGGAACCAGTGCTTGCTTACAACTGGACATTGCTTCCAATGCACAGGCTCTATCTTCTAAAAACTTTTGAAACTCTCGAAAACTGCGACGAGTACCCTTAGACTGCGACAGTTCCCAACTTCTTAGTGATTCCGGGTCCAGTTTCTGACGCAGGATGTACACTAAAATAGTATCCCAACTATCTACAGGTTCCTTCAAGACACGCAAGGATTCAACGCTATCCACCGACATATCCAAAAACCGCCGTAAATTCTTTGAAGATTCTTGTCTAATTGGGGTTTGATTGAATAGTCTATCCAAGTGGCAATATATGATATCCAACTCGTTCTGATATCTATCGTTTAACATCTGCCAAGCTTTCACGTAGTTGACATCCGTCACTGGCACAGATTGAAGTAGTGTGGCCGCATTTCCTAACAATGACGACTTCAGATATTGTAGCTTTTGTACGTTAGATAAGTCACAGTTATTATGAATAGTTGCTTCAAACATATCTCGAAATGATAACCATGTTGTCAGGTCTCCAGAAAATGAAGGCAATTCTATACGTGGCAGCTTCACATTTGAGAGCATGTGCACTGCATGTACTGGTATAGCTGATTCCAGTCCAGTTTGACTAATACCGGCCTGTTCACTTTGACTAATAATTTTTCGAAAACTACTAAGTAGAAATTCCAATTGTTCCAACTTACACAACTCTTCGTGATACTCTTTTTCATAAGTAACGAAATCTTCTTCTTCTTCTTCACAACTAGTTAGTATAGAATTGAAACCATCATTTAACTCACTTGACAACTCTATTATCTTTGGGGCGTAAACCGCTACAGCATCCATCTTGTCTTCAACGCTAGCCTCTGCATACGCATTTAGGTTGTTTTCAAGTCTCGTAACTTTACCCTTCACAACACGTTTCTTGGAGAGAAGCACATCCATATCTATCTTACTCGACTGTAAGTTCCCAACTATATAGTAACAAAGTCAATTCAAGTGTCCCTGTTCGGGCGCCAATGTTCAGTGGGCATGCAGGAGTAAGATACTTGTAGTTAACCTTTAAAGAAGGACGAAAGACGATGCTGAGCTTTCAAACGTAATTCAGGTTTATTTCTCGCACACTCACATCAGAACAAAAACGAGACGTATATTGGCAGGTGTTTTGGTAATCAGCCGAGCGGTGACGACCCACACTTACGTCATCTCCGGTGGCAGTCCTCTTCTTGGCAGAATGCCAGGATTCGAAGCAGAGTTTGTCTAGGATAATTATTCCGACCAACCTACAATGGGTCGTTGGCACCTCACCGCTCGCTTGCCCCCTAACCACCATCCAACAGCCTAGTGGTCAGCGTCTTGGTCTCGGGAGGTCCTGCGATCGAGTCCCGGTACCACTGAAGACCTACCGAGTATATGCGGAGTACGTGCTCGTTAAATATTTTGGGTCCGAAAGTCCTCTAAGTTCCCATACCAAATCAATACCTCTGGGGGTGACAAGCCAGTTCTGGGGATCCTCTAGTTGGCCTCTGTCCCTAAAAATTAGATGGATCCACTTATGTGTGTGTGTTGTCTGTTGTGTCTGTCTTACTTGACGAAGGTTTATAAGCGGGTCCCTGACCAAGCACACAAACCTGAATATATATGTCTACCAACCAACGAACACTTGACTCCCGAACTCAAACAACTATTCTTTCATGCTCGAAAATATAAAATTGATCAACAATTTAGATTCTGCTGGACGAGGGACGGTAAAATCTTCCTGAGAAAAGATGAATCATCCAAGATTATTCGTATTCAAACAATTCTTGACCTAAATGTCCCGCTTCCTACCTAATGAAATAATAGTGTACCTGATCCCGATTGCTGGACTTTCAATAACTTGGATGATTTAAGCACCTTTTTAAAAAACGGTTCCATGTATGTCTGTGTTTAACATTTTTCATGTAAATATATCAGAAGTATTCGGGCCAACTATGCCGGAATCTATTATTTTTAAATTTCTTGATAATCTATCTGTTATAATTCTGTTATCAGAAGTATTCGGGCCAACTATGCCGGAATCTATTATTTTTAAATTTCTTGATAATCTATCTGTTATAATTCTGTTATCAGAAGTATTCGGGCCAACTATGCCGGAATCTATTATTTTTAAATTTCTTGATAATCTATCTGTTATAATTCTGTCAGAAATTTGGATTTATGAATGTGAAACGTCGTTCTACGTTTTCGAAGGTTATGATTCTTTCTTTTGCTGTAGAGGTGAAAATCGGTCTGGATGGGATTGCTGTGTTTACCAAAAGTGATTTAGAGTTTTCGCAAATAGATGTTACCTTTATTTCAGCTGAAGTTGTTCTGTTACATAGTAAAAGTTTAAATATTACCTTATTCTCAATTTATCGGAATCATGATTTTAGTATTGATTACTTTAATTCTGAACTTAAAAATGCCCTAATTATGCTGAATCAACCAAACATCATTCTTATGGGAGATATTAATATCAATATTTTACTTAATGAAAACTGTATTTTAGAGTATTTGAGTATTTTATCTCAATACGGATTTTTTAGTTACTTGAATCAACCCACCAGATCAGGTTTATCATCGTCTACATGCATAGATCATATTTTTGTAAAATCAAATGTTTTTAAAATCCAATCCGGAATATTTTTAACTGATATTACTGATCACTTCCCTACTATATGCAAAATTAACTTATATTCACAATGTTCAGTGGTTAAATCATATTCCTCTACCTTTGTAAACTATTCTAAGTTTTATGATTATCTATCATCATACAAGTTTATCTTTAGCGACAAAATTAGTCTTAATGATCAATATCAGAATTTAATTTTTGAACTAAATAACATTAAAAATAATTTTAAATATCCTCATCTGTGTAGAAAGAAGTTTAAAAACTCTTGGATGACCTCAGATATCCTTAGTCTCATCAAAAGAAAAGAAAAGTTATATTATAAATATAAAAAATATCCTTTTGACACTGTTTATAAAACAGCTTATAAAACAGTCGCTTCTCATGTAAAACACATTATTAAATCGACGAAAACTCAATTCTATAAAAATAAATTCGAAGCATGTAGCACAAGTAAAGAAAAATGGAATTTTATCAGTTGTGTTGTGAATAAATGTTCTAAATCGTGTACTTTACTTGACAGTCTAAATAATTATGTGCTAGCTTCCCAATTTAATGCTATATTTAATAATGTTAATCATAATTCTTCTGGTATTGATTTTAAAAATAACCAAAGATACCTCCGTAAATAGTGTATCCTCCTTTGTTTATTATGAAGTCACTGAATTTGATGTTTCTGATGCTTTAGACTCATTTTTTTAATTTAGATTCTTTTGATTATGATGGTATATCCTTGAGATACTTAAAATTGTGTGCTGCTAATAATATTAGTTTAATTACAAATTTTATTAATTCATCTTTTCTTACATGTGAATTCCCCAACTCATTGAAACGAGCTACAGTCACTCCAATTTATAAAGCAGGCGATAAAAACGATCTTATGAATTATAGACCTATTTCTATCTTACCTTGTTTTTCGAAAATCATTGAAAAGATTTTAACCAAAAGAATGTTTAAATTTTTGAACTTTACTAATTTCTTTTCTAGTAATCAATATGGATTTATGGAAGGCCGCTCCACTGAAATGGTTCTTCTTGAATTTTCAAAATTTATTTACAAAAATATTGATGATAGCAAAATTACAGTAGCGATCTTCCTGGATATAAAAAAGGGCTTTTGACAATGTCAATCATTCTATACTCATTTACAAATTAGAAAAAGCAGGTTTTAGAGGCGATATTTTAAAATGGTTCATCTCTTATTTAACTAATAGAACGCAACGAGTTAAAATTAGTGATAGTTTAAGTGATTACATTCTTACAAATCGTGGAGTCCCCCAGGGATCTAATTTGGGACCGTTATTATTTTTAATTTTTATTAATGATTTCTGTAAATTGAAACTATTTGGAAAAATGTTAACATATGCTGACGATACAGTTTTATTATATGCTTGTTCCAATATTAACGAACTAGTTCTCCAAATTGAATCTGATTTAATAGAGGTCGAGACTTGGTTTAATGCAAATGATTTAACTTTAAATCTTAACAAAACAAAATATATTCATTTCAGCTTACGGCAGTCCCACTTGAACTGTAATTTTAAATATCACGCTGCTTTTTGCAGCAAGATTGAAAGTGATTGTCAGTGTCCCACTATTCGATCTGTTGATAATATTAAATATTTAGGTTTATACATAGATTCTATCCTTAAATGGAAAACTCGCATCAATGAGTTGGGGGAAAAATTACGTTTTGCCTTATTTAAATTTTATCACCTTAAAAACAAAATTAATTCATCTTTCTTAAGAACTTTATATTATGCTTGGTTTTATTCATTATTAAATTATGGTTCTATCATTTGGGGAGGTGAATATAGATCAAATTTGCAACCTTTAATTTCTATACAAAACAAATGTTTAAAACTCATAAATAGAAAACACTATCCTCTTAATTTTAGAATTCTTAAGATATTACCAATTCGATATAACGCCTTCTTTCGTATTATACTTTATCTCCATCGCAATAAATCTATTTGCAGTTTT
Source organism: Oedothorax gibbosus (assembly GCA_019343175.1). Classification (NCBI taxonomy): domain Eukaryota; kingdom Metazoa; phylum Arthropoda; class Arachnida; order Araneae; family Linyphiidae; genus Oedothorax; species Oedothorax gibbosus. The sequence goes on along the minus strand of JAFNEN010000710.1, from coordinate 91,578 downwards.
AAAGTTAATCTTCATAGCACTAGATCAAATGATGTTTTTCAAATCCCTAATTTCCATAAAGATATCTTTTGTAAACATTTCTTCTACCTCGCTCCTAAATTATACAATAGTCTTCCCATCGATTTAATAAATATTAATAATTATGCTACCTTTAAACGTAAACTTTTCAATCTTCTGATCAATATCGACGACTTAGATCTTTATTTTTCACTTTATTGAAGCTCATAATTTTTTTTTCCTTTTGGTATGCAGCTTATTGCCAAACTTTTCTGTATATTTTTTAAGCAGTTTGTTGTTACTTTATTATTTTTCATAATTTCTCTATGTTATTTGTGTGTGTGTGTGTCTGTTCAAATTGTATAATCATTTTTTCTATTTCGCCTATACGGGATTCCATGTTTCCCCTTGGCGTTCGTTTGAATTAATTTGTTGTTGTTGTTTTGTGATAATAAAATTTATTATTATTATTATATGCATAGCATCCCAGAGCCCTAGGTCACGAAAGCTGAAATACGCACGGCAGGCCTTGGCCCAGTAATGGGCTGTTGCGACGAGTAGTAGTAAACTAGTAATATTTGTCGTACAAGAAAATACAATATTGACGTGCTATGTATTACAGAAACATTTCTAACGAAATATACGATACATAAAAAAACATGTGAAAATATAACGTACCAAAGGTTCTTGTATCGGGTTCGAAAAATCTCTCTAGATCCGAAGGCCTCAATATATGTCCATCGAAAATTATCCCTACTGTCTCGGTTATTGTTTTTGTCGTGTCCATGATATGTGTAGATAGGTCTGAAGCTGTCGTAGACAACTTTTGCGACTTCAACTTGCTTTTTCAGAGAAATTTAAAACTTCTGGGTCTTCAATGCTAATCTTGAAGAATCTGGCTTGAATTGCTGAGCAGCTAGATATACCAGTCTCGGTGATTTTTGACAAACAATTCACACAACGGTGATTTTTGACAAACAATTCACACAACGGAGATTTTTGACAATCTTTTCACACAACGGAGATTTTTGACTATCTTTTCACACAACGGTGTTTTTGAAATGTGCAATTGCCCCTTTCTGAGATGGGGTGTAACAAAATGAATGAATGCTCCAACAAAAAAAGAAACTCCGCTAAAAAAAAAATTCTAAATCTCTATAAATGCTTATTTTAATTTCAGTTCTTCTACGTCGTGAATCGTCGTTGTACTAATGTGCACTAGAACTACACTATATCCTTCTGTAGGTTAGGTTAGGTTGAATTATCGTAGCACTATATAGAACTACGCGAGGGCTATTGGCGACGGGCATCGTAATTAAATCAAGTGAAGAGTCGACACCTGAATAGGCACCACCGGAACTTTTAAGGGCGCGATCGTTCGCGAAGTCAGGACTTTGGAGCAGATTTAACTTACATTCTCTCTACACCAGGAAATTATCCCCTGACTTTTTAGCTGCACAGTCCATTTATAAGTCTTTCGCAAGCAAGGCAAACGCGTTACCGATTAAGTTCCCCAGCCCCCGGTGGGAATAGAGTTGAGTTGAATCACGTCACACTAGAGCTACACGAGGGCTAAAGGCAACGAGCTTCGTAGTCAAGTGACGAGCCTATACCTGAGTAGATACTCAATGCATCTCTTTAGGAGCGCCATCGTATGCAGCGTCGGGAATTTCAAAGCATATTTTCCCTCTACATGGGTCGGGTATTATTCGTCTGAAATTTTAGCTGCACAAACCTAAAGCCCATTTCACACCTTGTCACAACTACTTGCAACTCCCATAGGACACCATGCATTTAAAAGTTGCACTCAAGTCGTGAGATTTTTTCATGCGAGCACGAAAAAATCTCAAGTTGCATGTACCATTAGCCAATCAGAATACAGTATTTGTTTGGCTACATTGTGGCGAACTAGACTTCGCCAACTGGTTGTTTATTTACTTTTTAAGACGCCAACTTTCCTTGCTTGCAAAAAATGCAAAAATCTGCGCAATTATAAATGGGTAGTAATTGGACGGCAAATATGGAAATTGATCTTATTAATGAAGTTCGGAAACATAAATTTCTGTACGATGCAAGCGATGCCCTGCAAAAAGATGAAACTTGCCAAATTGTGAGATAAATAATTTTTTGAGGAAACCCGAAAAACAAGGTTTCCACAAGTTACGAGTTGCAGTTGCATTTAGTTGCATGTAGTTGTGCAGGTGTGAAATGGGCTTTAGATAGGTTATAGATTGGTAGATGTATCTTTCGGCTTTTGTACTTGATCAGAGAGACCCGCTTAGAAACCTTCGTCAAGTAAGGCAGACACAGATAGAATTTTTACTGGCACACAGAGAGAAAGTACACCAAGGGCGAAGGCGGGAATCAAGCCCGCACCTGGTACAGTGCTCAGACTGTTAGCCTATAATGGGCTTCGATCACACCCACTAGACCACCCGGGCCCCAGTTACTTTTGGCAATACTCGGTTGAAGTAACGTCGCACTAGAGCGGCACGAGGGCTATAGGAGACTGGCGTCAAAATGTAGAATTATAGTCAGCTCAGTGACGAGCAGACACCTACCCGGGCCCGAGCATGGGATCTTTCACATGCAACGCACGCGCCTTACCGACTGGGCTTCCAAGCCCCGGCACGTTTAGAACCCGGAACCTTCTCAATGAGAAGACTTACATAATGGCGACTGCGCTACTAGGCACGGATGGATTGGTTCCTAAGTAAATCTATATATATATAAAAGGCAAAGTCCTGAGAGAGACTCACGTATCAACGCCCAGCCCAAACTACTGGAGGTGCAGCTACCAAATTTTAGGAGAATATTCTTTTTATATTGAAGGCGTCATTTAAGAAGCGATTTTTCGAAATTTGAACCCAAACGGGTGTAAGAGGGCAAAACGTGGGCCGATTTCTCCATAGGAATACGGACCCATAGGAAAGCCCTCAAACTCCTGGTAGGGCTTGGATGCAATCGGACATCATTTTTTTAATAAGGGGATCTAATAACATAAATAAAAAAATTAACAGAAAAAAGCAAACCACCATTATTAAGGATACACCCGAGCAACGCCGGGTTTATAAAGATAGTTTTGGATAAAAAGAGACCAAGCACGGCCTACTCAACTACCAAGGCCGAAGAAGCTTTCCCAAACAAGCTCGGGGACGGAAATTTTGACGTCATAGTACCGAGTGACTTTGTTCCGAAGATGAAGACAACCTGTCTCGAAACCTGTTCGGAACCACTCGTTCACGGCTGACCACATTTTTAGGGTTCCGAATGCGTCCGAACTAGTTTCTCGATCTTCGGCACTGGAAACAGTGACGTCAAAATTTCCGTCTACGCTCACGTTTGAGAGAGCTTCTCTGGCCTTGTTATTGAAGTCGGCCGTGGACCAAGTCGAATTGGACTTAGGCCGTTGTTGCTCGACATCCCGATGTAAGATGAAGCTGTATCCTAAGTAACCAATCGAGTTACAGGAAACCTCGACTATGTTCGAGCCTCGATGAATCGATAAAAATATCTTTTGGGATCGATATATCGGCTCATTTAGTGTTGGGTTGTTTAATCGGGATTGGCTATCGAATATCTTGGGTTCGTGTCTTAACATCATTTTTTAATTATTCATAAGCGTTCTGGTTTACTTTTAAGGACTGTATAGATTTAACAGTATATTTTCGGCAGCACTTTTTTTTAAAAAATATATAGTGTGTGTTTTTTAACACACACATAAACGCAAGTAATGTTTCCAGAAATATAGCCTTTTTCAAAAATTTAGTAACCAATTGGTTTATAAATTGAAGTTCAAAAAGGAGAAGAAAATCGGAACAACATAGAATTCTTAATGGACTGTAATTCGATTATAAACGACGATATAAATTTTTAAAAATGCAGTACATTTCAGGTTTAAGAATACGAATAACCTTGTATTTTATATAATTGTAAACAGTTTATTTTATGAGCTTTACAGATAATTTTACCCAACCGTAATAATTTACTGATTTTAAACTGAAGTAAGTTGACAAGTAGGGACTTATTTTATTTGTTGCGTAGTATTAAATACATCTTTAAAAAATTCAGTACATTTCAGATTTAAGAATACGAATAACCTTGTATTTTATATAATTGTAAGCAGTTTATTTTATGAGCTTTACAGATAATTTTACCCAACAGTAATAATTTACTGATTTTAAACTGAAGTAAGTTGACAAGTAGGGACTTATTTTATTTGTTGCGTAGTATTAAATATATCTTTAAAAAATTCAGTACATTTCAGATTTAAGAATACGAATAACCTTGTATTTTATATAATTGTAAACAGTTTATTTCATGAGCTTTACAGATAATTTTACCCAACAGTAATAATTTACTGATTTTAAGCTGAAGTAAGTTGACAAGTAGGGACTTATTTTATTTGTTGCGTAGTACTAAATAAATGTTTTAAAAAATCTGAATAAAATAAGATTTTTCAATACTGTCACTAACTTAAGACTTTTAATCTGACTTTTAACAGGTAGTATGCATGGTATCAAATGCAAAAGTTTTGATTTAATTGTCACACACCACTTAAAAAAAAAAATAATAAACTAGGCTGATGAAGTTTTTCGTTTAAAAGTTTTAAGGGGGAAGAGGCGCGCTGGTACCGGGGGTCTCCAAAGCAAAGTGCATCAGTGTTAATCCTATGGTGAAAACTATATTTTCGCTGCCACATTTCTCCGGCTGTATTGTATATTTTTACAAGCGGATTTTTTTATGTGATAAATGTAGCTGACTTACAGGTCCCGACCTTCCCACTTTTTGAAATGGGTTCGAATATATTTTTTAACTTTCAATAAATAATTTTACACAAAATATTCGAAGCAATTTCAAAAAACGGGAAGATAGAGACCTGTAAGTTATATAAATTTATTATTTAAAAAAAACCGTTTGTAAAAATATTCAATACAGCCGGAGAAATGTGGCAGAGAAAATAGTTTTTTCGCCATTGGATTAACACTGAGGCACTTGAGTTTGGAGACCCGCGGTCCAGCGCGCGCCCATTCCCCCTTAATCCAATAAATGGATTTACTTTCATTAATAAATATTTAAATAAAAAATCCTTTTTGATGCAGAATTCCACTGTGCTTTTGCATTTGAATAATAATTCAAATTTTGTTGACTTTTCAAATACGGGATGCGTCAGATAGCTAATATTTTTTTTTTTTTGTTATTTTCCATTTTTTAATGCGTCATTTCAGACATTAGTCATCCATTTGAGTAAATCTGTAGAATGGTGGCAACAAGCTTTGAATATATTTCGATTTTTTTATAGTGAAAATTTAATTTCACTTAATTTGCACGCCTTTTAAGTTCCAACATGCACCAGCCCTCAGATTGCATAATTTTTTTTGTTGTCAGGGGAACTAAAAAAAAAGAAGCATTTCCATAGATATCATAGTTAAAGTATTAGATTGGCTGATCACGTGACCTCCAATGCTAACGACGGGACGCGCATGGAGGCCTTTTAAGAGGGCAAAATTGCCAGTGTTGCTGCCACTTTAAGGAGAAAAATACTACGAAAAAATACCATTTATATTCTAAAATTAAAAAAAAAATATCGTAAAAATACTAGCTGCATTTTGGAATCTTTTTAGTGAATTTAAATCCTTTTCTAGTATTTTTTTGTAATTTTAGAATTAAATGGTATTTTTTCGTAGTATTTTTCTAATTAAAATGGCAGCAACACTAGCAATTTTGCCCTCTTAAAAAGCCTCCATGCGCGTCCCGTCGTTCGTTAGCATTGAAGGTCACGTGATCAGCCAATCTAATACTTTAACTATGATATCTATGGGTATTTCCGATTATTTAAATGTAAACACAACGTAATTCCCAGTAAAAAGCATTCTCACTACTTAAACACCCATTAATTAAATGTCCCATTTAAAGGATTAAAATTGTTGAACCATTAGCTTCGTCAACCTTTTGTTGATTACTGTTTTTAAGAGTGTGGTGTGCCAATTTAGTTAAAACTTTTATGCTTGAAATATTATGTTGTCTATAAAAAGTTAGCCACTTTTATAATTAGAAACTGGAGGTGTGTAGCACTACACGACTTTCAATTACCTCTCAATAAATCAATGCGCACATTTAAGGGGGAATGGGCGGGCTGGATCGGGGGTCTCCAAAGCAAAGTGCATCAGTGTTAATCCTATGGCGAAAAAAATATTTTCTCTGCCACATTTCTCCGGCTGTATTGAATATTTTTACAAGCGGATTTTTTTTAAATAATAAATGTAGCTGACTTACAGGTCCCGACCTTCCCACTTTTTGAAATTGGTTCGAATATTTTTTTAAATTTTCAATAAATATTTTTACACAAAATATTCGAAGCTATTTCAAAAAGTGGGAACATAGAGAATTGTAAGTTATCTACATTTATTATTTAAAAAAAAACGTTTGTAAAAATATTCAATACAGCCGGAGAAATGTGGCAGAGAAAATATTTTTTTGGCCATTGGATTAACACTGAGGCACTTGAGTTTGGAGACCCGCGGTCCAGCGCACCCACTCCCCCTTAAAGGTTATTTTTTACTTTAAAAGTTCAATAACTAAAATCTAGAATTTCTATGGCAGATACCATTTGCACATGTACGTTTTTCTCAAAAATCTAATTATGCAGCCGACAGGTACTGAGATGTAGTGTACCAAATTTGGAAATCTGAAGCGGTTTTTTTTTGTTTATCAGCAATACCTTTAAAACCAAAAGAGTTCTATAGCAGCTACCGCTTGTGCATGTGCAATTTTCTCGAAAACCTTATTCTGACGCTTGACAAGTACCAAGAACTAGTGTGCCAAATTTGAAGTTCTTAGCTTTTTTTTTTTTTTAGTTTGAGCAGTTGCGCGGTTTCAGAAAGATAGACCCATGTTCAGACATCACTTTTTTAGAATCAGCACGAAATCTCCATTTTGTATTTCCGACCCTTTCCCAATACTCATTACTTTATATTAGGTAATTGAAAGTAAAAAAATAGTTTTATACAAAAGAGAATGGCAAATGAGGGAGCCAAAAACATTTTAATAAACATAATAATATTCTGCCTTACATATTTTTAGAATTTAAAAAAAAAATCATTGTTATATACAAAAGAATGAGTTTATAAACGATTTGTTACACAAGAGCTGGATCTGTTGGATGATACCGCCTTTTGACAACATGAATTTTCTTATTGGACACAGCCACTACGTAAAAATGGTCTTCAAATTGAACTGAAAATATGCACACACAAAATATGTTAAACTTAATTTTGTATTGTACGCACAAAATAACTGGGAACAAGAATGGAAACGGGTTTCCAAACTAAAGTGTCTCTGTGTTGATCCAATGGGAAAAAATAATTTTCTAAGCCCAATTACTCTGCCTGAATTCAATATTTTTACAAATTAGGTTTTTAATACAAGGTGAAGCAAATAAAAGTGGCCCCAACGTGGAGATAAGAATACGACAGAAATGTTGCCAAATCAAAAACCTATACAAAAACAGGTTTGCTAACATGAAGCCATTGATCGCTTCAATATTAAGCCCAAACAAACGCTTGGCGACTTATTTGCCGGCAACTACGCTATGGTTTGAAAAGCTAGTTGCAGATTCTGCCTGACGCCATTTCGTAACTGATCGTTGCCGAGTAACTCTTTTTTGGCACTTTTACACATTTAAATTCTTCAACAAACTGGTCAAATTTTTTCCACGAATTCGTTTTAATAAAATTTTCTACAAGGAACACTCTCTGCTGTACTGTGAGTTTCATCTTCGACTTCACCTGTGAATTTATCAACTTACACTCACACAGTCGCAACTCACACTGACGCACTACGATGTTAACAGGCCAATAGTCCATGAGTAGCTCTAATGTGATGCTAATTCAATCCAACCAATGCAAAAACAGGTTTGTCAAGTGAAAAAAATTGCACGCTTGAATAATCTTTTATTTCCACTTGAAAGCTTTTGTGCGGCTTCAACAGGTTTTTCTCGCCAAGCATTTCAACGTATTCCTATCTCTAGAGTGGGGTCACTTTTCTTTGCCTCACCCTGTATGATCACTGTAGCAGACTTACAGGGCTCTATAATCGTACTTTTTTTTAACTTAGTCTGAATACATTGTGGTAAAAATATTTATTGAAAATTCAAAAAACATTTGAACAATTAAAAAAAGTAGGATTCCTGTAAGCCTGCTTCATTTAATGTATAAAAAGTTTGTAAAAAACAGCCGGAGTAATTTGGTTTAGAATTTTTTTCCCATTGGATTAATACAGAGATACTTTGGTTTAGACATTGAGCTAGAAGAAACGTGGAGTGAGGTGTGTGATTCACTGAACAAGGCAGCAAACGAGCCGGTTCAATAACGAAACACGGAGGAATACACGGCACTGCAGCAGAAAACCTAAAAACTTGCCTATTTCGCTATTGGGTTCATCTTCGCCGGTTCTTAGTTAGTGATCCACATGGTTATTTCTTAAAAAAAAGTTGGACTTTAAAGTTTAAAAAAAGTTCATTTCTTTCGAACTAAAAATGTTAAAATACATTTAGGAGCCCAAGTCAATATGATAGAGGGGTCTCGTACAAGCATTGCATACAAGTGTAGGGAAAATAGTCATTTTCTGCCCTGTTCGCTCAAAAGGTTGCGAGTGGGTTTTCGGCTCGCTGACACTTCACTCCAGTTTCCCTTCTAGCTCAATGGGTTTACCCTTAGGAAAAAATGCCATAGCTTTGCCATAAAAAAAATACCATAGCAAGTCTCTACGGCGTTTTGCCTATGGCAAAATTTTTGCCATAGAGCTATGGTAAAGTTTTGCCATAGCACTATGGTAAACTTATGCCATAGAGTTATGGCAAAACTTTTGCCATAGGCAAAACGCCGTAGAGCTATGGTAAATTTTTACCATAGCACTATGGTAAACTTAAGCCATAGAGGATAGAGCTATGGCAAAACTTTTGCCATAGGCAAAACGCCGTAGAGCTATGGTAAATTTTTACCATAGCACTATGGTAAACTTATGCCATAGAGCTATGGCAAAACTTTTGCCATAGGCAAAACGCCGTAGAGCTATGGTAAATTTTTACCATAGCACTATGGTAAACTTATGCCATAGAGCTATGGCAAAACTTTTGCCATAGGCAAAACGCCGTAGAGCTATGGTAAATTTTTACCATAGCACTATGGTAAACTTATACCATAGAGCTATGGCAAAACTTTTGCCATAGGCAAAACGCCGTAGAGCTATGGTAAATTTTTACCATAGCACTATGGTAAACTTATGCCATAGAGCTATGGCAAAACTTTTGCCATAGGCAAAACGCCATAGAGCTATGGTAAATTTTTACCATAGCACTATGGTAAATTTTTACCATAGCACTATGGTAAACTTATGCCATAGAGGTATGGCAAAAGTTTTGCCATAGGCAAAACGCCGTAGAGCTATGGTAAATTTTTACCATAGAGCTATGGCATGACTTTTCCCATAGACAAAACCCCATAGAGCTATGGTAAATGTTTGCCATAGCCCTATGGTAAACTCATGCCATAGGCAAAACCTTTATAGAGTTATGGTAAACTCTTACCATAAAGCTAGGGTAAAATATTGCCATAGAGCTATGGTAAACTTTTACCATAGGCAAAACACCATAGAGCTATGGCACAATGTTGCCATAGAGCTATGGTAAACTTTTGAAATAGGAAAAACCCCATTAAGCTATGGAAAACTTTTATCATATGTAAATGGTATACATATGTAAGTTTCGCCATAGACATATGGTAAACATTTCCTGTAGAGAAAACAATTGATTAGGAAACAGTGAAATTTAGATCCATAAAAAATTATCAAAATAAATGCAAACACAATGAACTTTAGTTTTTAGAAAGTTGGTATTCAAGATATAGAATCATAACTAATTGAACTAAGTAAAAAACTAAAATTTGTATGTCCCCGTATTATCTCAATATAAACTGAGAACTTGTTAGCAAATTTACGTTTTTAATTGCAATAAATTATAACAATTTAACCAAAAATAATTCTAGATGAATGTTTAAAGCTTTATGATCCCCCTTTTATCCATTCCCCCTTAAACATTTAATAGATTCATTATATTTTTAAAAATCAGGCAATTCTATACAGAATTACCCCTTCTGCAGTGTGAACGTTAAGTGTTATCACAACATCTATTAACCTTGAAACGAAAAAATACATAATAATAATGGAATAGTAGACCAACACTTACTGCAAATAAATAATGTAACCTGTTTTATTTCATTTCATTGATCGTTTAAATTTAAAACAGCTTTTTTTTATCGCTGTGACTCGCTCTACAAAAATCTTCTCCATTAGCATGGAATTAGCCATTAATCTTACAAGAAATTTGTGTGAGAAAACTAGATTTCAAGTAAATTTCAATGGGCAAATAGTACAGTTAACCAGTTTAATTTGGTTAGAAGTATACAATTAAAAAAATATTTAAATATCTGGCAGTATAACATGAGAAAATATAACCCGAGATCAAAAGTTCACCTGACTTTCTTATCAAAAAATTGTACTAGTTGATAATTTAAAATCAAAGACAGAGTGTGAAGTAAGAACTGACATGAAACTTAACATGAAAATTGAAGGAAAGATAGGCTACCCCATTTTTAGGGATTATCTGAAATAACAAAGGGCGTAGTCCCTACTATAATATGAATTCTTTGTGGTGAAGCTTTCATATTCCTTGGAGTTCTGTTGCATCAAATTTTGCACTTTGGTTATTTAATTTAAGGTGGAAATTACATCTATATTAATTTATAGCCAAAGGCAACATAGAAGAAGATTCTGTATCATGACAATTTATAATGGGTATGTTTCACGACTTGAAAGGCAACATTTCCACAGGAATGAAAATAAAGTATTGATTGGTTAATTAATGTAGTGTAGTAGTGAAGCAAAACTTAGTGTCAAACCACCAATGAAATGCAGGAATAAAAGCAGGATTGAGTTACATCACATAAAGCAAATCAATTCTGTTAAAACCATAGATATCATAGTTAAAGTATTAGATTGGCAGATCACGTGACCTCCAATGCTAAAGACGGACGCGCATGGAGGCCAAAATAAGGGGGCAAAATGGCCAGTGTTGCCAGCACTTTAAGGAAAAAAATGCTACAGCATCATAGGAAAAATACCATTTAATTCTAAAATTACAAAAAAAATACTAGAAAAGCATTTTAAATCACTAAAAAGATTCTAAAATGCGGCTAATATTTTTACGATGTTTTTTTGTAATTTTTGAATTTATTTTAAAATTATTCTAAAATTACAAAAAAATATCGTAAAAATACTAGCTGCATTTTAGAATCTTTTTAGTTTCTTGAAATGCTTTTCTAGTATTTTTTTGGTAATTTTAGAATTAAATGGTATTTTTCCTATGTTTTTCCTATGTATTTTTCCTATGATGCATTTTTTTCCTTAAAGTGGCGGCAACACTGGCCATTTTGCCCCCTTATTTTGGCCTCCATGCGCGTCCCGTCATTAGCATTGGAGGCCACGTAATCTGCCAATCTAATACTTTAACTATGATATCTATGGTTAAAACATACACAAATTGTATGCTGTTTGTATGTGTAAATGTGTATATGTGTATGTATGATCTATTTTCATTCATTGCATGTACTTTTTCTTAACTCTGCCAGCATGTAATGCTCAAATCGTAACTGAGGCTTGAAGTAGTTCTACTAAATATGTTTCCACATGACATTGATAGAGTTGAGGCCCAGTGGCTTAGTGGTAGTGCTTCGCATTGCCACGCCACAGGTCCGGGGACGCATCCTTTCATCCCTTAAGTAGGTCAATAAAATGGGTACCAAGCATGCTTGGGAACTAAACACTGGGGGTTCCGTGTGAGGCTGACCACCTTACCGGGACATATGCCTAGCACCCCAGAGCCCTTGGTCACGAAAGCTGACATGGGCACGGCAGGCCTTGGCCCAGTAATGGGCTGTTGCGCCGAGGAGTTTAGTATAATTTATTGATAGAGTTACTTCCACTATGCTAAATCAAATTAAAATTAAATTTTACCAGCAGAAATTTGTATAAAAAAAAAGGGCTCGTAAAAATTAATGATTAACAGATTAAGTTAAGATATGCAAGTCCATCACAACTTAGTAGAGGTAATTTTACTATGAACTCCACTTATTTATGTGTGTGTGTGTGGAGACATATGTCGTTTGTGAAGGGGAACATATATTGAGTGTGGACGCTCTTGAATGCAAACTTTTCAACTGAAATGAGTTATGTGAATTATGGATTGAGTTTAGTAGAACTTACGTAGGACTAGAGCTGCTAATTTGAAACTACAGTCAAGCGATGAGCTGAAACCTGAGATCTGAGTGATCAACCAACGCAGCTTCTAGGATTTTAGGAACGCCATTGTATGCAGAGTAGGAACTTTGAAGCATATTTAACGTGTACTCCTTCTACATGTGTGTGTTATTTGTTATACTTTTTTGCAGCAGAGACCATTCATAGGTCAGCAGCAGTGTTGTGAAATTGGATGAAAAAATTTAGAAGCAATATGTGTGCGGCTAACTTTAGGAGCAAATGCCCATTATCTGAGAGCATTTTTGAGAAAAATATTTTTTTTTTTTAAATGCTATTTTTATGTATGTAAAAATTCTATTATATGTAATTAACGGCAGACTTTTGCTATCGATCACATAATTATAACGAATGGGGTTGTTTTACGGACGATCTGGCAATAGCTCTGCGGTTTTGTTTTCATGTCTTTGTTGATGTCTTTCAACAGTGTTGCCACCAGTTTTAAGAGAAAAACACTACGAAAAAATATCATTTCATTCTAAAATTACAAAAACATACCATAAAAATACTAGCGAAGCGTTTAACGGTTTTTTTAAAGTCACTAAAAAGATTCCAAAATGCAGCTAGTATTTTTACAATATTTTTTTGTAATTTTAGAATAATTCTAAATGTACAACAAAATTACAAAAAATACCGTAAAAATACTAGCTGCATTTTGGAATCTTTTTAGTGACTTTAAAAAAACGTGAAACGCTTTGCTAGTATTTTTATGGTATGTTTTTGTAATTTTAGAATTAAATGGTATTTTTTCGTAGTGTTTTTCTTCTAAAACTGGTGGCAACACTGTTGAAAGAGATCAACAAAGACATGAAAACAAAACCGCAGAGCTATTGCCAGATCCTCCGTGAAACCACCCCATTCAAGATCGAAGATTTGCGATTTTAAGATGATTATTTTAGGCAAGATCTTTAGAATCCAGCCTAAAAAGTTACTAGTGACATTTTTAAAAAAGTAGTCGTGAATACTGCGGCTGAATTTATTTTGAGTAGCAAAATTGCGTCGCATTTTGTGACTAGCAACCGTTAATTTTGAACCCTGGTCAGCAGTTATTATTTTTTTTAATTGAATATTTATTTACAAGCTACATATACAAAACATACAAAACAAAGGCAAAACACACATTGATGGCCAAAGGGAAACAAAACCCGTACAGGCCATAGCAGAAGATTGATAATACAATTAAAAATTATATATAAATGGCAATTCCAATGGCAATTAATTTTGGCAATTCATGGTACCTTTCGAATGCAAGGCAAGTGTCTTGCCGACTGGGCTCCCAGCCCTTACGTTAATTCTAGAATGGAAAGAAAAAAGCCAATCCTTACCAGAGAGTTTCCTGAATCCACTTTCAGAACCAGCAAGAGATATCAGTTTCTTGTCAGCACACTCTTTCACCATCTTGTGGAAGATTTCTGCGGCACCTTCATTGTACTCCAACTCACCACCAGACTAAAATAAAAATTACATTTTGTTGTGGCAGGAAAAACCTTGAAATTTCAAAAATGTTACAGAATAAAAAGCAAAGCAGAATACAAATTTTGGTTCAGATTTAATGTACGGTCCCCCTAGCGAGATTTTTTCTGATTTGGTGATAAATAATTTTTTCTGGCAACCTGTCTGACTTGGACTGATGATTCGAATTCTATGACTGCACCGATGACGTTTTCCGGCAACCCTATTTTTTATTAAAAAAAAGTCGCCAAAATACGGACTTTTGGCGCGGTTTTGGAAAGTTCGCCAAGGGGGACCGTACAGTAAATCTCTACCCAAATTTTTGGTACTTTTCCGATTTATGGGCGCAAATCTTGCTAAACAGAATTTTTTTGAGACAAAACACAGTATACAATTAGTATAAATTTAAAAAATGGTACTAAAAATTACAAGGTACAAAAAAGTAACAGTATATTAATAATAATAAAATATTAATTGAAATTATATGAAATAAATATTTCTTTGTTTGTATAAGAAGTTTTAACTTTATTAATTTCCAGCAAAGGCAATTTTAAGTTTAATTGCCCACTCAGGTTTTTTCAAAGGGGTTTTTTCGGGTCGGGTAAAATCATAACAACCCTGCTAGTAAAGGACCAGAGTACACATAGTTAGAGGACAGCAGTATACACACTTAAAGTTACTATTGGAAATACAGTCAAACCTCGATAACTCGACTTCCTATAAGTCGAATAATCCGCTAACTCGAACTTTTAATCAAGTCCCGAAACATTTCTATACTTTTATTTAAAAAACGGTCTCGATTACTCGAAGTGAACATCTTCTAAGTCGAAGTTTTTGTGATATATTTCCCTGGTAAAAAGCACAATTCAGCTCAAAACTTCGAATGCCAGTCCACTCAGGTGTTCCTCATTTCTTCTGTGAATTGCAATCGCTCCCATTGTCCCATCCCCCATTGTCCGAGAGGGTAAACAGGTGGAGTGGAGAGAAGGGGAGTTTGGAGTGTGACAATGTCACTGTCTTGGGGGAGGTTTTACTGTTGAGAATGTAGGGGGGGGGGGGGGGGAGTACCTGTTTTGTGAGTGGAAATCGGGTCCCCCCCCCCTTCTCCCCCCGGCCGCATGTAGAAAAAGTTGCACATTCCTAAAAAGGATTCCTAGTTGGACGCTCTTCTTTATTTGACTCCATGAAGCTGCAGTTGCATATCCATAATGTCTAAGCGAAAATTGTGCACTCTTACTTTAGATCAAAAAGCAAAACTTATTTTAGAGATTGAAAAAAATCCTCAGTTGAAAAAGAAAGATGTGGCTGCTAAGTATGGCATACCTCCAAACACTTTATCTACGATTTTGAAAGATAAACAAAAGATTTTGAGCCGCCATGGATCGGGTGCCGACTCTTCTAGTAAACACGCAAAAACGTCTGCTTTTCCTGACGTCGAAGCAGCACTCCTGAAATGGTTTGAGACTCACCGAAGCAAGGACATTCCCCTCAGTGGAGTGCTACTGAAAGAAAAAGCCACGGACTTCGCTCGCCTGCTGAAAGTCGATGGATTCAACGCCAGTACAGGATGGCTGGACAAGTTCAAAGCCAGGAATAAGATCGTGTTCCGCACTTTACATGGGCAAGCAAAGGACGTTTCAGATGAAACATGCGATAACTGGAGGCAGAGTTTGCCACAGCTTCTACAGTCATATGAACCCAAAGATGTTTTCAACCTAGATGAAACCGGACTCTTTTTTTTTTAAATGCACGCAACTTGTTCGAGATGTACATACGAAAACTGGATTTAAAGTTTTTCAACCAAAACAGAAAAGTGTTACTCTTCGTGGACAACTGTACTGCTCACGGTGATATCGCAAACTTGTCCGCGATAAAGTTGCTTTTCCTGCCGGCCAACACAACAGCAAAACTTCAGCCTGCTGATCAAGGCATCATCAAGTGCCTGAAGCATGCATATCGAAAGCGTTTAGTGCGTCAATTAATCGAGGAGGTGGAGAATGGCGTAGAGCACAAAATCAATGTGCTAGATGCCATGCGACTAATTTCGAGCTCCTGGGAGAGTGATGTTTCTCAAATGGTAATCGAGAACTGTTTTAAGAGCTGTGGTTTCTTCAGTACAAAGGATAATGAAGCGAGAATAGACAGCTGGGATCCCTTTGAAAGCATGGATGATATGGACTGGGAAAAAAACGATTTCATGTGCATTGATGACAACATTGAAACATCAGAACCCTTGTCTGACGAGGCAATAGTAAATGCAGTTTGCGGAGTGCCCGAAGGAGATGAGGATGAAGAAGAGGCCGAAATCTCCCACTCACCTCCAACAAGCACGGGGCGCTGTTTATATCCTACAACAATACCTGGAGACCACCGAAGGTACAGACAGCACCCTATTTAACTGTGTTCAAAAATTAGGTGACTTTGTAAATGCCAATAACCTTAAAAAATATAAACAACCAGAAATAACTGCTTTTTTTAAATGAAATTTACATGGTATGTACATAAGTAATGAGTAATTAATATCTATGTATACTAATTAATGTGTAATGAGGCCAAATTTTTGGAGTTTCAATAAACCTTTTAACCCCATTCTTCTCTTGTTGTTTACATAGGCTATAAAAATTGAAATGCATACAAGTATTATTATGGCACATATAAAACCAGGTCGACCTCAAGTGCCAGTAAAGAGGAATGGGAGGTAACTTCGATAACTCGAACTTCGGATAAGTCGAATTTTTTTTAGGGTCCCTTGGAACTTCGAGTTATCGAGGTTTGACTATTTCGTTTGGCGGCAGTTGTACATTTTTGGCTACTTATCCCTTGTGACCGCGGAAGAGAAAAGTACCCAGGATTTTTTTATGGGTCACTCTGGTATATTATATTCAGGTCAGGATAGTTTGATTTATAAACTCCTAATTATACTTGACAGACAAAAAACTGAAAACTAACTTGAAACTTTATTACAAAAACTCTTAAAACTTGCCCTTGAGTATTATTACTAAATTATTTACATTTAATTTAAAATATCATAGAGGAAAGAAAAAATACTAAAAATCAACGTGTTAAACAGATTTATTAAAAATAATAATAAAAACCCTACAATAATTTGGAACATACATACATTCCGGAAAAGTTATAAAGTAACAACAACGAACGTTTAGAAGAAGACATATTTCTCAATAAATTGGTGCTATGTACAACACTTGTTAATTTTGAAGTAAAATAAAAACGCTGATGGATTGTAGGTAATTTTACATCAACAGTTTTAGAGAAAAAATTTACCAGTTCAAGGCCTTGGTGTTAGTTGCATGAGTTTAGATTAGAATATATTTTGTAATAAATGGTACAATTATTTTGTGTGTTGAGGGGAGATAGGTGAAAGCTGTACTTTTCACAGAGCCTTTGGTATAACTACAATTGGTCAAATTGTAGTCGCTGGCCCGGAGACTTTTCAAGCTTGGCGACATTTCGAAAATCATGTATTCGAACCCTATCTCAGCTTGCGTATTTTTTAGTAACCCTAAAACTGATCAATCTCTGTATGCATGTAACTTTGGTGTAACATCCCCTTGGTGGGTCATCCCCTAATGTGGGTCTCTTGATAGTGGACCAGCTACTAGGATTTGGTTAATTCCTAGTTTCGGTATACGGCGACTTTTTATTTCTCGCCAAACTTGTTGGCGAGAAAACATTGCATATACCGACGCGTGATTAGACGATGCTACTCGGAAACTGCGAAGTCAAACAACTGTGTTGCCAGATTGGAATTATTTATCGCCTTTTTTTGTCGCCAACGTTCCGAAAAAGTCGCCGTATACCGAAACTAGGATTTAACCATACAATTTTTTAAAAAAATAAATTTTTCTATACAACTAACCGAAATTAAGCCTCCTTTTTCGTGAATTACCATGAAGCCCACTTGATGATTTATCTTTTCTGGTGTAAAAGTAGCCATGCCTGTATGAAAAATTTCATTAGTTACATTAAATGTAAAGTGCACACAACTAAAACATAATTATAAAAATTGCGCAAAATAATATTTTTAACCTGTTCTTAAATAAAGAAAGTATTATTACCTTTTTAATAGTTTTTAATGTTAAAAAGGAGAATACAAGAGCTAATTATTTAATAAGAAAATTTGCAATGTAATAAGATCATGTGACTGAACTGTCAACAAAAAGACAACGAAACTACACAACATGAAAATTGCATTGCCAGATTTTTTAAGTCATAGAGTCAACTAGTTACCATAGCAACTCTTTTTATAAAAAAAAGTTTGGCAAAAATTCTTGAACCTCGATTGGTAAATCAATGTCACGTGGGCGCATCGCACCAATCGGAGCCCGATCAAAGGAAGCGAACTAAAAGCTGGAAGTAATACGTCATCTGAAACATGCCGATTTTTTTATTCTTATAAATTACAATTTTTAAAAAAAAATTTTAAAATTTATTGCACAAATTTTACAATTTACAATTTTTAAAATTTATTGCACAAAAAATAGATAATGTCCATAAATTGATGGATTCCCCCAAATTTTCAACAAAAAAAAATTTTTAAACCAATTTTATCACAAAATCATTAAAAGAAGTCAAGTGAAGAGCTCAAACTCACCTACAGAAATTTTGTAAACAAGCAAAAATTTTGCTTAAAAAGCAATGCTTTGAAGGATAAAAGGCGATTCTTCTATTATGCACTAGGTAAATAAAGTTTAAGATTTCTCATAGTTTATAGTATCCCTCTCAGAGCATGTCAAAATCCAAGAACACAAAGAAAAAGAATATCTTGCCCGACACACAATCAGAAACTAAGTTAAACGAGGCACCCGGCACTAGCGCATCTTCTTCAGTACTCGATACCGGTATAATAGCATCTCGCAAATCTTCCAAAAAAGAAGACCCGCCCTTAGACTCTGCCGACAGTAGCTCGGACTACATGAAAAATTCCATTTTGGAAGAGATTTTAAACGAGAAAAAAGCTGCCCTTCTCCAATCGCCGGAAGTTATGAACCTTTTGAGACAACAACAGCTTAAGTTGCAAAAGTAAGAAACAAAGTTATCCTCTTTTGGATATTCGGGTTTACGGCTTTATTTCTATAGTTGGTTAAATCCTAGTTTCGGTATACGGCGATTTTTTAGGAACGTTGGCGACAAAAAACGGCGATAAATAATTCCAATCTGGCAACCCAGTTGTTTGACTTCGCGGTTTCCGAGTAGCATTGTCTAATCATGCGTCGGTACACGATGTTTTCTCGCCAACAAGTTTGGCAAGAAATAAATGTCGCCGTATACCGAAACTAGGAATTAACCCTTAGACCAATTATTAGCCTTTGTGAACTTAAAATACAGACTATAGTAGTGCTTTCAAAAAACCCCACCCCCACTTTTTGCAATTTTTTTTTAGTTACATAAGTTAAACAAAAACAGTTTAAAGTCTAGGAACAACTATAATATTTAATGGCCAGTCTCGATTTGCATTATGTTACCAAGCAGCACAAATGTGGTAGTAAACATTCCAGTTCATATTTCATATAACCCAATAGGTATTGCAACCCTTCATTAAATTTTCTAGCTCGCCAATGAACAGACCAGCCATTCATTGCTGTACTAAAGTATATATTTGATGAAAGAAAAGAAATTTATTAAAGGTTTCACCAGGAACAGTACCTCATTTTAAATATGTCACTATAAATAATAGATCTCTATGCTAACATTTTATTAATTTTGAGAGTCCCACATGAAAATTTAATAGTTTTATCAAGAAAATTCATATTTCGTAATTTTAAATGAAATCTCCTTCCAAAACATTGTTTATAAATAAAAAATACATAAATGTAAACTGATTACGTAATTTTTCGTCACTATCATAGCAAAACCATAAATATTTTCAAAACACATGTACAGTTTTTACTTTGGACCAACAATATCTAGTATACACAAATAATAAAATTAAAAATATATGACATAATATTATAACTTAACCCCCTCAAAATCTTATATTTTGTACCCCAATTAAACTTAATAACTTTAATTATCTTTTTTATATATCATTAATATCACTTAGTACTTTAACATCCCAACCACACCCTGTCGGCGACAAACAGTCGCCTAGATCAATTCGTTTCCACAGAAACTGTTTAGTCATCACATTTTTAAAGTTGATCTTTCAAACTTTCTCATGACTATAATTGGTCAGTGGAGCGGGGCTCGAAATTTTTCTCCATTTTTGTGAACATTCGATCACACTCTCTCGTTGACTGCAGACGGCAAATCAACCGTCTCCTGATGTCTAGTTACTAAATAAAAGATCTTTAATTACTCCGAAGTTTCCCTGTTGACTTATTTTACATATATAATTTTTCTATACATAAAATAAATGCTGTATTTTTTTTTTCTAGGTAATAAGGTCACAAACTCAAGGAAGGCATCATGGTGTATCAAACCGTGCCAAATAAGCCAAAGCTCAAGCACACTGACACATCATATTTCTTGGACAATGTTGTCGCCACCTGGAAGCCAAGATCTGAAACGTATGTGCACTTATATCATGGAACTTGATAATTTTAATTGGAGTGTCTACGTACACGGGCACCGAACGAGCATCGCGGGTACATGCGGGTAGTAATTGTGCAGGAGCAAGGATTATTAGCAAATTCAGTTCAATTCTGCTCGGAGCGTGGTAGCGTAAGTGGCTCGTGTTCAAAAGGTCCCTGGTTCAAATTTCCGCTCTCCGCTAAATTACTAATGTTATTTTAAACTTTTTTTTTACACTGGAAGATCATCTTTTTAAGTCCTGAAATTTTGTTTGCATTTTTTTAATTTTCATGAATTATTAAAAATCCTCATTTTTTGAACTTTTGTTATGATAGGCTGGAACTGATGTTTTTTTTAGAGAAAACAAACTTCTACGTGGCTCAAAACGATCATTTAGGCTTTCAATGGGCCCTGCAATACTGCCCCATGTTGGATACTGATGTTCTTTTTTAGAGAAAACAAAAATAGTATTCTCAACTTTCATGCCCAATACGCAATGCATACAAGGTACCAGTAAGCCCCGCCTTGAGCATGCACAGTTACTACCCGTATGCGCATTGTGTGAACGGTGCTCGTGCGCATATCATCTGCCAATTTTAATATACATTAGAACCTCGATTATACAATCTAATTGGGACTGGAGGTAGATCGGATAATAGAAAATTTTCATTAAGTAAAACTTCATTAGTAAAACTTATGGTACAGAGGAGCGCCTTAAGTCTGCGTACCTCAAATCTGCCAACGTCTGAGACTTCCTGGCAAAAAGAAATTGCCACAACTTATTTTTAATTTCTGAGAAAAGTGCTTATATTTTGTTTTATAGTAGATATGGATTCTTACAATTTTAGAAGATTCCCGGAGTTTCCCAAAAATTTAAGATTGCTAGAACTGAAGATTTTGCTATCTTAAAATTACTAATCTCTCTTCTTAAAATCACCGTAGTTTCTCGTGTTCATAACTCTGATAACTTTATGATTTGAGAATAGGTACAGAATTCCAATTTCAGAATAACCGGATAATTCCAATTTCAAAATCTCTGGAGATGTGCCTCACTTAAGAATCGCAGCATATTTCTTAAACTGGTTCCTTTTGTGAATAACCCAAAATTATGTTGACTTAGGGATGGTCGGTTAACAGGGAGTTCCGCACAAAAGAGGGACTTATAATCATGGTTCTTCTGTACTTGGTGAGATTAACGCCATTTGGAAACATGATCTTCAATTAGCTTTCTATATATCAGAGAACAAAAAAATCTAGAATATGTACAAATATTTTTATAATAAGATTTACTTGCCAACATCATGAATTAAAAATATAAAGCATTAATTGTAAATCTCAATTTATTAAAAATAAAGCTTGTTAAATACTGATGGATATATTTATTGGTTGACTTAGTGTAACTCAGTTCAATTGTTCTCCACTAGATGGCACTTCCGTTGGGGTGGTGACATTGGAGCCTTTATGGGCAGCCTCAGCGCCCTCTACATCATGTATAATCTTCGCAGAGAACTAAAGCTGAGACAATATGCCAGGCTCACTTGCTACCTCCCTGTCATAGGCATGGCTGGTTTCTTGACTGAAACAATGTATGATGTATTTATTACACCCCAGGTCAGTAAATTGACTTAGAATTGCTTGACTCATTAACCTCTTAAGACCCGAGCAAAATCCTACATGTATATTCTTAATCTAAACATACTGAGAGTCACGCCTTAAGCTCTAAAAATACAAATTTTTTGTGCTATAAATGCAAAAAAAGGCTGTAGCACTTATTTGAAGTTAACAGTTTATTTTCACATTGTTTTTAATGCAAAATGCATTTAAAATTGACTGCTGAAAGAACTTTTTGAAAAGTTTAAAGAAAAAGCTAGAAAGCTCCTAGTTTAAAGTTATTTTTTAAGAACCCTAATATCGTATTGACCCTTGTTCAACTTCATTTTTTATAGAAATTTATGAAAAAACATGCTAAGTGACAAAAAAGTGAAAACTGAGCTTTAAAGTTTTTCATTTGCACTCAAATCTGATGAAAACAGTACTTGCAAATTGTAAAAAATTTACTACTAGTCTTAAAAGTTTACGAAATAGGGGAAACTTTTTATTGTTAAAGAAGTTAGTAATATGTTCATTGACACAAAAATCTAATTTTTTTTTTAAATGTCACTTTGCATGTTCTTCCACTAAGCTCTTCAATTAAAGAGCGTAGTGGAAAAGCGTGCTAAACGGCTTTTTGAGAAAAATTAAATTTTTGTGTAAATGAACCTATTACTAAGTTCTTTAACGATTTCCATTTTTCATAAACATTAGGTTTAGTATATTTTTTACCGTCTGCAAGTACCGTTTTTAACAGATTTAAGTGCAAATTAAAAACTTTAAAGCTCATTTTCTTGTTTTCACCTTTTTGTCACTTAGCACGTTCTACTGATAACACAATTTTCCATACGTTGTGGCTCTTTTAGATCCTGACCGGTCGCAAATGTCCCCTCTGCATCTCCACCAAAGCTGCAGCCCTTCAGATCGGGCTTGGGGTAGTCTACCCATTAGTCCTTTCACCCCTCATCGGTTTCTACCTTGCCGACCGGTTGCTTACTTACCCGGTCCCATCGCTCAGCAGGGCGCCAGGAGAAATGTTGAAACTGTGGGCCAAACTGGTGCTAAAGAGCCCTAGGCCGCTGATTGCATCAGCGGTGTTGCAAGGGGCTGTCATGGCCTACATCACAAATGAGCAGCAGTTGTTTGTCATAAACTATGTTAGCTCAAAGAATAAGGAGAATTAAATTGTATTTTTTTAAAATTATCGATATTGAAATTGTCATGCAGTAGGCAGGAAGAGTATTGTTTGCAAGAAATTATGTTTTCTTTTTCAAATAGTTGTGTTCTGATTAAGTCTGTTTTGTTGAAGTATTATGAAAAGTTCAGTGTGTGTTTCAATGTTTTAGAATCCATTGAATAAATAAAATTTAAAAAATCATTGGTGCAATTATTTTTTTTCATTTATAGTAACTAAGAAAGCTTTAGTGTCCCCCACAAAATGACTGTGACAATGTTTAAACTTTTAAACATATTAACTATTCAAGATAGGGATAGTCTGGTTGGTAGAGCGTTGGACTAGCATCCATTAGGTCGCGAGTTCAAGCCCTGCTGGCCAAAGACCCCTTTGTACCCTAATGGGTGATTGGTGTGCGTTAAAGTCTGTAGTAGTCACCAACCAAGGCCTCCAAATTTCCTATGCGTGCAGCAGCCCTACAGATAGGTATGAGGGTATTCTACCCATTAGCCTTATGGCTCCTCATAGCCGACCGGTTGCTCACTTACATGGTTCCATCCCTCAGTTGGGCGCCAGGAGAAGTTTTGAAACTGTGGGCCAAACTGGTGCTGAAGAGCCCGAGGCCGCTGACTACATCTGTGTTGCAAGGGGCTGCCATGGCCTACATCACGCAAGAGAAGCAGTTGTTTGTCATAAACTATTTTAGCTCGAAGAGAGAATAAGGAAAAATTAATTGTATTTTTTAAAAAATTATTGATATGCCATGTAGTAGTCATTGTTTGCAAGAAAGGGTGTTTCCTTTTAAAATAGTTGTGTTCAGTGTGTTTTGTTGAAGTATAATTAAATGTTGAGGGAATGTTTCAATCTTTTGGTATCCATCGAATAAATAAAGTTTTAAAAAAAATCATTGGTATAATTTTTTTCATTATAGTAACTAAGAAAGCTTTTGTGTTCCTCACAAAATGACTGACAATGTTTAAACATATTAATTACTCAAGACCGGGATAGTCTGGTTGGTAGAGTGTTAGACTAGCATCGGTTAGGTCGCGAGTTCAAGCCCTGCTGGCGGAAGACCCCTTATACGCTAATGGTGAGTGCGGCACATTAAAGTCTGTAGTAGTCGCCGATTCCCTTAAATTTCCATTTCCATAACAAATCAATACCTCTGGGATCCTTTATAACTTAAATTAGAAAGATCCACTTGCGGTCAGTAGCAGGGATTGGAGTAACACGTTACTTGTAACAGTTACTCTTTCTAGGTAACATAGATTTTTCAAAAGGTAACTAACTTAATTACTTTCAGCGGTAACAAAACATTTTGTTACTGTTTCCTTACTTCACACGCTTTCCTCCCAATAGAGGGAGGCTGTCGGATGCCGGTTAGTTACTTTTTGTATTAAGTAACTTTCCAATCCCTGGTCAGTAGTGCTGTTTTTGATCTCCTTGATTTTGACTGAGGTAAAAATGACCAAACTCAATGCCAAACTTTTCCAAAACTCAATTGAAACATTACTCCACATTACCATTTAGTACACTGCTCAAAACAATTAGGGGAACACATGGTTTAAACCATTTCAGCCCCAATGATTACATTTGGTATCACAAGCTTCCGATTTATTTTCTCACTAAGTTGAGCTCGCACTTATTTATCGTTAGATGGAAGAATCATGTCTTTTGAAGAATTAAATAACGTTTGTTGCAATGAAATGAAAATATG
Source organism: Oedothorax gibbosus (assembly GCA_019343175.1). NCBI lineage: Eukaryota > Metazoa > Arthropoda > Arachnida > Araneae > Linyphiidae > Oedothorax > Oedothorax gibbosus. The sequence goes on along the minus strand of JAFNEN010000710.1, from coordinate 66,748 downwards.
AAAAAACAGGGTAAAATAAAATTCACTACCGAAAATTTTTATGAAATAAATTGACCATAAATTCTTCACGCTTGCATTCTTAGATGTTTAAAAATTGATGTTACCTTTTTTTCAAAAATAAAGATTTGAAAAAATTAGTTATAATTTATTCAAAAGTTATGATTCTGATATCCCCCCCCCCCCTAAATTTTAGTTAAAATTTAAGATTTTCCCCCCTGTTTTTTACCATTTCATTCTGGATGCCTAATGAATCCATTCCACAATTTTTTATTTTTAAAATAAAAAATTCGGAACTGAAAGGGTAAACAAAAGTATGCAAAGTGCTCCCCTAATTGTTTTGAGCAGTGTACTTTCTATGATCACATGCAAAAAGAAACGGTTAATAATAATTTTTGCTGGAGTTAGTACATAACAAAGAATGAGCACACAAGGGACAACTCCTTGTATTAAAACAATTTATTTTCCTTATTTAGACATGGTGTATTAAAAACGCCTCAGCCTGGCAGTTTAACCATTCAAAGTACAAAACACATGAGGGGGGGAGGGGATGATACACTCACTGTGCCATATTCACCTTTATATACCATGCACTACTTATAAAAACACACTTTGAGTGCAATACAGTTAAATATTTCACAAAATACAAGATGACATGTGTAGGGAGAGATGACACTTTGGCATGCAAAACAATGCACAAAAATTTACCTTAACCAGTGCGATTACAACAGTTGCACTGCATATATGGTTCTTCCGTTCACAATGCAAGCTTCGAAATATATTTATTCCCCTAACCCCCTCGTGCGGTTTTCCAGGGAACAGTGTGTCACTGTTTCTGTTGGTAGAGATTTACTGTACGGTCCCCCTTGGCGAACTTTCCAAAATCGCGCCAAAAGTCCGTCTTTCGGCGACTTTTTTTTTTTTAAAAAAAAACCCTATTCAAAGAAAAGATCGTGTGGGAATATTACTTATGAAAACTCAACCAACGGTTCGATAGGGTTGCCGGAAAACGTCATCCGTAGCGAAGTCATAGAATTCGAATCATCAGTCGAAGTCAGATTGGTTGCCAGAAAAAAATATTTTTCGCCAAATCCAAAAAAAAAGCGCCAAGGGGGACCGTACAGTGAATCTGATCCGTTTCTGATTTTTTCCTACCCTACTTGGGTTTAGGCTGGATCGAAAGCAATTATAATTCACCCCAAAGCAGAGCCTTAAAAACAATGTAGGTTTAGAACAGCCATGCTCAAGCTGCTTCCTGGAAAACCCCACAATGGGGTAGGGGAAGAAAGTGTTTTTTTAAGCTTGTGTTGTAATCAGAAGGACAATAGTTTATTCTTGAATGGGTTGACATCGCACTAGACCAGCACTCGAATTATTATACAAATATTTTAAATGTGTTGTTGATACGAATAAGTAAAAATAAATCTCTATGGCTGTGTCCTGACTACGACATCAAATGCAACAAAACTTGGCGACTTGGCAGAGTCAGCCCCAAGTCATTGCATCGCTTGGCGCCCTTGGCGGTCGCCAATTTTTGTTGCATTTGATGTCGTAGTCAGGACAAAGCCTATAAATTATCCTCATTTTGAAGTGTACACACAAAATTTAAAGAGTATCATTTTGAGGGTTAATGTTCACACATCAATTCAGTATAAGGTTTGAATGTTTTAGGCTGTCAATTTGTAGGCTCTGCAGGGAACTGTAACACAGCCAAGTAGCCTCCTCACTTGAACCACAGTCAAGTGAAGAGTAAGACACCTGAACTGTCTCCAATAGAATTTCGAGCGACATGATTGACTAACAAACGTTAAAGTTTTACTGTTTCTTGAATATTTTAACACTTAAAATGGAACATTCATTACGCATACAAAAATAAATATACCATTAAATATATTTAATAGTGTGTAAATATACGTTTAATGAATTGTTAAATATAGAGTAAGCACCATACTAATATAAAAACATAACTTTCTTCAAATTAAATATCAGTGTATAGAACACATGTGCAATAAATAAAAATATACAAATGGAATTAGATTAAGTACAATAATGTTTTCTTGAGTGGAATATTTAAAATTCTTAATACCTTATTTATTTATTACCTTTTGTGATTTTATAAGTTTTTCTTTTTAAGAAAGTATTTTTAATTTATGTACCTTATTTTGACTTATAATAAGATTTTATTGTTTTGTTAATATTGCATAAATAATTAAATATACTGTATATATAATTTAAATATATGATTAGCAAACATCACCAAAAATTAATAAACCCTAAAAAACACAATACATAAGACATGGTTTTTCGCAGAGTGGAATATGTTTTAATTATTTTGACAAAAATAAGATAAATATGCTGTAAAATTTACTTTTTGTCATTTCTTTAAGTCAGCCTTGTATTTAAAGGATAAGATTTTAACTTAGATGAGGTATTGAAAGTTGGTAACCCTATTTGAGCTATCCATGATCATGTGGCACAAGAACCCTTTGGACGTAAATCAAATAAAACACTGTTGAACCAACTGGGAGGAAAAGTGCAACAGGCTTTATTGATCTACTTCCAACACCTCATCTAGGGGTTTTAGATGTTTTAACCAACGACTTCGATAAACCTAATAACTTTCAAACCCCTGAATTTTCCTATTTTTTCTTTACTGATTTTGTTGATAAATATCATATGACACCACGCCCCCCCCCCCCCCCCCCACTTAAACAAATAAAATATTTAAAAAAAATCATCTACCTTTGACCTGGCTTAGCATCAAATTAAGAAGAAAAGGAATAACTATAAAATGTATTTATATATAATTTTTAATTGTATTATCAATCTTCTGCTATGGCCTGTACATGTTTTGTTTCCCCTTGGCCATCAATGTGTGTTTCGTATATGTAACTTGTAAATAAATATTCAAAATAAATAAAATAAATGTTTTTTTCTTCTAAAAGGGCTGCAATTTTTTATTGTCGAACACTTGTTTGGTTTGAAATAACATCACACATGAGCTACTCAAATGCTAAGGAACTGGGCCTTTTTCATTTCTGTGGAAAATGCCCATTGTTGCAAAAAGAGTATATGATGCTTTTTTTTAAATTAAAAATTGGTATAGGTTCATTTACACCATGTTATAAAATTTGACGCTGAATTGGTTAGAAGTTAATTACTTAATTTATTTATAATCATATAATAGTTAATGCCCATAAAGACTTGAATAATGACTGTTTAAACTAGAGATATAATGCAAAGCCAGGTTGGTTTAAGATAGATAATAAAAACAAAATGTCACTAACATTTGCAAAACATGTTTCTTTAATATTTATTCTTGCTAGCACCCAGCCTCAAAATATTCAAGAAAAATTATCTATATTGTTTTCCATAAAAATATAATCTTGAAAACTATCAAGAGTTGAAGAAAACCCCAACTTTTGAAACCCTGACAAAAAAAAACTCAAAAATTCTTAAACACAAAGAGTAACTTATCATAGCACACTGTGAAATTAATATATATCATTAAAAAAATTATATAAAATATCAACTTAGGATCTTTTTATTCAATTCTTTTTCAAACAAACTAAGATTATATGTTTCACAAGACAAATAACAGTATTAATATACTAACATACAAGCAACCTTATGCTTTTACAACATTTCAAACCCAATATCATAGAAAATAATTCAATAAAAAAAAACAAGAAATGGACATAATTTAAATGTCCAATGATGTTACAAGTGTTTATTGTCTACAACAAGTTTCATTTCATAAACAGGGTTCAATCGAATTAAAACAATTAAAAAAACAATTTTAAATTCAAACTAGAATTTTTTTTAAAATGTAGCTTAAGTAAAAATAATGTCAACTTTCAATATTTCTTTTTTTACTTTTAAAATATATAAAATAAAAAACACTCACGAACAGTACTTTTGTTCAAGTCTACAGCAAGTTTCATTTCATAAACAGGGTTCAATCGAAGAAAAAAAATTAAAAAAAAAAAAACATTTTTAATTCAAACGAATTTTTTTTAATGTATCTTAAGTAAAAATAATGTCAACTTTCAATATTTTTTTTTACTTTTAAAATATTTAAAATAAAAAACACTCGCGAACAGTACTTTTGCTCAAGTCTACAGCAAGTTTCATTTCATAAACAGGGTTCAATCGAAGAAAAAAAAAATTTAAATAAAATTTTAATTCAAACTAGAATTTTTTTAATGAGCTTAAGTAAAAATGTCAACTTTCAATATTTTTTTTTACTTTTAAAATATTTAAATAAAAACTCCGAACAGTACTTGCTCAAGTCTACAGCAAGTTCATTCTAACAGGTCAATCAAAAAATTTAAAAAAAACTTTATTCAACTAGAATTTTTAGTATTAGTAAATAATGTCAACTTCATATTTTTTTTACTTTTAAAATATATAAAATAAAAAACACTCACAAACAGTACTTTTGTTTAAGTCTACAGCAAGTTTCATTTCATAACAGGGTTCAATCGAAAAAAAAAAAATTTTAAAAAAACATTTTTAATTCAAACTAGATTATTAATTCATAATTTAATGCACTTAAGTTAAAATAATGTCAACTTTCAATATTTTTTACTTTTAAAATATTAAAATAAAAACACTCCGAACAGTACTTTTGTCAAGTCTACAGCAAGTTTCATTCATAAACGGGTTCACAAAAAATTTAAAAATTTATTCAAACAGAATTTTTTTAATGTAGCTAGTAAAAATAATGTCAACTTTCAATATTTTACTTTAAATATAAATAAAAACTCACAACAGACTTTTGTTAATCTCAAAAAGCATTATCTTTAAACATAATAACAACTAGAATTTTTTAATGTATATAAGTACTAATTTATTTTATAAATATATAAATAAAACACAAACATACTTTTTCAAAATTTAAAGCAACCTATAGCAACTTAAATAAACCATGATAGTAATTGTAAAATATGTACAACATTTGATTTTTGTGTAATTAAGTTTAACAGTCAAATTGTTTTGTTTAAGCAACAAAAAAAAATTAACAAATGCCTTACATTAAACTACCATAACAATGAATTGGGACAACTTATCTGATGGTTAACATCAACATTTTTAACGCTTTTGGGTCCAAATGATATAACATTGTTATGATATATATTTTTTAAATTGAAATAGGTATTTTGCCTCTAATAGCAAAAAAATTAGTTTCGAAAAATAAAGTAAAAGAATTTTACGTCCTGTCCCAAAAGAGAAAATTTGAGTCTTTTAAAGAATCTTCATAAAATATTGTCAAAAAATATAACCCTTTCCACAAATAACTGTAACCATAGAGAATCAACAAAATCTAGTATCCTAATTAATAGTAATTTATAAAGGGATTATTACAAAATTTATTTTTTTAATTCTATATTGAAAACTACTAATAGTCTAGGTTTTTTTTATCCCACAAAAATATTTCTATAATGAAACAAAAATGTTATGTTGCCAGAAATATATATCGCTCATTGAAAAAAATTGCCCCATTCTTCTACCGATAGACCTGCCAACTCTCCGGATTGAACCTGGCAATTCCCCCCCATTTCATACGTACCAATTACCAAATTTTCGAAGGGGGAAATTATTTAACTTTCTCTTGGCAAATATAATCTAGTAAATAGCTATTACTGACTAAAAACCCAGAGATTTGGTAAGTTGTATTAATGTTGGTCTAGAGCCACAGTTGACAGACATCTAGATGAACTCCAAAGTAGGAATTTACCAAATTAAAAAAAAAAGAACTTTCTCTTGGCGAGCGCAGTCTAGTAAATAGCTTTTTCCAAGTTAAAATCTGAAGATTTGACAGATCAGTTAAATTAACGTCACACAGTTGTATGAACCCCAGAGTAGGATTTTACCAAGCTAAACCATCAACATTGCATCCATATTTAAAAAAAAAAAATTCCTCATTCAGGCAGGGAATGAATTTCCTATGCAGCTCCGTCGTCAACAGTTCCTGGTGCTGCGCCAGTGCTCCTTGTACTCGGGGTAGCTGACAGTCAGTTTCTCGCTCTGGTACCGAGTCAGGCGAATACCTTTCCGGACATCGCTGGTGATGGTCCCTTTGTAGCCGCCTTTACGGAGAAGGGAGTCGATTGTTTTGATGTGGTCCCAGCCTGGTAAAGAGAGGTTAAGCAGTTTTCAGCAGAGGTTAAGTACTTATGGATATTCAGAAATTTTTAAAATTTATTCTTTAAAAACACAATGACTTAGTTAATTCAACTAACATGCCAGAGCTTTCCCCAATTGGGAAAGCAGCCTCATAACCAGGGCTAGTTAGTCTTGGAAATACATGCCCGAATTAAACTTTTACATGCCCAAGCACAGGGCCGAGCAAAGGGGGGGGGGGGGGCAGGAGGGAGACTGGCCCAGGAGATCAGATACATAAAAATTTATCCGCTGTTTCTTTAAAATATGAGCTGGACACATCGGCGATTTTCGGGAAAGCCCGGCAAACATTGCACCACACTTCAGTATGCTCATTATTTGTGCCCAACCGCGTAAATTCCGTCAACCAATCCTGCTGTACCAACCGTTTACGTTTTTGTTCAGAATCATGGGGAATGCCACTCGCATATTCACAATCCCATCGGGATTGGACGACGCATATCTCACGCGACATGGAGAAAACAGTGACGACTTTCAGAAATTACGCATGCGCCCTGCCGTGTTTCGATGGTACATGCGGCACGAGGGATATGTTGGGGATTTTTCAATGAAACGCAAAATGTTTATATATGGAAAGTTATTTTTGATGAAATATTGACATGCCCGGTCAGGCATGCGAGGCAAAAAAATACATGCCCAATCAGAATTTTTACATACCCTGGGCACGTCGGGCAGTATAATTTTCGAGCCCTGCTCATAACAGAATAAAGTTTCGTTTCTCCCTCATACTGCCCCCCCCTACACCTTTTCTGGATATCATGTTTCACAACTTAGCCTAGTTTGTGTTATGTGCCATTCGGAAGAAGGTGGGCGTCTTGATCTTTTACACAAATGCCAAAATTTGTCAATCGACATTCAAATTTCTTTTGCCGGAACAACAAACGATAAGTATAGCTTACAAACCTTGTTCTGAAGCTACTTCGGGAAGATATGTTGCAGTTCTCTTAGAGCCTTTCTCAGTGGTGAATTCAATTCGGATACCATGGGTACCAATCTAAAAAAAGAATATTGCAAAGCTTTAATACATTTTCAAACAATTAAAGTCATGCTGCAGAGTTCCCACAAAAACCATTGACACATTTAAAGTACTTTTTTTTTAAAAAAATACTTTAATAATATAATTTTAAGGCTGTACTTATTATTTTATAAACTTAATTTTCTAGATTTTACAATTTATAAATGTATATATAAAAACATGCCATATTTGTCAAGTTTGTTAAAATAAAAATTATTGAAATAAAACTCTAGCCAATATATACGATAAGAAAGAGCCTGTTTTAGTGACATTTAACATAATAATTACCTAAATTAATTTTTAACCATTATAAATAAAATTAAGACAAACTTTAAATTGCCATTTCGTCAATTTTTTTAAAATAAGATTACTTTTAAATCTTTTAATAACATTTTAACCGATTCGACATGAGTTGGCAATAAAAAAATTATCCTGCAGCCTAATAGGCAATAATTTAACTACAGCTTGTTTCAGGATAAACTATAGTTCATTAGTTATTGTTACCAAACTATTAATCCATAATATATTTTAAGTCTTTAAGGATTCAATTAAACTGAAAAAATTAAGTTTTAAAGCTTCACCTCCCAGTCCATATAGTCTTCTCCATCTTCAAAGTGTCTCAATATAGAAACAGAGACATGCAGCTTTCCTAACTCCTCTCTAGTGATTGGACTAAATCTACTGTCTTTAAAAGCACTAGAAAAAAAATCAATGTTGGTTTACATACACCTTTAACACATCAATGCTAACAAAATCTATAATAATAAAAGAGTCTGTCTGTGGATCGTAAAAGACCTACTTATACTACCCTCAGAAATTCGAAATGTTTAAGATAGATTCCCTTTAATACCAACGTGTGCACCTGAGGCTTAGTTTTTTCATATTTGTTCCATTTTTAGAGAAAATTCGAATTTTCTGAAAAAAATACACCACTTTCGCTCAAATCCGATCATTTTTTCCCTTTTGTGTTGCTATTCGACAGAAGAAATAAAAATGAACAAACAAATTAATTAAAATTGCTTTTATTTTCTTGCCATTACCTTCAGAAACTAAATTAATAATTTGAAAAATAATTGAACGTGCCAATGAGCTAAATGTTTTTTTTTTTAACCAAGAATGGAGGTTTTGACGTGAGAACATTGTTATACAATTATGGTCAATTTTGACAACACACAAGAATTAATTTTGATCAAAGAAATATAAACATTATAGTCAGTATTTTATGTATTTATATTGTCAAATAAACTTTAAATTATGACCTTCTGATTAAGTTTTCTTTTGACATTTAAACTAAGGAAGTATAGATAATTTCACTTGTAAAATTAATTTTTATGATTTATTAGCACTATTAATATATTTTATCTTGATAAGTTGTTCTTTGATTTGCTAATGAAAAGCATTAAGATTTAAAAAATTAAATTGATTAGTTTACATATTATTTTTATATGATGGCATTAAATGTTTGAATAGCTCTAATTGTGTTTAAAAAAATATTTGATTTCTTGCCATTCTGTACCTTTTAATTATGCTTTTTCACATTTCCCTCAAGGTATACTTATCCTTTAGGGCACTTAGATAAAATAACACCCATTTATAAATACCCTATCCGATAATTAACAATTTGTTGTTGTATATTAAGCATAGAAATTTAATGTTAGCCAAAGAAACTAATTTTCTATCTTTATTATAAAATTACTAATAGTCTTTCCTAATAGTTATTAGAAAGGATTTTATGGATAAATTAGTTATATCAAGTCCAAGTTTAATTTTGTTACAAAATTCCTGTTTCTGATGTCAACTATATATTAGAAATCTAATAAGTATATTTCGTCAAACTTCATATTTGGTAAACATACAGTCGAACCTCGTTAACACGAAATATTTCGCTTTACATGAACTGAATCGCTTGAAGGGAAATCCTGCTTAACACGAACAAAAAACAAAAATCATACAAATTTCAGAAAACAAATTTTTAATTGAGCCGAATTTTTCTATAGTATGTACTGCTCCAAATGAATTATATTAAATGAATTACTAATATTATACTTGTACATTATTTGTATAATCTATATAGTACATAAAAGGCAACTCCCGTTTGTCTGTATAAGACACGAGATCTAAAGAACCACGCAACAGATCGTCACGAAATTTGGCACAAAAATTCATTTCATCTCCGGAACAAACATAGGCCAAGAATTTTTCGAATCAGACCATTCCTTCTATCGTTTCGAACGTTTTTATGTTTCCTATTTATTGCATTGAAGACCTTAGAGGTTTATTGCTCCTTCAACAGCACGTTTCCACAGATTGTTTATTTAGTTTTATTTTACACATTTTTTAAAAACGATTTTTAAGTATATTTAGTTTAATTACAGCTAAAAAAATTAGAAATAAACATCTAAAACAAAAATCGTTTGATAGCTTTTTAGCAGTTAACAATATTTAATATTAAAAATAAAAATTGTTTGCTTTAGTATCTTTATCACAGTTAAAAAAAATACAAATAAATATAAAAAATGCAAATCACTTGATGTTTGCTGGAGTAGCTTTATAACATCTAAACAATTAGATCATGTAATTCGCTTTCATTAAGAATATAGAATTCCCTTGAATTGCGTTTAAAATAAATGTTTGAGACCCTTTTAAGATTTAGTTGTTTTTCCATTTTTAATTCTTACTGATCATTTTTTACTTAAATATGTACTTTTTAATTTGAGCTTCTTATCAAAGGTATTTTTGAAATTAATATTAATCATTACTATATCCTAGTGGGTAATTAAATGGAAAATTACTGGGTAATCTTCATATATTGTAACTAAAATTAAAGAAAAAAAATAGTTAAATTGACTGTTAAAATTATTTTTCCACCTCTACCCGTGCAACGTCGGGTATAACAGCTAGTACATAATAAAATTAGAATGCCATTTAAATTTTATTTTTTTAAAAACATTCACTGGTTCAATGTAAAACAATTACTGACGGTGTTAACATGAAATTCGGTTAACACGAAATGTTTCAGTGCTCCCTTCGAGTCCACGTTAACGGGGTTCGGCTGTATAAAATAGAGTATTTGGTTGTTTAACTTTGTTTTTGTTTATCGAACAAGTTTTACAATAGAGTTACAACTGTTAATGATAGTTTTCAATGCAACCGAGTTAGATTTTCAGCATTTTGTTAAAACACACTAAAAACAATACCACACCAAAGGTTAAAACTTTATAATAATAAAAGAAAGAGTCTGTGTCTGTCTTTGGATCGTAAAAGACCTACTTATACTGCCCTCAGAAATTCTAAATTTTTAAAATAGATTCCCTTTAATACTAACGTGTGCACCTGAGGCTTATTTTTTTCATATTTGTTCCATTTTTAGAGAAAATTCGAATTTTTGAAAAAAGTACACCACTTTCGCTCAAATCCGATCATTTTTTCTCTTTCCTGATGCCATCGGCTGAAAAAATTAAATAAAACTTTTAACGAAAACATTTAAAATTCAAAATGTTTATTTTATTCTTTTGCCATTACTTTCAGAAATTAAATTCATTATTTGAAAAATAATTGACACGTTTCAAGTGACGTAATTCCGCCAGTCTTCATTCCCGGATTTTATTGTGGGTTTATTTGATGATTTTTTCATTGATTTTTCTGTTGACTCATGTATGCATATTTAAGCAATATATAGTTAAGCTATTACTGGAACTATGATGGTTAATAAAGGCCATCCCACTAGAGCTATTAGTGTTTTATGTCTTCATTTTTTTGCCAAATACGTTGCCAAACTCGCCAAATTATTAACTAAAATGTGCCAAATAGGCAATTTCTTTTATAAATAATTTATAAGCTGGTTGGTTGTTTGAAGGTCATTGTGTTAGAGCTGTATAATGGGTGTGGGTAGCTATATCTATTTTCTCGCCAAATTATTTCCCAAAACGCGCCAAATGAGCTAAAAGGTTTTATGTATTTATGAGGGAATTGTGATGACATTTATGAGTGCATTTTATAGCGTATTTTTCATTTTGGAATTTTAAGGCAATGAAACGGGATTTTATAATGAGCGGAAACAATAATAAGTTTATGATCCTATAATAGGGTATATGGTACACATATTTGGAATTTATTTGATATTTTTTTATTACATGCGAAGAACGGGTATAAATTTGCTAGTAATAAATAAGCAAAAAGAAAGTTGATAACCACAGAATTGCCCATGTATGTGAAACATGACATTTGTAACCCTTCCACTATGCTTTTAGCTGTAGAATCCCGTAATTGGCAAGTTTCACTCGGTTATACATCCCTTAAGAGGGATCAATAAAAAGAGGACCAAGCATGCTTGGGAACTAAACACTAGGGTTCTCCATGAGCCCCTGGTCAAGAGAGCTGAAATAGGCACAGCCAGTATTTTGACCATTTCTTGAATTGAAAATTTATTTCTGAATTGAGGCTAATAAAGAGAACAAGGAGAAATGAACACCATTGAATCTATAAAAAAAACATGGACTGTTATTTTTCTTTATCACGTTAAAGAATGGTTCGGAAAGCCACGTACAATAAATATTACCATGGAAGATTTTGTCAAATTTAAGTCCCAGAAACATATTTTAGTGGAATTTAAACTCCATTTTTATGTTGATTTTATGGAGGAGGAAAAGTTAGTGAATTGTACTTTAGCAATAGTAATTTCGTAATTTAATGGGACACCACCTTCCCCCCCCTAAACACCTCACCTAATGTAACTTATGGATCCTTTTAGTGAAATTAATTACCTACCTTGTGATAGCGTATTCCCTAAGGCCGGAATGTAAGTTCATCGAATTGAAGGTGCCTATGCAGCCACGCAACCTGCGGTCGTTTCCGGTTTTCCATGTTACAAACAGAGGGCTGCAAGTGAAGGGTCAGTCATCTTTAGAAATACAAAACCACAATTAAAGTAACCAAATTGTGTGTTGATGCAAATGTTAATGCACAGATAATGCAAAGTTTTCAAAAGAAAAATCTTTATTACTTTGCAGTTGCACTAGGTATAATTCATTTTAAATTAGAATTAGGGATGCACCGAATACCAAATTCAGCCTAATACCGAATATTCGGCCTACCTAAACCAATTTTTATTTTTTATCAGATCTAAGTATAAGTTGTACACAATCACACAATAATTTTAATACAATATAGCTATTAAATTTTTAATTAAACCAACACACAATAAGTTTGGTAACACCTTAAGTTTGATTTAAAATTTAAAAACACAGCATTTCATAGGGCAGATCAGTAGCATCCCTGCACCATTTGGCTCTGGGTTGGATTGGTGATAATAAAGGAATTATTTGCAATAGTTTTCTATGAATTATGCAACCAGAACAAAGAATTGACATTTTATTTTTGCCTCTCTTCTACTTAAGGAACAGCCATGACAGGATCAGATTTACTGTACGGTCCCCCTGGGCGCGATTTTTTTGGATTTGGCGATAGATAATTTTTTCTGTCAACCTGTCCGACTTCAACTGAAGATTCGAATTCTATGACTTCGCACCGATGATGTTTTCCGGCAACCCTATCGGACCGTTGGTTGAGTTGTCATAAGAAATATTCCTACAATCTTTTCTTTGAATAGTGTTTTTTAAAAAAAAGTCGCCAAAAGACGGAAAGTTCGCCAAGAGGGACCGTACAGTAAATCTCTACCGCAATGTCACAATAGCCAGTCTCGATTTAGCGATTTGTGTTACATTGCCAAGCAATGAAAGTGCCTAGATGTGGTAAACATTCCACTTCATATTTTATGCAATTCGATAGGTACAGCAGCCCCACATTAAATTTTCAAGCACGCCAAAAGTCACCAATAAACATTCCGGCCATTATACCATACTGTACCCCTTTGGCTATGTTACGCTTTTATTCGATATGCAAGGTTAGTCAGTATACATTTGAAGAGTACAGGGGAAAAACCGCTTTATTTCGTAGAAAACTTTCCTCATCAGGCATCTTTGGCGATGATAGCGAGTAATCGACTAAACTGGTGTAAGGAAACCAGTTTCTCACTTTCTTGTGCATCTTCTCTCACTGCAACCCTGAAATTCAGTTCCGCGTTTTATTCAAAAGACTGTGTTCATCATCATGTTAAGCTTTAAAAATAAAGTACGATTGATTGAAAATCACGATTTTTTTTTAAACAATTAAGAGAAATTTTAAGATTTGCAAATTAATTGAAAAGTCCTAAACCACGACTTTTCTACCTACCTAGATTCACGCAATGCACGATTACGACGCTTGGACCAAGCGAAGAAGAAAGAGAAACCGGTTTCCTGCCGCCAATGTCCGCCAAGCAGATACAATTACGGCACGACTCCTAATAAATCAAGCGGTTCTTCCCCTGTACTCTTCATTTATGTTTAAAATATTTCAAAAAATTAACTAGTGCAAATACAAATATATTAAATTCTCTGTTACCACAAGTAAAACAACTTCAGGACAACTATTGCAACTTCAACTATTACACGGTTTAACTTAGCTGTGATTTTCCTACAAATGATAAAACATTGATAAAAACAATAGGTACAGCTATGATATAATATAAATATACATTCTGTCCACTGGCGACTTTTGGCAAGCTTAAAAATATAACATTGAGTTGCTATACCTTAGAATTGTACGAAATATGAAGTGGAATGTTTACCAAATTTGGCCATTTATTGCTTAGCAATGTAATGCAAATCACCAAATCTAGCTGGCCATAATATTAATAGATGTTCCAAACAATCCACCTCAGATTGAAATTACATATGATTAATTTTACAGTTTAATTTACATGTTGAAAACATCTGTATTTTAGATACCTTATCTACTATATAACCAACAATAATGAATTTTAAGAGTTTTTATAGTTATTTGACCACATAAAATAGTTAATTTCACTCACTAACTGTCATTAGGGAAGGTTGGTGATTTAGGCGGATCGTACTGGTTCAAGTGACAGTAAAGGACCTCAAAGCAGAAGAAACACATCTCCACGCAAACGACAACGCCGTTTTTGTAAATGTTGGGATGCTGGAGGTATTTATTGTGGTGTTGTGCCATATTACTCATATTGCCATTGCAGCAGGATGGACTGAAATGGTTGTTCAGTTTCTGTTTCTTAGCACCACAGCACCCGGCGGCCATGTTTAAATTTAATTCAAATTTAAAAAGCTCGATTTATTTAAAAATGGGGAGGCGAAAAAAATTTAGAAAGTTTACAAGGAAAAACAAAACAACGATTGTGGGATGATTATTGGAATACAGCACGGCGCATGCTCGGTGGAAAACGGCGTGTCGTTTAAATTCCCGACACCAGTAGAAATGATAATAAAAAGGCTTTTAACCTACTTAACTAAGGATGCTCACGTCGTTGTATTTTTAAATAGTTTTATGGTTCTCCATCGGATGATAATTTAAAATTAAACGTTATAATAAAAAAATTAATAAATAACCTCAAAAATTAATTAGCATATAATTAAAGAATAAAAATGCATGAAATAATAATTTTTACTTAAAAAGAACTAGTATACCAATATTTTTTTTTACACAAAATAACAATTTAAATAATTAGTTAAGTGACAGTACCACGTTGTTGTGCACATAACTATACACTATATAAAAATTGTACAAAACATAATTTTTTTAAAGTTGTAATAGTTTTAAAAAAAAATACTTACTAGCAGTCGTCTGGAAAATTAGGAGTATTCGGAGGTTCTGTCTGATTCAAATGGTAATCCAAAACATCGAAACAAAAGTAGCACATTTCAGCACAAATCACTTCATCTTGTTTCTGATTGTTCAGATTGTATCCATTCTGTGAAGCGTGACCATTGCAGTTTGAACTGGCATCGTTGTTTACTTTTTGTTTCTTATGTTCACTAGAATCGGTCATAATTTATTTAAAACGAAAAACTTAAAGTAAAAAGAAGTAGACACCGTAGACACGTTAACAAAGAACAGCTGACAATTCGTTGAGCACACGACAAAGCCAACAGCACAGCCAACGCCAAGATGGCAAGAATCAAGACAAGATGCAAAGTGCAAACTTTTCCACTTTTTGAACTTTGAACGAAAAAAGAAGAACGAAAACAGATGCTATGATAAAACAGTCGTGCGCATGTGTAGTATTTTCTGACAAATCCCTCTTTTGAAAAAAAATCCCTAAAATGTTATTTTTTTCTTTTTTGGAAAAAAGTACAAAGTGTCGTCCCATATGACGTCTGACCTAGCATCTTCATTTATTGCAAAAAAGTTTCGGTAACATACTTGCGATTTTTTATAATATTTAAAAAAAAATTCAAAAGAATGGATAAACAATATATACAATAATAAAATGGTAACGTTTCAGGTGACGTAACCTATGTTTTTTATTTTTCTCGGATCCAGCGATTTCATAGATTGTTTCAGTTTCATTCCCAAAATGACCGTCGAAGATGAATTGAATTTTTAATTCTATAAGCAATCTTTCGTTAACAAGTGATTCGAACAACCAACAGCACAGCAAGAAGTTGTCATTAAAAAATTTAATAAGTAAAATCTTCGTAGAAAACTCATTTTCGAATAGCAAAACAAAAGTAATTCCTGGTTTAAAAAATGAAAACAAATACCCTGGAGCTGTTGAGCTGATTCATGACGTGAAACAACACCATTTGCTTATTTGAAAGGTAATTTTTTAACCTTTAATTTGATATGCAACACTAATATGTTTAACGGTAAAACAAATTAATTTAAAATTTCAAAAATTTCTAAATTTTTTAGAAATTTTGGAAATTTTTAAATTTTCAATCCTTTTAAAGTGCATAAAATTTCTTTAAGATAGTATATTTCATGACTCTTTAAGTATAATAGTTGCTTAAATGAATTTTGAAAGAAATATTTACCGTTATTATTATTATTTCTTTCTGTTCTCGTTATTAGTTTTAACTCAGACCAAATGACGTGACCAAGTGTTTTCACACTTTACAAAGAAAAAATAGTCAAAATGTGCATCGTGATTTTTTTGTACTTCCCACCATCATGATGTAGCTGCTGTTTGGACTATCGTAATTTGATGCTTACAGTATATATTTTGAAGTTTTCCAGGTACGTATCAATAAATTTCGAAATAAAAAAGTTTTTAAAAAAATACGAATCTTAAAAATTGCGCCTCAGATTATTGAGGGGAGGGTGGGGGTGGGGGTTGAGCGTGGAGCCAAATGTAATAAAATCTCTGAAGCAGGACGGGATTAAAAAAAAATTTCACAAACGCATCCCGAAATGGGAATGTTTCTTATGATGTCACGCTCTCCATACTGCGATTTCATTAATTGTTTTGTTTTCTTTCTTTACTACGAGAAACAAGCAAATTGGTTTCTTATGACGTCACGCTCTCTTTACTGCTATTTCATTGGTTGTTTTGTTTTCTTTCTTTATTACGAGAAACAATCCCATTTATGGACGCCCCCTTATTAAAAAAAATCCCTTGGATATAGGGAAATAGAGAAATTTACTAGCTCGTTTCAATCTGGCAACGTTGAAGTTTGTTGTTATGGTGTTACAGACCAGCCAATGGTTTAAGTCCTACCGAATTTTCGATTATAAATTAGTTTCTAAATTTAATATTGGATCACTATTATTTCTATTTTTATAATATGAAACACTATTTTCTAGTTTCTTTATACTTTTAAAATTTTCTAAATCGAGCATTGTCTCTCGCGTTGTCTTGCTGTTTAGATTTGGCATATGAAGCCTAAGATTTGACTAATTTAGCAGGTAATATATACAGCTTGATTAAGGAGGATTTTCGGCTTTCTTTGGTTCATAATTTTCTTAAAACGAGTTCATGCATATTGCCTTGTTCGGTTTTATCGATCAGTTTTGTCGTACAAAAATAACCATGTAATGAAACGCACATAAGCACTATATCCGTTGGTAATCGTCAATAGGATATGTTTGAATAATATTTTGTGATATTAGATATTTCAATCATCCGCATACACCTATAATCAACATTTTATTTGTAAACAAAGCCCACTACTAATAAAAGATCAAAATTTAGTGTTGCATACCGAAATAACAAGGCAGAAAGTCAACAGACTTTAAACCAAGAAGACAGTATTTTTGTATCAAACATTTAGCTTTAAAATACCTTTTAAGCCATGTTAAAAACACGTAGAGCCTAACTAATGCAATTTTTCTAAAGTTATAGAAGTAAACATGTAACTCTGAAGTCTTCTAAGTCGCTGAACACTAATATATATATTTTTTATATATATTTTAAAAATAGGATCCATATCTTTCAAACAATGTATTTAATCCTAAAATGTATTAATACCTAATTTGTTTTACCCCATACTACATATAAAACATACAGATTTACATGGTAAAATATACATTTCGACATAACCTACATCTTATTAGTAATATTTGTGATGAAATTTAATTAGGATGATTTGAAATGCCATACTTCTGTAATGGGGCAGAGATTAGTTGCTCCATTTTCAAAATGTGGACGTAAAACATAAATATAACATCATTGAAATGATTATGCAAAAAGTGGTACTTTCTAATGAGGTTTTTTTTATGATGATAAATTTATTTATAAGATGTACATATAGAAATTCATTAAAAATATTTTTTTTAAAAATTTCTTCAGAAACCATGGGAAAGAAACTTAAAGGTGGAAGAAGACAGATACTACAGTTGGAAGAAAAGAAGCCTCCAAAAAGTATTATTATTATTAGTTAATTTAAAAAAAAAATTGTATTTCATCTCTCAATAGTTCCTGTAAAATTGCTGTTTATTTTTCAAAAATGAGAAAACTTAATAAATGAAAATAAAATAGGCATATATCCACTAAAATGTTTCAATAGGGGACATACATGAATTACGTCACGCAAAATTTTGACTCATTTGACCCCTCCCTCCCCTATGTCACGTTTGATCGAAGCCCTCCCCCTAAAATTACGTCATGTTGTTGCACTCCTCCCCCCTTTTCCAAGAAAAAAACTAATATTAATCTATCATTTTGTTTCCGAAATTTGAAAAAAAAGGTATATTTATATGTATTTTTAAAAATTAACTTTGAAAGAAAAAAGTTAAATTTATCTTGGTTAAATAATTTTAATTTATTCATAGGAATAAATCGACAATGTATTTACTTTTACGTTGTCCAAGGACTAACTAGCCATTTGCTAATAGCTTCTAAAAAAAATATGTCTGGGTGTAATCGGATCTGTTTAGTTTTGGGTCTTTTGGTTTTTATCCAGGTAGCTGCTAGTCCTCTGATTGTTCAAGATACAAGATGTCACAATTTAGCGTGTTACGAAGTACCGTTAGGAAAATTTCTTTCAAATATAGGAGGCTAATAATGCCAACGTTGTGGCTTACTTTAATGCCCATCCTCTTTCCGAAATAAAGTGTTTCTTATGATGATCTTATGATAAAAATGATTTAAGATTTCCTTCTGAAAAACTTTATTTTATGTAAAACAGATTTTCCCTGCAAAAGTGAAATTTTCCGAATTGTTACGTCACGCAAGCTATTACCCCTACCCCCCTCCATGTCACGGTCCGTCACGTTGGCGTATACCCCTCCCTCCCCCCTCTGTGCGTGACGTAATTTATGTACGTCCCCATATAGCTAAAAATTGTAATCTTTAAATCTACTTTTAAAAATAATAATATCTGTAGAATACACATTACTTTATCCAATAAACAGTGAAACATGTTACATTGTTTTTTTATTATTGATATTTCTGAGGTCATTGTTAAGTTTTATTTTTAGAATTAATTGCACAATCTAGATTTCAAAGTTTTTTCCCCACCATTATATCTACTGATAAGGCTTAGTCATTTAAAAAAATAAATATTATCATAAATCCACAGTTAATTGTATTAGTCCTTGGTAAGATGATAAACTATCTAATCTTCTAATTTGACTGATTAAAAACGTTTCATGGATCAGATTTACTGTACGGTCCCCCTTGGAGCGATTTTTTCGGATTTGGCGATAAATAATTTTTTCTGGCAACCTGTCTGACTTAAACTGAAGATTCGATTTCTATGACTTTACCGCTGACGTTTTCCGGCAACCCTATCGGACCGTTGGTTGAGTTTTCATAAGAAATATTCCTGTACGATATTTTCTTTGAATGATGGTTTTTAAAAAAAAGTCGCCAAAAGACGGACTTTTGGCGCGATTTTGAAAAAGTTTGCCAAGGGGGACCATACAGTAAATCTCTACCTGTTTCATTTGTAGCTGTTTCCAAGCCCAAGATGAAGAACTTGATTCATTACAGTGACAGTGATGATGATTCAAAGAAGTCAAGTAAGTTTTGAAGCTCGTGCTTTGAGAAAAATAAGCAATTCCTTGTGACAAAATATAAACAGACCGATTTAAGAAGAAAAAACCACATAAAGCAAGAAAATGCCAATTACGAAAAACATAAAATTTCATTCTTCGTTTCTTTTTGAAGTGAATTTGGTTGGTTGTGTAAGCAAAATTAACAAGCAAACCAAATTATCAAAAGTTTTCTCTTTATTATATAGACATTTGTATCAATTTGAGATTTTTTTGCATGGTGGTTAATTGATATAAAACTCAGGGCTCCCACCAAGTCACTATTCTCACTTATAGTCACTATATTTTTCTTTAGTCACTAAAAGTCACTATTTGCCAAAACTGGTCACTAAAGTCCAAGGGCGGATCCAGGGTGACAATTTGGGGGGGGGGAACTTATAATAAATAAATAAAAATATTTTTTAGTTAAATTTATTTTTAATTACAATTATGTTTAATTACAATTTTTTTTAATTACAATTATGTTTAGTTACAATTATTTTTAATTACAATTATGTTTAATTACAATTATTTTTAATTACAATTATTTTTAATTAACATTGTTTTAATTAAAATTAATTTTTAATTTATTTTTCCATTGTAAATACAGTTTTTTACTATTAATTTAATATGTATTACTAATTACTTTTTATGAACATTAATTAGTTTGTATTTTACATAACTCATATTTGTATTATTTATTAGATAATTAATGTCTTATTTTTTTAATAAAAATGGGGTCGTGTGTGTTTCACTGAGAATATCTGGCAATAGCTCTGCGGTTTTGTTTTCATGTCTCCCGAATTACTGTTGTTTTGGTATTCGGGAGTGAGTTTCCGAAGAGAATATTTTAGTTGTTATTTTTTTTAAATTCCAACTTCTTACAATGCAAGTTTTCCTTGATAAATGATTAAAACAACCAACAGTACAGCAAGAAGTTGTAATTTAAAAAAATAACAAAACTTAGAAAACTCAATTTCGAATAGCAACAAAAGTAATTTGAGAGACATGAAAACAAAACCGCAGAGGTATTGCCAGATCCTCCGTGAAACAACCCTCTTAATAGTAACAATTAAGAAAAATTTAATTATAGAATGCTTTTATTTAAAATTTAACTACTTAGATAATTTAAATCACCTGATTTGTTGTACAGAAATAAACGACAAGCTTGTATTATTAAATTTAATTATAAAATGATTTGTTTATAAATAATTTTACATTTACTTAGTTTATAAAAACAGTAGTATATTTAACATATTTCAAAACTTAATTATTTAACTATACTGGTAGTTAATGAACACATTTAATTAAATAGTAATTATTAAAATATTAATCAATATTCTATCTAAATTTAAAAACAAACAAACCTTGATTTGCATGAGAAGTTTATATATCCATTTTAAATAACACAACTATGGCAACCAGTCGCCAATAGCCCTCCTATAGCTCTAGTGCGACGATAATTCAACATAACCCTAATCATTTATGTCGTTAAAATATATAAAAATAGTAGCTAGTTTTTATAAAACATGTACTTAAATTTTAAACAGCAATTAAAATGTAATGAAAACAGAAAGCTTATTATAAATATTAAATACAAATACATCTCAATGAAATAAATGTTAATCGTGCAACAAATTGCAGTTTTGATGCATTATAATTAATCTCGTTAATCATTTTAATATCATTGAGTACAGGAAATGTCAGAAAATGTTATAAATTGGAACTTACTCATTGATTAGAATTTAGATGAAGAAACCCCTAAAAACTATTCTTCTTACTCGGATGACATCTATTTTGCTCCTATAAAATGTAATTGAGACATACGAGACCGAAGGCGCGAAAAACTCCGATTGAAGCATTGAGTCACCTGCTTAGACGCCACATTTATTCCAAAAGAAAAAAAAACCACCCGTAATATGGTCTCTTTGGTTATCAGTTTAAAAAATCCAAGTAAAAAAATCAAAATCTTGTTCGCACGAAAGAAGCAACTCATAAAAAAAAAAACAGTACAAATGAAAAAAAAATCGACGTCAAATGTTTTTTTTTCAGACTTGTCGTTTTCTTATTGTAACCGATCCGACGCGTTTTTCCGTTTTCTTCCAAACACAAGCTTTAAAAAAAAAAACACAAAATTAAAGTGTTATACAAAAGCCGTAAGATTTATTACGCCAGCTGCAAATGTTTAGACATTTTTTAGAACGATTTTTAAATGAAATTCATAATATTGGTCACGTTGGCTCCACTGTTCGTCATCGGTAGTTTACTTTTTAAGTATACTATAGTTTAGTTTGAAATATCGTCGCACTAGAGCTACACGAGCGCTATTGGCGACCGGCGTCATAATTTAGAACCACAGTCAGGTGACGGAGCTGACATCTGAGTAGGCACCCAGCGCAACCGTTAAGGTAGACATCGTACTTAGCGTCGGGACTTTGGAGCATATTTAACGTGTACTCCCTCTACACGGGGTATTATTCGTCGGACATTTTGGCTGCGCGGTCCGTTTATAGGTGGCCGGGTTATTTTGGCGATGTCCGGACCCGAACCTGGGACCTTCTGCATACAAGGCGAACGCCTTAACCGACTGGGCTCCCCAGCCCCTTAAGTATGCAATAACTTTAAGGTTTTGGTTAACCGTCTTTATACCTTTATGGTCAAAACATATATTATTAGGGCTCTTTGGAAAATTTCTATTGTTGACAAAATTTTAAATTGACTACATTAATTTGTGTCTGACGCGTAACAATAAACATCATATTCATACTCACTACAGATACTTTACAGTAGAAATTACGATAGAAAAAAAAGCGCGAAAAACTCCTAACTTATAGTACACTTATTTCACTTGTATTAAGTAAAATAAAAACCCTAAAATGAAATTTAAAAAAAAAATAGTCATAGTGGAATTTCTTTGATTTATCAACGAACAAATTGCACTATTATACTTGAAAACGAATTCAAATATATCTGTCAATATTTTATTTCTATTATTTTTTTTTTTATACTTCCTTCCTATTCGAGAGGATAGCTGTCGTTATTGGCGCCATAAAAAATGTATCTAAAATCTTATTCCCGCCATAATTGCGATTGGCTTAAAAATAAATCCGAAGGGGGGGGGATAGTTTTTATTTCTTTTTTTTAACATTGCGAAATAACCTGTTCCCCCAAAGCGCCCGAGCCGTAATATTTTTTTCCATGTTCTAGTTCTAAGTTGAGAATGCAACGAGTTGTAGTATAAATATAAATATTTGTACAAAAATAAAAACATTTCTTTACAAGTTGATTCTATCTAGTATGAATTTTAAGATTTTGGGGGGGGGGGGAAATTTCCCCCTTTTCCCCCCCGTGGATCCGCCACTGCTAAAGTCGCTATTTTTTTTTAATTCTACACCATCTAACTTTTCATTCATTAATTCTGCGCAGATTGAGAAATATTTAGATTTTTTAAAAATATCTTTCTTCATTCTTTCTCATTCACTTCTTCATTCACTTCTTTCTTTTTTCATTTATTTTAAAAATATTTTTTCAAAAAACGCACTACTTATACACCTCTGAAAAAAATTCGCCAAACAGGGCCTTCAGCTTATAATTTTTTTCTAATTCAAACTTTTAAACGCCAAAATTAACTATTTTCATTAATATTCTTTCGCAAATTAATAATTATTCATTATCGTTTGCTCAATTTGTTTGAAATTCGAAAAATAATGATGCAGCTTTTTGTAATAAAAATCTTTTAGTTGCCTCAATTTCCCATATTCATTAACTTTCTTTCGAAAAAGAGAATAATAAATAATTAATAAAATTGATGCTTTAAAATTAAAAGCGAACTTTCGCTTATTTTTTTATTCAAAGTTAGAATTCTCTATGCATCCTTCCTCATATATATAATGAACCATCAAAATAACTCTATTGTGATATTACAACAATCCAAACTAAATTATATCTCATAAATAAATATTCTTTCAAGAGTATTATTTTAAATAAAGATTCTCGTACGTTTGACGAAATGGCAACATTGAAAATATTGAATAAATAAAAAGGCGCCAAACACAACATTAATTCTATATTAAACATTTACACGCTAAATTTGGCTAGTTTCATTTATTTTATTTCGAAAATTCAATAATTATTACTTGTCGTTTGCAAAAATTAATTTATATTTCAAAGAATAAATATGTAATATTCCTCATTTTTATACAGAATGAAAACATTTCATATTAAGGTACAAATAATCTCGTAGTGAAATATATTTGACGTCATTTCAAACGGATCGATGTCGCAAAAATAAATTTATTTTAATTTATTGTCTAAAAGAATTAAAGTTTCTTGAGCGATTGTTGCGAATGGCAATGGTGATTAAATTCTAATAAAAATGGCTCCCTATCCTTTTTAAATGAGCATTAAATTTTGCAGTTTTTTAAATAATTGAATAGTTCGGGCTATGAAAGTGGGTGACGGACAGACAGACGGACTGAACGATTATAGTTACCTTCCACTTTTTACGTTATAAACGTAGTGTGGAAGCTAAAATAGTGTGTTTCAGTGAAGATAGTTTTAAATTAAGTGTATATGAATTATTGTTAAGCATAGAAAATGTTTCAAATCACTTTAATAAGGAAATTTTGAAATGCCGTTTTGACTGCCACTGTAAATCTTCGTTATCATATTTTGAACTTGTATGTACCTTTATCAAGGCACATACCTTTATCAAGGCACATACCTTTATCAAGGCACATGCCTTTATCAAGGCACAAACATTTATCAAGGCACATACCTTTATCAAGGCAAGGTACAAGGTCAAAGGCACTGTTGTGATAATTTTGTTTGTTTGTGAACATTTGAAGGCTGTTGATCCTTGCGATTAAGAATGCTACCAACAAAAGAGTGCTTTCTGAGATTTGTTTCCTAAGTGCCATAGGGATTAAAATTCCTTGTAATTTCCTTGTCTGTTACTACAAAAAGTAGTGGAATGGTACAAGCATTTATTCATTTCTTATAAAAGGGACACATGAAAGTCCTTGTTGAGGATCCTGATATAAGGATTTAAGGAAAAAGATTTAAGATAATGTTTTCAAAAATAGTTTGTATGATTATTAAAATTAATTATGCTTGACAAGTGTTACACAAAATGGTTCTAAAATTTTTTTTCAAATTTTCAATTAATAATTTTACAATAAAACTTTTTCAAAAAGTGGAATTATAAAGTCGTGTAAGACAACTAGATTTATCATATAAAAAATCATTTGTAAAAAAAAAAATTCAATACAGCTAGAGTAATTTTTAGTCGAAAATTATTTTTGTTTGCATTGTATTAACACAGACCCGCTTTTCAGACAGAAGTACCCGCTTTTTCAACCAGTTGACCGACTTAATATTTAGCCCCTGTTTATTACATGCTTATTTAAATCAAATTTATCCAGCAACAGGATTGTTTTTGCAAATCTTAATCAAAGCTTAAATAAAAATAAAAAAACATTTGCTGCTTTAGCTTTTTGTGGAAACTAAATGCTACTATTTCCATGTTAAGTCTTTTAGTAGTAAATTATATTTTAGTCTTAAAATAATCAAAACTTTAAACCAAAGAACATTGATTTTTTAAAAAACTAAACTGGTTACATTTGTCATGTGACTTTTAGAAAGACTTTTGACATTAATTGCATAGCTCGATGTCTAGTAGTTAGGGAGCCATATGGGGTTCAGACTTACAAACTTTGAGTTTCAGATATTAGTATAAATATCGATTCAATATTTTGCATACGAGTTCTTTATTTAGTCACTCTTTGGTCACTTATTTTTTTCAAATGGTCACTATTTTTACTTTTTTTTTACATCTGTCTCTTAGTGGAAACCCTGAAAAGTTGATTACATGGTAAATATGGTAGATTAAAGAAATTAACAAGAAAAAGGATATGCTAATTGGTATAGTAGAAAAAATGAGATAATTTGAGTACTTTTAGTTAATTTTTATAAAAATATGTTTTCTGGAAATCTGAAATTTAAAAAAATTAGAAAGACACTGTAAATATCTCAATATATATCATATTTAGTTTTTATAAAGCATAAAAAAAAAGACTGGTTCTATGTGTATCAAAGGAAGTCATTTATTGGAGTTTAATTTAAAAATAGTTATGTTTCAATTATTTTTGCATCTCACAGTCAATTCTTTTTCTATAGATGAGTCTGAGTCATCCACTAAACTCCAGTCAACAAAAGATGCAACTCCTATGGATTCAGAAATCGCAGACTTTTTCAAAGTAAGTATTGTGTAGATTTAATGTTCCAAATTGATTTTTCTAGTATGCATATCGGTTGGTTGTATGATCTAGGAAAACTCAGACTATAGGCACATCCTATTTTGGGGGCCCCTTTACGGAAAATGTTATTTATGATTTCCAGTAATGATGGTGCTACATGACCTATGTATCAAATTTTTGCTACAATTTTATTCGCTTGCTTATAAACATCGATCAAAACAATCACGTTAGGTCAATTTCTCAGTCAAAATCGAGCAAAAAACATAGTGGAGTATCATATTTTTTTTAGTTTACTGATATTTTGGAGATTTACAGCATTTTGCATAATAGAAACTAAAATTTAGGGGCCCTTAAAATTTGGGGGCCCTAGGCCCGGGCCTAATGGGCCTTATGGAAGAGCAGGCCCTGGTTGTAATATTAATTTGCGCTTAGAACTGCTTGCATACAAAGTTTATACACCTTAGAAACAAAACTCTACCATTTTTTTTTAAATTCTAAAGCTAATCATATATGGAGTTACTCAGTCTCTTATACCTGACCGGAATAATTTTTTCTTCACCTTAATTGGTCTAATTATTGTAGTGGACAGAGCTTGCAGGGCACCAATCAAGAACAAGAAAAAATACTACTGGTCAGGTTCAAGGGACCAAGTTCCACTATTTAAGCCTAGATTTAGACAACTCGTACTCTCATGTAGCCAGAGTACAAACCTTTAAACTTTTAAATAAACTCATTTAACAATCAATAATTGCCAACAATACATTAAAAACTAATGTATCCTTTTTTTTTATTAATTTATAAGAAATTTGCATAGTACTTGGTGATTTGGATAATAAAGTATAAGTATTGTGGGTATTTGATGTAGCATACCTTTCATAAAAAAGCACAATTTTTTCAAAATCTGACTAACTGTTAGAAGGGCAGTTGAAAAAGGGTATGAACAGACAAACCAACAGACGAAAATCTCAATGATGTCCTTTCTTTCCTTTTCGTTTTTTAATTCTTTCGAAATAAAATAAAAAGAAACAAAAGTAAGCTGAGATGCAGGGTGGTAACAGAACCTGGAAATCAGGGAATTCTCAGAGAACTTTTTAATTCTGGAAATATCAGGGAATTTTTCAAATTTTGCTAAATATCAGGGAATTTTTCCATTTTGGATTATTTAAACAGTAGGTTTAGGTTGTTCTTGCGATCACTATACTAGCAGACACTTCTTCATCAAAAGAAAATATTCTGGTTGGTCCGATTGGCCTGAACCAGAGCTACGAAAGTAAACTCGAATCTCTTCCTATCATGCAGAGGCAAAAAACTGTCAATTTTTATCAAACGCCAAATATTCTCTAAAGTCCCAACACTGTGTACCATGTCACCGTTAACGGTTGCGTTGGGTGCTACTCGGGTGTCGGCTCGTCACTTGACTGTGGTTTTAAATTACGACGCCCGTTGCCAATAGCCCTCGTGTAGCTCTAGTATGACAATAATTCAAACTAAACTAAACTAAAAAGTAATTGTAGTATCAGGGAATTTTTTATGAAAGTATCAGGGAAATCATGGAAATATCAGGGAACTTTTTTTTAAGGATTTTGTTACCACCCTATTTTATTTGTTTGTGACTACTCTTTTGCTTTTTGACTATTGAGGAGCAACAGACGAAAATCTCAATGATGCCCTTTCTTTCCTTTTCGTTTTTTAATTCTTTCGAAATAAAATAAAAAGAAACGGAAGTAAGCTAAAGATGATTTTATTTCTTTCTGCCTACTCTTTTGCTTTTTGACTAATGTTTTTCTAATTATCTGTAGAGGTTTAGGAGCACAGTTGGTGCTTTAGAAAGGTCCCAAGTTCGTGTCCGGGCATTGCCCAAAATAACTGCCCACCTATAAACTGTGTGTTAGGCAAAAAAGTCTGAGTAATACCCCATGTAGAGGGAGTGCACATCAAATATGCTCCAAAGGCGCTGCATACAATATAGCTCCTAAAAGTTACGTTGGGTGCCTACTGAGGTGTCGGCTCGTTACTTGACTATGGTTCTAAATGACGCCGCCCGTCGTCAATAGCCCTAATATAGCTCTAGTGCGACCAGAGTTCGTTCGCCTCCTGAAAAATACTTGAATTTCATTTTTTCTTCCTAAAGGCCCTTATAACTCCTGAAATTTGTGTTTCATCTCCTGGTATTTTTTTATCCTCTCCTGACAAAATTGAAGACACAAATCTTTTTTCTCCTTTCTCTATCGTTTCTCTCCCGTACTTTATTCGGAATAAGTCTACTGCCCATGTGCGGTAGAAAAATAGAGTTCTGACATCGTGATAATAGTTAATGTCCCAGAATGCACTACACAACACATTAGATTTTTTCTTCTGTTTCAGCATTTGAAAAGCAGTGAAATCACTAGTTTAATATAATAAATAAGCAAACATATTCAATTTTATTCCTCGTTATCCCCTGCATTTACATTGCTGCACTCCGGAAAAACTTCTTATAAACTCTTGAATTTCACAATCATAGATAGAATATGGACCCTGTGCGACGATAATTCAACTGAACTATAATTATCTTTTTATCTTTTAGGAGATTGATGCTCTGTCAGTACCGGAGGAACTTTGTGAGCCGTCCAATCCTTCACCGATTGAAAACGAAACTGCAAAACCTGATAATTCAGATGATCCTAATTCAGTTCGTCAGAATGAAGACACTGACCTACCCCAGAATAAAGTAGACTGCCCAGTTGAGGAACATAGAGAGGGTAAATTATATGTGCCTATTTTTGTTTGTTTCCTTCCATTTTTTGTTTGTTGCCAACAATGAAATTGCAAAAAGAGCTCAAGTCTGAAAATTATAATTTAACCTTTTCACTCACAATGATTCCTTTTGGAATCATCAAACTTGCGAATTTTTTTCCTCACTAAGTTAAACTCGCACTTATTTCAAATAAATTTTATTAAATTCTCCATACGTTTTTCTATGAAGTTATATATTTTCTTTTTCTATCATTAGATGGAAGAATCAAGTCTTTTGAAGAACTAAATAATGTTTGTTGTGGTTAGATGAAAATATGAAAAAAATAGTAAAAATAATTCACTCTGAAAACAATTTTACTAAATAAATTGGCCTTAAGTTCTTCATGCTTGCATTTTTAAATGTTTAAAAATTTAATTTTAATTATTTTTAACAAATAAAGTTTCCAATAATTATTGTTCTAATTTATTCAAAAGTTATTATTCCACCCCCCCCCCCTTTAATTTAGTTTAAAAATTCAGATTTTCTCCCCTGCTTTTCACCATTTCATTCTGGATACATAATGAGTCTATTTCACAAATTTTAGATTTTTAGAATAAAAAATAAAAAGTTGGGTCTGAAAGGGTTAAAGAAGTTACTAGTTTTTTTTAGCATGTCATTTTAAATAGTTTTTTTGGCACATTGTCTTAAATTTAAAAAAAAAAATCTTGCGTTAAAGATTTACGTCACATGAAACAAGCCAATTGGCTTGTTTCATGTGACGTAAATCATTCCGGCTTTCATTGGTGGTTTCGGTGATTGGTGGTGTGGCGCAGTAAACTCTGTCCACTACATTGATTTACCTAATAAAGACATTATTTTTAATCCTTTGGAACTGTTGCCACTCATGAAACATGTCCATTTACAAGAAATATGTAGAGTTAACAAAAAAATTATTGCAAAAAAGTAAATATAATTTAAACTATACAATCAACTCGCAAATTGCACACATTTGTGTTGATCGCAGTATTGCATCAAGTACTGCAGTGTTTACTAAAATGTACTAAAATTATTTGCAATGTCCCAAATATCTCCTAAAGTAATCAACTTTTGATGTCTGGATAATAGAACTGTCCAATATAATACATAAGTAAAGATAAAACTACTAGTTAAACATCAATCATAAACAGGGTTTGAAATTCACGGTCGCTAGTCGCAAAATATGACCAGATTTTTCGATTTTGCAACAACGGAATAAATATAGTTCCAGTTATCGCGACTATAGTTTTTCAAGAATTTGTCAATGCACATTTTTTTTATATCTTTGTTTCCAACAATATTTTAATCCAAAAACAATTACCTTGAAATCAAAAATCTTTACCGATCCTAAATTTTTAACCACATTGCTGGGCTCATAATTCATATTATCGGAAAAATTCGGCATGCCTAAAATCGCACTATATCGATTTACAAATTGTGAAGCTTCGGCAAATTTCGTAAAATCTCCAAATTCTATCCATAATACCCACTAACTTCGGCTGTAGTAAATTGTGATTTCTTACATTTTGAAACTCCAGTTATCCTAAAATGACAAAACCCTGAAATCGGGTAACTCCAGTGACTCTATAAGCATGCAACTCTAGCGATCTTAAAATCTTCCAGTTGGGTACTGTAGACTCCAAAAATGGGAGAGTTTTTTTTAAAAGTATTTTTTCATTATACAGTCCATGGACAAATTATTAGACGCACTGCAAGATTTCATGTAAAATATTAATTACTGGGTGATATTGTACCGTTTTATTATTTTAAATTGATTTGTTTTTTATTTTTATATTATCCAATCAATTACTGATTTATTTGGCATAAATAAAACAGCCTTAATTTAGAAAAGCATAATATTATTAAGTTTTAAAGAAAAGTGAAATTAATGTTAGTAAAAGTCAATATTTAGTTGAGCCACCTTTAGCCGCTATCAAAGCTTTAATTCTGCGCGGCATGCTATCAATGCAAGACTGTACTGTCTCCTGCATTTGAGGATGATGATTCCACACATAAATAATCTTTTCTAGGAGCTGAAAGGCCATATCTAAAAGGCCATTTCTAGAATCCATATGTTAAAAATACAAATATGAAGTCCACAAAAATTCTTTTAAATAAAAATCAATAATATTGTAGTTTAAATATACCATTATTGCATAAAAACTCTTAAGAAACATAAAATTACTTTAAAAAAAATACAGTGTGTCTAATAATTTGTCCAGGGACTGTATCTTAAAATCGTCCAGTTGGGTACTGTAGACTCCAAAAATGTGAGAGAATTTTTTTTTTAAAGTTTTTTTTCCCTATATAAACAAAATGCCCCTAGGTAATGTGAATTTGCTCTTAGTTTTTTAAGTTTGTCCCACATATTGCTCCTAAATTTCTTTATCCAATTTCGGACACTGATCATAAAAATAACTGTGTTTTCTTCACTTAGAAATTGTGTGTTCCTGGCAAGAAATCCCAGACGAGTCGACAGGCTACAGCTACTACTGGAACATGCACACGAACGAAGTGACGTGGGATTGCCCAGAAGAATATGCAAATTATGTGCTGGCCATGAACGCCAAGCTTCAGGCTGAATCTAACGAAGCAAATTCCAAGAAAGCAAAACGGAAAAAGGAGCCAGAAAAGTTGCCAGAAGGGTAAGTAGCATTGGAGGATGAATTTTTGGATGATCATTTTCTTGGAGAGAGTTAGGAATAGTTCAAAATATTAAGAATCATTTGGAAGCCAAGTCTTACTTAATTCATTTGGAATATTAAGAATAGTTAGTTTAAAATAGTAGAATTTGTATGGAATACAAGACTATTCTATTTAATTTAGAATGGTAAAATTGCTGTTTCAAATTAAGCTTATTGATTTAAAATGGACTAGTCTATTTCGAAAATAATTCGTTTTGGATATTATAAGAAACTATATTTGAAACACTAAAATTCAATTTTATTTTTATAATTCTATTCAATTTTGTTTTTTTTGCTTACCTGTTTAATGTCTTTAGTAGATATTTTTTTATGAAAAAATCAGTTTTCACCAATAGGAATTTTTTAATTTTCTAATTTCTAATTTTTTTCTGCAGTGCCATCATTCCGATATCATATTACGGAAGTTCATCCTCAGACAACTCTTCTGGCAGCGAAAACGAATCCCCGAAGCCGTCTAAGAAACAAAAAATTGAACAACCAGTCATCCCTAAGAAGACCAAAGTATCTCATAAGAAGAAAGACCGCAGGAAAAACTCCAAAAAAACTGATATCATCGGTCCCCAGCTCCCAACAGATTTCCAGCTTGAACCATCTGAGAATGTTGTTTACGGACCTAGTTTGCCGCCAAATTACGGTGAAATTCTGAGGGAAAATACATTGTCTGTTGCCATGGATGCATCTCTGCCAGAGACTTCAAATAAGACATCATTAAAGAGTGCTAGTAAGAGTACCAATGTAAAAGAGATTGGTAGTTTGCCTCTTCATAAAGCTTCAAATTCTGTTTCTCTAAAGAGTACTGCTGCTTATGTAAGAAACTATTTTTAATATTTTTTTTTATTTCAACTTATTTCATAATACTTGCTAAGCTATTTATAAAAAGGTTTTACACATTGTCAAAGAATTTGCAGATACCATTCAAACTTTCATTTCCGAATAAAGAGGTTAATTGAAGATCTTAGTGGAGAAACGTGCCGAGTGCAAAAAATTAATAACGGGGAAATGAGCTTCAAAGTTTTTAGTTTGCAATTAGATCCGTTAAAAAGGATACTTTCAAACTGTATAAAATATACTTAACTTTAATTTTATGAAAAAGAGGAAACTTGTTATCTTTAAAGAAGTTAGTTGGAGAAGTTAGTTAAAGTTGTTATTTGGTTAGAAGTTAGTTAAAGAAGTTATTTGGTTAGAAGTTAGTTAAAGAAGTTATTTGGTTAGAAGTTAGTTAAAGAAGTTATTTGCTTAGAAGTTAGTTGGTTAGAAGTTAGTTAAAGAAGTTAGTTGGTTAGAAGTTAGTTAAAGAAGTTAGTTGGTTAGAAGTAAGTTGGAGAAGTTATTTAAAGAAGTTAGTTAAAGAAATTAGTTGGTTAGAAGTTAGCTAAAGAAGTTAGTTGGAGAAGTTAGTTTCATTGACACAAAAATTAGAATTTTTTCAAAAATGTCACTTAGCACGTTCTTCTAAAGCTCTTCAATTAGGTTTTTAAAATTAGTTTTTTGTGTAACTTAATTTGACTCACATAAATGGTAAAGGGCTATGGTCTTCATTTGTCTTATATTTTGTATATTTAAATAAACTTAAGCATAGAGCTTAGCCTCGCATGACAGATTTTCTTGCCAACTGTCATTAATGGATTAAGAAATTATTGGAAGATGAACTTCAACCATTCTTTACTTGGGTAATTGTTAAAGCCCTGGTTTGTAAGAACACAAAATCGGACGCTGAGCAGTGCGTCCGAATTTTCCGCTTTCTTATTGGCCCTAGTTGTCACGTGACCGCGCACCAAAAATAACGTAGATCTCAGCGTTCGAAAATCTCGAATCAGTCGTGGTTTGATTAGAGCGTCCAAAACGTGCGAAATGGCCGATGTTTCTACCTATTCGAATGAGATAACGGTGGCCTTCGCTCACTACGCATGCGTTAGACGCGGACGCATTGCCCTAGACGTGAATTCTAACAAACCACCCAAGCGAAGATAAGACTCTGATATCGATGAGCAGGGCGTGTTTTAATGCTTTGACGTGCGTTTTTAATCCTTACAAACCAGGGCTTAACACTTGCTAATGTACATCTAATCCATTCATAAGTTCATGAAGATAAATAAGATTCTTAAAATCTTCTTTATGGAAGTAGAAAGAAATCTTGCATTATATCACAGTGTTCCAAATTGAGTCTATTTCTTTTTACTTCATACTTTTTCATTGTTAAAATCTATCTCACCATTGCTCACAAAGTTTATTAATTTTTTTATTACTAATTATTTTGTCTCATAGGGTTTGAAAGCCGTTGTGGACTATGGCAGTTTTACTGACGAAGAAGAAGACGAAGATGATGATGATGAATCCAACAATGCGACATCTCCCAAAGATACAGAAAAACTAGTTCCTGAAACCACGATCGAAGAAAATAATATAAACATGGAAATCGAGATACCTGTAACCAAACTTAAAAAGGAGGATACAGACAAGAAATCGGTCTCTACCATAGAAGCACCCACAAAAATTGACAAACCAAACACCACAAGTGACTCTAAAGAAAGTTTGAAAAAGCTTAAAAATTTGGATTCTCTACCTAAAGACACGAAAAGAACTGATGTGGATATTGACGGCATTTTCGCTGCCCACTCGTCGTATGGTAAACACGGATTTGGGTTTGGTTTTCGAGAACATTCCGACGAAGAAACTGAAGTTTCAAGTCCAAGTAGGCAAGAACGTAAGAGCTACAGAAGCCAAACTGACATTAAGCCTCTGAGTTTCGTTAAATCTTCTTCAGTTCTTGAACTAGGTTCACTAAACCAGGTTGCAGAGTTACAGACAGTCAAGTACGACCTTGATGATAAAGTCCCCCCTGAAGATTGCAGGACTTTGGACCCTGAGGAAGCTGGAGACCAACTTTCTAGTAAAGATACCTCTGAAGATCTTATCGAAAAATCTACCGAGAGCCATTCGCGGGTCAAAGATGAACTGTATGAAGGTCAGTCAACAGTTGCTGAAGAAACATCTGAAGATTGTTTGAAGGTCACTGAGGATGACGTGCAGATGCATTCTGATGAAGAAGCTGAAGTTAAAAAAGTAGATTCAAATGAAGAGTGTCCTGATGAAGTATTGAAGGTCAAAGAGGACATTGTTGCTGAGGATTCAAAAATCGATGACCAGAAAGAATTGGGAGAGTGTTCTTCCTCCGATTCGTCATCGTTCTTTGAGCTGACTGACGATTTGGATGAGATTGATAAAGCTTTGTGTGAAGCTCTGGATAAGAAGGTAACTGAATCTTATTAATTACTTCATAATTATTAATTATTTGTCAAACATCAGAATGATATACAAAAAATTGCTTCCTTTTGATAAAAATATATGACATATTATAACTTAACCCTTTCAAAATCTTATATTTTCAACTCCAATTAAATTTAATAACTTAAATCACCTTTTTAACCATATCTTTAATACCGTTTATTAATATCTTTAACATCCCAACCACAGCGTCATCTAGTCGCACCAAGTAACCGTTCCCACAGAAACTGTTTATTCAGCAAATATTTTACTGTGACCTTAAACCTCTCTCCCAATCGAAGCTGAACCCTGATTGGTCAATCGAAGAACAAGCAATAACAATCTGTAGCTGTGAATCACTTTTTAATTAGACTTCGAGATGTAAGATTGTGTGTTTTTTGGCTGCCGAGCTTCGGCTCCGGCCCCGTTCTTTACAAACTCTAAAATAGGCTTCTTTACAATAAACCACTCTTTGGACGTCCAATATTCCTTCCTTTCTATATTAACTAAATAAGAATTATACTCTCATGTGTAGTAGATGTATTATAAAATTCAAATTAACTATAAATGAAAGCTACTTGTTACAATTTTTTGAGCACAAAAAAATTATAGATTACTATTTAAAGTGGTTCTATATAATACTGCTTTATGTAGAAAGGGCTATTGGTCATTAAATCTATTGTAGTAAAATGCACCATGAGGTTCTATTGGGTGCTCTTTGAGGTGTTGATATTGTTACTTAATCAAAGTTTAAATTTATGAGGACTTAAAAAAAACTTCTTAATCAAAACTAAATAAATAAATGTTTAAGTATTTTTTAAATGCATTTTTATTGAGAAAAAGTAACACTACGATATAATTTTAAGTGATTAGAATGTTTTCAATTTTCTTAAAAATATGTTTCCTTATTTTTTGTGTGATTATTCTTATATTTTTCTTTAGAAAGCAAAGGATAAAGCAAGTATTCCACCTGATACTACTTCAACAGAAATAAAATATAGCAAAATTGACTCTTACGATGTGAAACCACTTCCAAAACTACAAAAATCAGGTTAAATCATATTTTTTTTTTAAATCTTGAAAATTATTGTAATATCTTATTTTTAGTGTTTGCTAATTTATTTTTAAATTCTATCTTCTAAATTTTTAATTTGATTTCAGTTGAAGAAAGTAAATTAAAGCCAAAAGAAGATTCTGCTTTGAAGGTAAAATTCATTTTTATATTCAGTGTATTTATGTACACTGCTCAGATCAATTAGTGCAGCGCGTGGTTTAAACCCTTTCACCCCCAATGATTCCATTTGGAATCATCAGCTTGCAAATTTTTTCTGACTAATTTAAACTCACACACTTATGTATCGTTAGATGGCAGAATCATCTCTTTTGAAGAATTAAATAATATTTGTTTTAATTAAATGAAAATATGAAAAACATGGTAAAATAAAATTCACTATGAAGCAATTTTAGCAAATAAATTTAACAAAAAATTCTTTATGCATGCATTTCTTTAGATGTTCAAAAATGGATTTTAACTATTTTTAACAAATAAAGTTTTTAAATTTTTTTTTAATAATTTTCTTTAAAAGTTATGATTCTGATTTTTCGCCTTAAATTTTAGTTTAAAAAAATTAAAATTTTTGTCCTCTGTTTTTTACCATTTTATTCTGGATGCATAATGAATCTATTTCACAAATTTTTAGATTTTTAGAATAAAAAATAAAAAGTTGACTGAAAGGTAACAAAAGTACGCAAATTGCTCCCCTAATTGTTTTGAGCAGTGTATTGTATGAGCAGTGTATGTTTGAGCTTCTATAATTTTTGATGATGAATTTTTTTTAATTGCTTCTATTCATTCATCATTTCTTATATCTTCAAAGTAGGTTTAAATTAATAAAATTTGACAAGTTCCATAAATTTTAAAGTTTTTACTTAAAAGTAACTAATATGTTTAAAACCTTCAAGTGTTACATTTATTTGAGAACTTACTGTGGCAGGTAATATATTTTCTATGGAAATATTTCTTATGATGTCACGCTCCTCATGCTGCGATTTCATGGGTTGTTTTGTTTTCTTTGACAAAGTGTTAAAACAAGCTCATTTATTTTTTTATAAAGTCATATGCTCCGAACTGCGATTTCATTGGTTGTTTTGTTTTCTTAGACAAAGTGTTGAAACAAGCTCATTGAGGGGCTTGTTTCACGTGATATAAATTATTTTTGGTTTTGTTCCTGGATTTCATTGGTGGGTTTTGGTGATTGGTGGTTTGGCAGGGTAAACTCCACCCACTACATTGAATAACCAATCAAGACCTTATTTTTGTTCTTATGAAATTGTTCCTATGAATTGAAACATGCCCATTGGCTGTAAATATTAATGAGTGATTTTGTGGTATTAAATCTTGTCACTATTTTATAAATAAAATATTTTTAAATAAAAAACGTTCTCTAAATAAGTTATTTCTAATTTAAGGCAAGAATTACTGAGATGGCAAATGTCCTGACTGACAAGCTGACGTTTTTACTGTCCAACAGCACTACTACTCTTCAATCTCTTAATAGCTTATACATCCAGCTACAGGTAAATATGATTTTTTTTTTGTAGGTACAAGTTAATTTAACAAATGCACAGATAAAATGTACTTGTTTTCTCTGTTGGGAAATGTGGTTCTAAAATACGACGCCCGTTGCCAATAGCCCTCGTGTAGCTCTAGTGCGACGATAATTCAAACTAAACTAAACTCTGTTGGGAAATGTTTAAAAGAGTTCAAACATCTTTGAATCAATTTGTCATGTTGAAAAGTTAATGTAGACCGGAAGTCACAAAAATGGCATTAACAATACTACGATATTGATCTTTAGCTCAATAACAAGTGAAACAATATTTTTTTGCCTTTAAAATGTGAATGAGAAAACTAGGGTTTGTACGCCTCCTGAAAAACTCCTGAATTTAAATTTTTTCTTCTAAGGGCCCTTATAACTCCTAAAATTTGTGTCTTATCTCCTGATATTTTTTCTCCCTCTCCTTAAAAAATTGATGACTACTTTATTCAGAATACTTTACTTTATTCGGAATAAGTCTACGTGCACAGTAGAAAAATCGAGTTCAGACATTGTGATAATAGTTAATGTCCCGGAATGCACCGCACAACTCTACAGAAGATTTTTTTCTTCTGTTTCGTCATTTGAAGTGCAGTGAAGTCACTAGACTAATATGATAATAAACAAACATATTCATTTTTATTCCTTGTTTACCTCCTGAATTTACATTGCTGCACTCCTGAAAAACTCCTTAGAAACTCCTGAATTTCACTATCATAGATAGAGTATGAACCCTGGCAAAGTGAAAAAATCAACTTCAAAGAAAAGCTGCTTTCAAAAAGAAAAATCCTATGCAAAAGTTTTTGGGGTATTAGGAATAAACAAACAAACAATGTAGGTTTTTCTATAATTAATAATCCGTTCTGACAATTGTTTTATTGCAAAATGTCTTAAAAATTTTTCTCTGAAAAAACATGTTTTTGGCAAGACCTCCAAAATATGCTTGACTATCTTGCCACATCATTTTTTCATTCAATTAATAAATCAGTTGCTTCAATACAGGGTTGTTATGTTTAAAACATTTTGTTTAAAACAATTGTTTTAAACATGTTTAAAACATAGTAATAAAAACATGTTCAAAACAATTTTTTTTAAACAAAAACGATTTATGTTAATATCAATGTGGTACATAATTTTAGTTAATTAAAATAATACCAAACATAAACTATTACATTATTAGTTTATAAATTCTTCTATTAGCTCATCTGATTTAATCAAAGGAAGACACCGAATCGCCAGATAATAGGATTTCTTGTATTCTATGATTCTTCGACAAAGAAAGATGCAAGGCATATGCTTAAAATTATTGGGGATGGAAGTAAATATAGAAGACCAAAACGCAAAAAGTACCGTGTTTTTTTTAAAACTCTTACAACTTGTTCAATAACCAAAATTTAATTGTTTAAAAAAAACATGTTTTTAACAAAAAAACATGTTTAAAACAAAAAAACATGTTTTAAACAAAAAAACATGTTTTAAACAAAAAATCATGTTTAAAACAAAAAAACATGTTTAAATAAAAAAAACATGTTTTTTGGGGTTTTTTAAAAAAAAAAAACATCTTTTTTCCAACCTTGCTTCAATATCGTTATTTTTTTGGAAAGCTTGAACATTCTAGTTTATAATAGAAGAGCTATTATTAAGAAAAATTGTAAAATGAAACTTTGAAGGGAATTCTACAAAGGTTCACACATGTGGAACTCTGGAGCAAAAAGGTTAGTAGGCTACAACGTTTATCAGTTGCTTCATTCCTACTTTTAGCCTCTGTACTACGTTTATAACTTAAAAAGTGGAAGGTATTATAACTGTTCAATCTGTCCATTCACCCACTAACTACAAATGCTCTGCCAAAAAATTCCGGGCATCGAAATCAGAAGGCATTGAAATCGCTCAAGAAACTTTTATTTCTTTTAAATAATAAATTAAATGAAATTTATTTTTGCGACATAAAACAGTTTAAAATGACGTCAAATATGTTTCACAACGACATTCTTTGATTGTATGTTGATATGAAACGTATTGTTTCTCTTTAAAAGTGAGGAATATTTCATATTTATTCTTTGAAATATAAAATGATAAGAAATAATTATTGAATTTTCGAAAAAAGGAAACTAACCAAATTTAGCGTGTAAATGTTTAACATAGAATTCATACTGTGTTTGGTGCCATTTTTACTGTTGAACACAAATGTTGTGTGGAAGCAGGCCAAGTGACGGATTCTGTTACAAACCTACTTGTTTCTCTCCACAGACTCGATTTATAGATTGGCAGGCCAGTGCACTGGACAGTGCCTATTTCGAGGCTCGGCTGAAAGAAGTGGACACTTATCTCCACCAATACGAAACAGGCGTTGTGTCTGGCAACTGGACATGCCAGTGGGACAGGTACGGACACATTCTGTCTTTCTGTCCTAATCCTTCTCCGAGCTATGAACTTTTGAACTTGTCTCATTTGTATCTATATATAAGAATAATAATTGCCTCCACTGACCCAGAACTTTCAAGTGTGAGGAATACTTAATTTGTGTTTGAATGAATTAAATGATTCCTCCCCCCCTCAAGCTCAGTTTTTGAGTTTTGAGATTGGCAACAGAGTGGATGTGCACAATTTAGATTTTCCAGTTTGGAGATGAGAGGAGTTCTGAAACGATAGCAGTTGATGGATGCCAAAACTGGTAAGATATCTTTTGTTATTTTTTTTTTATTTCTTAATTTTTTTTTAACTTAAGTCATGAATTTTTTTTTTTGTTATTAAGATTTTACTGTCTTTCTTTTCGCTTTGAGTGAGTTGATGATTGGATCTGAGTTTGATGTAGAATGCTTAGAAACTTGTTTAAATATAAAAGTTTTATTCTAAAATAAAATGTAGTATGGATCATGAAAAAGAAAATTTTCTTCTATATTATTCTATAGCATTATGCACAAATTCAATCTTTTGTTTCAATAAGGTTTTTCATAGCCACGAACAAAAGCAATTCTCAAGCCCTGGAGTACTTATGAAATATGATACTAAAGATTTTTATCATTTATCAATGTCATGAACTCGTTGGAGATTAGTTTGGATTAAAATCTAGGCCTAAATATTTTACTTAAGTCATAATTCTGATGAATCGCACATGGGATAAAGTGTTGTTTTATTGAAAAAAAAATAGTAAGTTTAAAGAAATATACCGTAATGAATATATTCCACTCTAAAGCTTTGCAAAAGCATTTTTAACAACTAACAAATATTCTGTTTGATGCTTCAGAAAACATTTAAAAGATAGTTATTATTGAGTAATTGAATGCTACTCTTTAAATAAATTATTTTGTCGAACATAATTGCTTGAATCCACTCTGATTATATGTGTTAAATATGTAAGTGATATTTGAAAAGTTTTTAAACAGGCAAATAATTTTGAATTGATATCTCATTTATTTTGTGTAGGGTACCTCAAGAAGTGAATACAGTTAGTGTCCTATGAAGAAATTGTCTAATGTTTTAAGGTAGGAACATAAACTTTTTAAAGACTTGAAAATTAGTTACAGTTAGAGTGCACTGTTAAATAAGCTCTGCTTAAAGTATACTTTTATACCAGCTTGTTTTATTTGAAAAAATAAATGACATTTTTTATTAATTCAAATTAATATAATTTTTACTTAATATTCCAAAAAAGTTTGAAAGAAAAGTAATTTTAATTGAAAATTAAAATTTTCTTTTTAATTGAATAAAAGATAATGCTTTAATATTTCGTTGATAAAATGTTAATGAAAAATACAAGTTTAAGATCTCCTTTTTTTAACGTAAATTTGATAATTTTAACAAGCTGTCTGTACCCTACGGTTAGCAGTTAACTTGTGTAATTAAAAAATATATGCATTTCTATTTTATGTCAAATAACTGGTTAAGTTTTTATTTTTATAAAAGTTTACTTTAAATTTTTTTTAATTCAAATGACCTTTGACCAAACAAACCTTTCAAAGTAATATATTTCATGTAGACAAATTTATTCCTCCCTAGTAAAGATGCTAAAAATAATAAACTTTGTGATAGCTTAAAAATAGTTTAAAGATAATTGAGGCTTCATCATAATGGTATACATTACAATTTAACAATAATACATTAAATATTTTAAAAAAACACACATAGAACATGTTTAGCGATATTCGCTTAACGTTAACAGCTAATTAACATAGAACATGTTTAGCGATATTCGCTTAACGTTAACAGCTAATTAACATAGAACATGTTTAGCGATATTCGCTTAACGTTAACAGCTAATTAACTTAAATTTATTTATTCTTTCTTGGTAAAAATTAAGTACCAAAGTTTTAAAATATTGTTAGGGATTTTCATATTTTAAATTGTATGCTTTTTATTTTTTGTTTACTTTACTGAATTTGCTTCAGTGGAAAATCTTTTTAATTCAAGGGTATTGCAAAATAACCCTACTTCATTAAATATACTCATACATTTTTGCATTAACCTAAATTGTTTTTTAATAAAATGTCCATGATGTAACAATATATTTTGTGACAAAAAATACATGTTAAGCTCTGGTTCGATGATTAAAAATTTGCCATAACTTGTAACGTTGAGTGGATTTGTCACTTAAAAAAAAATGCTGTACTAATGCTTGCTATTATAATACCCCAAATGACAGTTACAGTTTTTAATTTAATTTTTTTTGTTTATAATGTTTTTCTTTGAGCAAAAATAGTCAATTACTTCAGTGTTTTAGTTTTTCTGATGAATAATTAAATTTATGTTTCAATAAAATGGTTAAAAAACCTATCTAGTGTTGCTGGTTATCAATTGATAATGTTTAATATGTGTTTATTTTCCACAATTTTCTTATTTTGAAAAGTTGAACTTTAAAATGATCTAAGTACCAAATATACTTTATCCTGTCTTGTTGGCTCAGTTTAATTGACGGTAAAATACATATTGGTACCTATTAGTCGTATTGAAAGGTTTATGCATCTCATTAAGAGGGATTGTCAGTCCCATAGAGCTAATGCATTAGTTTTCTAATCACAACTTCCGCAGAAGTATTGCTTTGCCATGTTAGCCCTTTTTTCCCAGGTATGAGAATCAACATAACATCGAAATGAAACAAATTTTGAAACGAAAATTTTATCTAGTTATTTAATTATATATTTTTGAAGTTTTAAAATGCCAAAAATTACAGCAGATGGCGCCACTAATTTAAAACTTTATCAATTATTAATTAAATAACCGGATGTTATTTTCTATTCAATTTTGTTATAAACTGATGTTATGATGATTCCCCTACCTGGTGAAAATGGGATAATATGGCAAATCAATTCTTTTGCAAAAATTGTGATTTCAAAACTAATGCATTATCTCTATGGGACTGACAGTCCCTCTTAAGATGTCTTGTCATTGTTAACAAAAAACAGTGCTTAGATCAGGTAAGGTTCTACTTTTCAATATAGCTTTGTAGCTTATTCTGAAGACTTTCTTGGATGAAATATTTTTCTCAACAAATTCACAAGGATATATACAGGTATAATCAAATTTTGGTTTGATGAAGGGAGTTTTTCTTTTGTAATACAGGTCGTAAAACAATAATTTTTGTTCCTCCACAAAATATTAAACAATAAGGGATATCAAGCATTAAACAGTAAAAGAAAAATTGCAAATTGCTTTAAATTATTCAAATGGAAAGGTTTCCATGAACAAAGAAAAAATTTTTGTTAATAAATATACATTAAAAATTAACAAATGTCTAAGGCTTAAACTCTTACGCCATTTAATTCTCATATATAAATATTTCCTTAAATTTTTCTCAGCTTTTACCCACATTACAAAAAATGGAAAAATGCTTCCTTTGAATTAAAAACTATTTTTTGGAATGGAAAAAGCTTTCAGACACTTTTTATACATTTTAACTTAAACTGCATTTATGATCGATGGATTTGCACACAATTCATTAAACAATTCTGTCTATTAAAAAGACTTTCCTACAATTTTTGATTTGACCACTTTTCATAAATCTAAAATTTACAATTAGTCATACTTTTACATTTATTGTTGTCAAAAGCTTAATGGGCTTGTTTCACGTGGGATCTGGCAACAGCTCTGTGGTCTTGTTTTCAGAGTTTTTTCTAAGAATAAGTTATTTTAGTTGTTATTTTTTTTTAATTACAACTTCTTGCTGTGCTGTTGGTTGTTTTAATCATTTATCAAGGAAAACTTGCATTGAAAGAAGTTGGAATACCAAAGCAAAAGTAATTCTAGAAAAATGAAAACAAGACCGCAGAGCTGTTGCCAGATCCCACATGAAACAAGTCCATTTATTTTTAAATTAAAATTTTTTTTGCATTTTTTCTTCAAATTTGTAATATTTCACTGCATAAACGAAATTTGATATTTATATTCTTATTCTATTTTTTTTTTATTTCTTTAGGTAAGAAATTACATTGGATCGTGGTCCCTGCATTGTTTATGAAGATCGTGCGACTTTATCACATGTTGTTATGCCTGAAATAATAGCGCCAAATGAGGCTGTTAATGATAGAGTTGCATTTCAGATACATCATCATGGAGATTGCATGAAATAGAATCTTTATATGAAACCATTTTTCCAGAAAATTACCATATTATATACTACAATAGTTTATTTCTGAAATGAGAATTTTTTTCCCTATGGTGGTATGTCCTGAAATATTACCATGAATGTTTGGGAACTACCTTATGGCTAAGATATTTTTTGTACCGAAGCTTTTATTTGTAATTAAGTCGATTTAATTACAATTGTTGCTGAGGACTATCTTGTGATGGTGTAAAGAAGACGTACGAAGCATATAGTGTTGGATTTAAAACTTTCTTCGTGAACATTTCTACTAAACTGGAATTCAATATAGTGTAAGGCAAAGATTTAAAAGAGTATTTAATGGTTTAAATATTTTCTGCATAAAAATATTCTTTTTTTAATTCTTAATTTAAAAGCCTGTGGAGATTTCAAGAAATGTATTGGTTACAAGGACATTATATATTTGCAGCAGCCCTAAATGTCTCAATTTATAACTCGGCTATATCAGACTGTTTTTTTTAAATAAACCTAAACTAAACTCCTCGGCACAACAGCCCATTACTGGGCCAAGGCCTGCCTTGCCCATTTCAGCTTTCGTGACCCAGTGCTCTGGGGTGCTAGGCATATGTTCCGGTAAGGTGGTCAGCCTCACGCGGAACCCCCAGTGTTTAGTTTCCAAGCATGCTTGGTACCCATTTTATTGACCCACTCAAGGGATGAAAGGATGGGTCAACCTCGCCCAATCCGGGATTCGATCCCTGGACCTGTGGCGTGGCAATGCGAAGCCCTACCACTAAGCCACTGGGCCTCTTTTAATAAACAATTAACTCTAATTTATGCCATTGGATCCTAAAATTAGAATTCAGCTCACAAATTCAAAATGACTCAGCCGTTATAAGTAAATATATCAGTAAACTTTAAAATGTAGGTACTTGCAGTGGTACTTATGTTACGTGTACCTAACAATATTATGAGT
Organism: Oedothorax gibbosus; assembly: GCA_019343175.1. Taxonomy (NCBI): domain Eukaryota; kingdom Metazoa; phylum Arthropoda; class Arachnida; order Araneae; family Linyphiidae; genus Oedothorax; species Oedothorax gibbosus. The sequence goes on along the minus strand of JAFNEN010000710.1, from coordinate 22,134 downwards.
ACCTACATTTATGTGATTCGAACTTCAATGCTCTATTATTTAACTCTAAGGGTATTTAATACTTCATTTTATAATTTTCAGATAAAGTTGTAATTCCTGGCTTTCATATATTTTTCTATGATATTTTTCAAAACAGTGTTCATTATCATTTTGCGATGTATCCAGTTTGCTTAATGTATGGTAGTACATAAATTATAAATATTCTTTTGTAAGTAAGTATTGAAATTCTAAATCCATATTCATGAACACATTTTGTCTTTATTCAAGAACATGATCTAATTGATAATTATTTCATGTTTCGAAAGAATTCTACAATTGTGTACAGTGTTTACCTATAATATTTTCTTTATTTTTCGCATTCAGGGCTAACAAAAGGTACTTTTACTCGAACATCCTCACTCGAGTAACTCAGTGGACTTTTCCTGAGGAATTGTTGTGTCCAGAGACACCCTTGTCCGATTCTCCAAAGGTTGATCGTACGGATACTGCAGAGAAAAACGGAATCTTACAAACTACATCATCTAACAAAGATTTTAAAGGTATTATGAATTTGATGTCTAATGTGTGCCGAAATGTTTATTTTGGAGTATTTCCATCTTCAGAACATTTTGATCTGGTTTCGGGTCTTGATTTGCCAATGTCCGTCACTGGACTTTTCCTGAGGAATTGTTGTGTCCAGAGACACCCTTGTCCGATTCTCCAAAGGTCGATCATACGGATACTGCAGAGAAAAATGGAATCTTACAAACTACATCATCTAACAAAGATTTTAAAGGTATTATGAATTTGATGTCTAATGTGTGCCGAAATGTTTATTTTGGAGTATTTCAATCTTCAGAACATTTTGATCTGGTTTCGGGTTCTTGATTTGCCAATGTCCGTCACTGGACTTTTCCTGAGGAATTGTTGTGTCCAGAGACACCCTTGTCCGATTCTCCAAAGGTTGATCATACGGATACTGCAGAGAAAAATGGAATCTTACAAACTACAGCATCTAACAAAGATTTTAAAGGTATTATGAATTTGATGTCTAATGTGTGCCGAAATGTTTATTTTGGAGTATTTCAATCTTCAGAACATTTTGATCTGGTTTCGGGTCTTGATTTGCCAATGTCCATCACTGGACTTTTCCTGAGGAATTGTTGTGTCCAGAGACACCCTTGTCCGATTCTCCAAAGGTTGATCATACGGATACTGCAGAGAAAAATGGAATCTTACAAACTACATCATCTAACAAAGATTTTAAAGGTGTTATGAATTTGATGTCTAATGTGTGCCGAAATGTTTATTTTGGAGTATTTCAATCTTCAGAACATTTTGATCTGGTTTCGGGTCTTGATTTGCCAATGTCCGTCACTGGACTTTTCCTGAGGAATTGTTGTGTCCAGAGACACCCTTGTCCGATTCTCCAAAGGTCGATCATACGGATACTGCAGAGAAAAATGGAATCTTACAAACTACATCATCTAACAAAGATTTTAAAGGTATTATGAATTTGATGTCTAATTAAGAGGGACTGTCAGTCCCATAGAGCTAATGCATTAGTTTTTAAATCATAATTTTTGCAAAAGAATTGCTTTGCCATGTTATCCCATTTTCACCAGGTATGGGAATCATCATAACATCAATTTAAAACAAAATTGAAAAGAAAATAACATCCGGTTATTTAATTATTAATTGATAAAGTTTTAAAATAGTGTCGCCATCTGCTGTAATTTGTGGCATTTTAAAACTAAAAAAAATATAATTTAATAACTAGATAACAGTTTCGTTTCAAAATTTATTTCATTTCGATGTTATGTTCATTCTCAAACCTGGGACAAAAGGGCTAACATGGCAAAGCAATACTTGTGAGGAAGTTATGATTAGAAAACTAATGCATTAGCTCTATGGGACTGACAATCCCTCTTAATGTGTGCCGAAATGTTTATTTTGGAGTATTTCAATCTTCAGAACATTTTGATCTGGTTTCGGGTTCTTGATTTGCCAATGTCCGTCACCAATAGTCCTCTCTAGAGTGACGATAATTCAATTTAAGGGGGAATGGGCGCGCTGGACCGGGGGTCTCCAAACTCAAGTGCCTCAGTGTTAATCCAATGGGGGAAAAAAACTATTTTCTTTTCCACATTTCTCCGGTTGTATTAAATATTATTACAAACGGGTTTTTTTTAATAATAAATGTAGATAACTTACAGGTCTCTATCTTCCCACTTTTTGAAATTGCTTCGAATATTTTGTGTAAAATTATTTATTGAAAATTTTTAAAAATATTCGAACCAATTTCAAAAAGTGGGAAAGTCGGGACCAGTAAGTCAGCTACATTTATCACATAAAAAAATCCACTTGTAAAAATATACAGAGAAAATGGCAGAGAAAATATATTTTTCTCCATTCGATTAACACTGGTGCACTTTGCTTTGGAGACCCCCGGTCCAGCACGCCCATTCCCCCTTAATCCTAATCCTCTACTACTATGAATTAAAAAGGCTGTACTGTATAAAATTCAACTTAAGCAAATATTTTTATTGCCTAAATTTCAATTTGTTTAAAATGACTTATACTTAGGCCAGATTGTGAAATTAACTACTCTCCTTTACTTTATTCATTGTCCCAATCTCCGTAGTTTTGTGTATACAGCTATAAATTTTGCAATTATTTTGTTTTAAAGGATAAATTTAAAAATAACTTTACTTCTATTTATATTTCTTATATTTTTTCCCCAGGTGCTGCATCTCCCCCACCCCCTCCCCCTGGCGTGGATTCCCCCTCTCCACCCCACCCCCTCCGCCCCCTTCTCCCCCTCTGTCCTCCAATACCCCTCCATGCCCGCCTCTAAGTGTGACAGAGAGAGAACCTGAAGATATGGACCTTGAAGATTCCAGCGATTCAAGCTTGCCTGGGGTAGGTTTCGGTTATTGATAGGACATCTTCTCTTGCACAACTTTTATGCCTCAGAAATAGTTTTGTTATGGGGACATGGATTTCAGAAATAACTAACTTCCTCCATTGTTAACCAATGGGAAAAATTGGATTGATTTTTACAACTAGCATCCATAATTTTTTACCTATTGGTTCGGAATTTGTTAGTATGATTTGGTATTGATAAGTCCCAAGTATGTGTGCAGCAAAATGCTTGATATGGTTTTTGAAAATTATTTTTATCCAGTGTGGAGTATTGTTCTGCTTGTCAGCTTATAAAAAAACATTCTAATTAACTTAGAGACAATTAAAAAAGCACAAACATGTGGCTTATCAATACCTATAATATAGTTACAATCCTTCAGCAACCAAGAAGTTCGAATTAATCGTAAACAATTGAAGAGTACAGGGAAAAAGAGCTTGATTTCATAGGAATCTGTCTGCATCAGGATTCTTTAGCAACAATAGTGAGTCATCGCCTAAACTGGTGTAAGGAAACCGGTTACTCACTTTGTTTTTCTCTCACGGCAACCCTGATTCACGCCAGAGATCAATGGACACGAGTCACATGTTTGTACCGCGAAAGAAGAACCAAAAGAAAAACTGGTTTTCTGTCGCCAGTGTCTGCAAAGCACAAAAGAATACGGAAAGATTCCTACGAAATCAAGCTCTTTTTCCCCTGTACTCTTCAATTATGGATGCTTAGTTCTGAATATATCTATACAATTTCTCTATAGTTAACATGACATTGGGGAAGTTAGTTTTGTTTTCGGAAATTCATTGTCGCCTGAAGAGAAAGATATGGATTAGTGATATCTATCGTATTGGAATCTAAACTTAAACTTTATAAAGTAAGATTCTAGTACTTAGAACTCTTTTAATGTAAATGATAATTAATTGTCGAGCCACATAAAAATAGTACAAATATGTTAAACCTTTTAAGATGTCAAATTCTATTTTATTTGTACCTAAATTAACTTTGGATTTTCTAATACTAGATTTAAGCTTTGTGTCAAACTACAAGCTTTAAAGTTTTTGATTATTCTTTAGTCACAATCCCTCAGTTTTTTTAAAAAAAATCCTTTATTGGAACAAGTTTAGTATGTATGTGCTTTTTTGTCATTATAGTAGCTGTAAGTAGTAGTAGTAGTAGTGTAGTAGTAGTAGTAGTAGTAGTAGTAGTAGTAGTAGTAGTAGTAGTAGTAGTAGTAGTGGTAGTAGTAGTAGTAGTAGTGGTGGTAGTAGTAGTAGTAGTGTAGTAGTAGTAGTAGTAGTGTAGTAGTAGTAGTAGTAGTGTAATAGTAGTAGTAGTAGTAGTAGGTAGTAGTAGTAGTAGTAGTAGTGGTGTAGTAGTAGTAGTAGGGTGTAGTAGTAGTAGTGGTGTAGTAGTAGTAGTGGTGTAGTAGTAGTGTAGTAGTAGTAGTAGTAGTAGTAGTAGTGTAGTAGTAGTAGTAGTAGTAGCAGTGTAGTGTATAGTAGGGTGTAATTATTTATTATATACATTTCTTAAAAAGAATGAATTCAGTTCTTTGCTAGGCTTTAAAAGCTGTGTGTGCTCAATGTGCAAACATTGAGACTTGTACTTCTGAAAATTCCTTAACTCCTTTTTTGCAGATGTCACCAGTGCCAACATTCGTTCAAACCAATGCCAGCATTTTCTCCTCTGTTTCTTCACCAACCACCAAGCCGAGGACTCTGTTCCCCATCTTGGCAACCGACAATGACGCCAAACCCACCGGAAATATTTCAGTCCCTGAGTTTCCGCCATCCACCCACCCTACTGTATCTAGAGAAAATATTTTGACTGCTGTCAGTTCCTCTTTAGAAGTCAGTGCTGCGGCAGAGGCTGGTTCTACACAACAGAAAGCAGCTGTTAAACCTGCTAAAAAGAAAAAGGTAATTTTAAGTTTGTATTGTTATTCACTGGTTATTTCAACTTTAAATATCAAGGTTACATATTTTTTAATGGTACAGATAGTTCCTTAATAACACTCGTACGTGTCAGTTTTTATTTGACAAGGTGGTATTTCTTAGGGCTTGGTGTTCTCAGTTACTTGCTTGTATTCATTAGAATTTAAAGAGAGAAAAAACTAATGGCAGGGTTGCCACGGTCCTTGAAAAGTGCTTGAAAAAAAAACATTGATTTTCAAGTTCTTAAAAGTGCTTGAAAAACATTATCAACCTTGAAAAGTCCTTAATTTTTAGGGCCGATGAATTTATCTGAAGTGACCGTTTTTTCCCAGGGATTGGTGTAATGTGTTACTTGAAACAGTTACTTTTTTTCTTCGGTAACACCAAGTAATGCTGTTAGATTTTTCAGAAAGTAACTGGACAATTACAGCGTTTTCCACAAACATATTTATTCGATTAAGCATATTAAAAAACCTCTAAAACTCAAGTATTTCTGGTTTTAAAGATGTATTTATTTTTAAATTCATTTTTAAAGTTAATGATACGTCACTCCTGTTAAATCTCTCTTAGCATAACAGATGACGTCACGGTTGGCTTTTTTTTTTGTTCTTGGCGTGTTATTTCGTATCACGTTTCACTGTATCGCTTTTGAAACTGTGAAACGTGCTTTCATCCTTATCAAACTCTTAAAAAAGTTATGCTATTTTACAGAAACATGTCATGTTCATTCCAGTTAATTTCTTCGAACGTTGAACGATTTCACTCGACTATTCCGATCAGATCCAACAGCCAATAGTTCTGCAATAGCTCATACGCGCTCTAGTGTGTCTACTTTAACTAACAACCAAACTTGGAACAAGCTGTTTAACTTCCTTGATATGAATTGGTTACAAATAATATTGTCTTCTTCTTTTAATGAGGTTTCGCAGAAATTGTAAGGTTTACTATTTTATAAAGTGTATTACAGCATAGATCGAAACATCACCAAAAACATAACAGTTGACGTCAGAGCTGTTTTCAGTGACGAACATTTTCGGCAAATTTCAAATGCATTTTTTGTTGAAATTAAACATATTTGTGAATATTTAACCTTACATTCGGAATCTGCAGCTTCTAATGTAGCAGAAAAACACATATATTATGAATTTCGCGTTTCATGCAACTTGTCCATTGTAACTCAGTTTCTTTTACTGGTAACAAAGTAACGAAAATTTTCGTTACTTTCCTGTTACTCCTCACGCCGTTCTTCACAGATCTTTTCGGTAGCTAAATGGATATTTATAACACGTTTTTAAGTTCATTTGAAAGTTAGAGAGCTCTTATTCGTTTTCTAAATTAATTTTTAAAAACTGTCATGGAATGTAGGTGCATTTTTTAATATACAGTCCTTGAAAATGGAGAAATATATCCTTGAAAAGTCCTTAAATAGTCCTTGATTTTTGTTTACCAAATAGTGTGGCAACCCTGTTGTGTAACAATCCAAGACTTTCAATTACCGCTCAATAAATCCATGCACATTATTATAGTTATGAATGAAAACCTTGTATGTCCATTTAGTTAAAATTATGTTTAGCTTTCTCAGAAGCTTTTAAAAAAAAATCCCATTAAATGCTATTATATTAAGGGGTCTCAAAAGGCCTTGAAAGAACCCATCTTGATTTTTATTTTGTTGAGTCATTAAAAAAATTATATTTTAGGTCAGTTCCAATTTTAATAAAATTAATTGATATTTCATTTTTAATATAGTTCTTGTCTTAAATTTTGACATTTATAGAATAAAGAAAATTAAGTTAAAATTCATTGTCTGAATAATTAGTGATTATGTTGCCTACAAAGCCCTTACTTTAAAAAGAAAAATTACTGAGTGGAGCCATATTTACATTTTTTTCTCTCTCCATTTTAGACTAAGATTCAGTACTATAGTTTTTATAAAGCCCTAATATGAACGATAATGTATCTTGATTTTTTTTATTTCTGAGTCATGATAATTTGACATTTTAAATTGCTTTTATTTTATAAATTTGATTTTTATAGAAATAAAATATAGAAAATGTGTTAAAATGTATTGTGTAGCTCTAATTCGTATTAAAAATATCTTAAAAAACATTAAAAAAAACCTTCAAGTGTCTTCAATTAGCTAATATTTTTTTTAAAATATAAATTTTGATATTTTATGGACATAAAATATTGAAAATGAGTTTAAATGTATTGTGTAGCTCTGTTGTTGTTGTGTCCATGATATGTGTAAAAATTAGATAGGTCCGAAGCTGTCAATTTGTGTAGCTCTAACTAGTATTAAAAATATTTTTTATAAAATCGTGCAAAAAAACTAACTTTTTCAAATCAATAATCGTGGCAAAAGTGATGCTTTTAACAAAATCGTCTTTCAAAGTTACTTTTACGCACTAGTGCAACAAAGTAAATAAGAGCATCTGATTGGTGTAAAATTCTTTATTTGAACGTGATTCTTTATTTGGCGTCTTATTTCCAATGCCAATCTAAGAAATACTTTTTGCACGTGATTTTAAAATAATCATTAATATAAATAATCACCTTCAAATCATTTGAACATGATAATAAAATAATTAATAAGCCAATAATACTTTTAATACTTTTACTTGCAATAAATAAATACTTTTTTTTGCATGTTATTATAAAAAATAGTGTATGACAACGCATTGAAAATAGCCTTTTTTAAACTTGTGAAATAATTTATTCAACTCATTTAAAAAAGCCTTACTTTTCACACTAGTTGCATAAATAACTATTAGAAAGCCTCTTAAAAAAAACTCCAAGTTGTTTCTTCAACTAATGAAATTGACTTTCTTTCCCATACCTATTTAGACAAAGATTCAACCTGGTCTCGGCCTGAGGAAGAAGAACATTCCATCCTTGGTTGAAAAATGGCAAAAAATTAAAGAAGAGCAAGACAGAGAATCCAGCCAATCGAATGAACCCAAACCTCCCTTTTGAAATGACAAAAGAGGGGAGGGGTGCGTGTTCTTTTTAATTGGGACGGTTGACTTTAAGCCAGATGTATTATCTACTTTTTAATTTAGGCAGTTGGATTTCTCTGTGGACGCATTGGCTTCTTTGTACATTTGTAAAAAGAATAATTTTTCTTGTAATAAAAGTGACTGAATTGTGATTTTGTTGTAATGTGTCGTACTTAAGTTAAGTAGCAGTTTTATCAGTAGGTGGAGGGAACAAAAACCTTTTGATTAAATTTTATATCAATGTACTGATAACAGGGTGTCTACCATAGATATCATAGTTAAAGTATTAGATTGGCAGATCACGTGACCTCCAATGCTAACAACGGGAAGCGCATGGAGGCCAAAAAAGGGGGCAAAATGGCCAGAGTTACTGCCACTTTACGGGAGAAAAATACTACGAAAAAATACCATTTAATTCTAAAATTACAAAAAAATATCGTAAAAATACTAGCTGCATTTTGGAATCTTTTTAGTGACTTTAAATCCTTTTCTAGTATTTTTTTGTAATTTTAGAATTAAATGGTATTTTTTCGTAGTATTTTTCTCCTTAAAGTGGCAGCAACACTGGCCACTATGCCCTGTTAAAAAGCCTCCGTGCGCGTCCCGTCGTTAGCATTGGAGGTCACGTGATCAGCCAATCTAATACTTTAACTATGATATCTATGGTGTCTACCCATCTGGAAAAGCCAGGGAATTTTTTTGGACTGGAATTGTCAGGGCAATTTTAATTTTTGAGTGACAAATGTAGAAATTTGTTAGGTCTTTAAAATATCCATCTGTTCTTTTTGTTCTAGGAATGTAATTATTAAATTCTTAGAAGTTTATTTTTTATTCTGCAAAAGAAAATTATTGATATTGTAAAAATAATTTCATTAAGTCAAGTTTACATTCCGAATCTTAACTAGTAAGTTACTGAGGGACTTACTGTAAAAACAGCCCTAGAATTTTTTTTTATTGAAAGTACCCTTTAAAAAAAATATTAGAATCTAGTCCTAAATGTTTGTAATGGTTTTTAATCCTTTTTTTTAAAGAACTATTAACTCTGACTCTTAAGGCTTGCTTCATCAAATGACCTTCAGACTATCTCAAATCACCCTTTTAAAAGCGATGTCTGTAAATTAGTCTTTGGTATGGAAAAGTCAGGAAAGTTGCAAATTGTTTTTAGTAGATACCCTGAGATATATGCTTGACAATTCGTATCAGTTTGTAGGTGCTCCATTTCTAAATACACTGCTCAAAAGCTGAAAATAATACACTGCTCAAATTAAGGAAGCACTTTGCGTACTTTTTTTAACCTTTTCACTTCCAATTTTTTATTCTAAAAATCTAAAATTTGTGTAATAGATTCATTATGCATCCAGAATGAAATGGTGAAAAACAATGGAAAAAATTGAAATTTTTAACTAAAATTTAAGGGGGAAAATTGGAATTATAACTTTTGAATTAATTATAACAATAATTTTTTAAAAACTTTATTTGTTAAAAAAAAAGTTAAAATCAATTTTTGAACATCGAAAAATGAAAGCGTTAAGAATATTTAGGGTCAATTTATTTCATAAATATTTTTGAGAATGAATTTTATTTTACCACGTTTTTCATATTTTCATTTAATTAAAACAAACATTATTTAATTCTTCAAAAGACATGATTCTCCCATCTAACGATAAATAAGTGCGAGCTTAACTTAGTGAGAAAAAAAATCGCAAGCTGATGATTCCAAATGGAATCATTGGGGGTGAAAGAAGGGTATAAACCATGCGTTCCCCTAATTGTTTTGAGTAGTGTATGTATATTATTATAACTAACACTAAGAAGAATTATTTAAAAGGAAATGCCCGGGGGACACTAAAATGTGGTGAATATTAAAAGTTAATTGACTATAATTGGTATTTTTTTCCCTTGATAAAACACATTGTCTACTGTAAAATTTAAACCTATTCATAGTTTCTATTTTGTGTAATGGTGTTAAGATAACAGAAAAATATCTTATTTTGAATTGATAGAACAAAAACTGATTTCTGTTCAACTCTGTTGAAATCACAAAGTTGATAACTCAATTTATTAGATAATTTAATTAACTATGATAAAAAAGTGCATAAGATTGCTGCTTTTTAAGCTTCTATATCGTCACTTAAGTTCCCACATGTGCTATCTCATTTTCTTAACTAGGCAAACCTCTTAGACCTCAAAGTGAGATAGCACATGTGGGAACTTAAGTGACGATATTTTGTCATGGAAAAATTATTTTATAACTGTTTGGTCATTCTTTTGGTAATCCACTTATGTAGCCTAAACTACAAAAGCTTTCTAAACTATAGAAAAAGTTGAACTTACGATTCAATTGGGAATCTCTCGTATATATTAATACCTATGTTATTATGCCTTGCCATGTAATTGATACATTGAATTCGAAAAAATTACGAAAAACGTTTAAATAAAAACAGTTAAGTAAGTCTTAGTTCTGGATTTTTAAAGAAGCTCAATTCTTCAAATTCTTAGCATTTTGACATATTTTTGGCCAGTAAAATTTTGTAAATTACCAGTTTTTATATTTCCAAAGCTTGTGTCAACTTAAATAAATAACAGTCATGTTTAACACGAACATAACATGTTTAACACGAACATAATATGTTTAACACGAGCATAACATGTTTAACACGAGCATAACATGTTTAACACGAGGCATGTTTAACACTTGGATTTAATGTTTTCTCAAACATTTTAACATCACAACCTGTACATAATAATAAACCTTTTTAATTTTCTAGTTCAATACCATCAAAATAATTTTACAAAAAAAATCATACAAACACTAGAATTTTAAAAAATAAATATTTATTTATCTTTAACCGGTGCAAAGTTTTTTATTTACAGACTCAGTTATCACATTATTCTTCATATTTTCTCTATTGCGCCTTTTGTGTCCTTTTATGTGCATATCTTCGATATATTCAGCAAACAAAGTCTTTAATGTAGGTAACAACAAGGGCAAAATATAAAACTGATTTGGTTGAACCTAAAAGAAATTCATTCATGTTAAAGTACTTTTTTATGTGTTCCGGCAAAATAAAATAAAATAGAGACTCTGTAATAAATTATGGTGAAAGTACAGATTAATGAAATTTCTAAAGTTTAATTTTTATTATCAAATTGAATCATATAATCCAATATCAATTGCATTATAGTATAGGTGATTCTGATATAAGTTTTATTATTATCTGAAACAAAGTTACTCTGTTAACGTTTAGTTGAGTTGAATAAACATCGCACTACAGCTACACAAGAGCTATTTTTGACGGGTGTAGTAATTTGACTACAGGCAAGTACGAGCGAACATCTAAAAGTCACCCAACACAACTTCTAAGAGCGACATGGTCATCAACACGGCATTAGGACTTTGTAATATTTAATGTACACTTCCTCTACACAGGTTATTTGGCTGCATAGACCGTTTATAGCAGTTATCTTGGCTGCACAGACTGGTCACTGGGCTCCCCAGCCCCTCTGTTAAAATTTGAACTTTTCCAGACTACTGAAGTCATAATGAATTAACAAATGGGCAATTCAAATAATTTTGTAATAAATTCAAATAATTTTATAATAAATTCAAACAATTTTATAATAAATTCAAATAATTTTATAATAAATTCAAATAATTTTATAATAAATTCAAATAATTTTATAATAAATTCAAATAATTTTATAATAAATTCAAATAATTTTATAATTCAAATAATTTTATAATAAATTCAAATAATTTTATAATAAATTCAAATAATTTTATAATAAATTCAAATAATTTACTATTGTTATGTGAAAAAGAAAATAATAAAACCTTCATGTTGTCAAAGGCACATCCCACATGATTGTGAAAATTTTCATTGAAGAGAGGAACTTTGGCATATCTTTGACTAAAATGGGTTAGTATTGTGTATCCCGCATTCATATCTTCGGCTACTTTTATTGCTTCACTAGTTGTGCTGAAATGGAGAAAAAATAGTGGTGAACTTGCATGCATTTGTCTAGTAATTACCAACCAATGATTGGTAGAGCAATTTAGAAAAGACATTTTATAGTCAACATTATAAAGGGGACACAGTACCCAAAAAATTAAATCCAGTATTTTTATCACTAGCATTAAAATTAAACTATTTTTACAAATAACTAACATTCAATAAACATATACGAACAAATGATAAATATTAAAACGTAAGTTTTTTTTAAAAAATTTAACGTTTTTTCAAAATGCTACCCCTCCTACAATTTAAAGAATTTTGTAATGGAATTTTTTTCAAAATGTTCCCACAACATCTATTAATAAAAGTTGGTATGGATATTGAGCTATCAGTTAAACAAAAAAAGTTATGTAGCTTTATGTATAAAAATGGCCAAAAAATAAGATTTTTTTATAAATTTTCACCTTCATCATTTTTTTAAAAAATCTATTCACATTAGACCTTATCCCATAACAACTTTAGTTAAATGCATATGTTTCAACACAGGAAAAAATTTTTTGGAGCTCTACATTAATTTACTAAAAGCTTTAGGGTTTTAACCGTTCACAAGTTGAAAAAATTAAATATTTAAAAAATCAACATAAAATTTCAAAAACCATTTTACCAAACCACTATATCAGTTTCAATAAACCTCCACCATTATAAAAGAATCCTTTTTTTTGCAAGATCCTTAGCTCACAGCATTCGAGCATGTTTAATTATTTTCTGGGCAGCCCTAAATTTTGGGTAATGCGTCCCCTTTGAATTTGTTCTGGAGTGCAAGAGATATTTTCAAAATCAACATGTATATTATATTTGTATAATTAACTATTATGTTATGATTTCTATTAAAAAGCCAAAGCAAATTTGCTATCAACTTAACGATTAAATTCACTAGTATTTTAAAAAGAACTTCCTTTCATCTTGTATTTTGAATTTTTTCTATTTTGAATTTTTTCTATTTTGAATATTTAATAATTGAATATTAACAATAACATTTGAATATTAACAATAGCAATGAATATTAACAATAACAATGAATATTAACAATTTATTATTTGAATATTAACAATTTATTATTTGAATATTAACAATTTATTATTTGAATATTAACAATTTATTATTTGAATATTAACAATTTATTATTTTAATATTAACAACAACAATTAGTGCTTGGCAGAATGCCCAAAAATAATTTAATGCCTATTTTTACACAAATTTTATTTTACAATACTTTTAAACACATAAAAATGCTGTATAAATAGCTTAAATAAGCACTTAATGGGAATATTTCTTATGATGTCATGCTATCGATAGTGCGATTTTGTTGGTTGTTTTGTTTTCTTTGACTAAGTGTTGAAACAAGCCAATTAGTTAGTGTACTTTTGAAATGTCAATCTTATATATAAATTAAAGTCCCATTTTTTCATTGTGATGGCGTCACGCCTGAACGGCTGGACCGATTTCACGAATTCTTTTTTTGTTGTGTTTGTTATTGTCAGGAGAAGGTTCCTAATGAATGAGTTATTCGAAATTCGAACCACAACGGGTGTAGGAGTGCAAAACGTGAGCCGATTTCTCCATAGGAATAGCATTGTAAGATTAGAATTTATACTTTTTATTTAAATTCAAAAGAAATTTTAGCATGTTCAATGCGAACGAAAATTAAGTATAAGCACGTCAGAGCACGCAAGTTTAATTTGTAGGACTTTTATTTGAATATCACTATTTTATTTAGTGAATTGAAATCTTTTGTTTTTTTTTGTTTCCGAATTTAATTTAATTTATGTTTATAAATGGTAAGAAGTGAAGATATTTCTACAATGTATCATGGCAGTAAAGGCGATTACTATTCTAGATCTGATGAGTACTTCTAAGAACTGTTAATTCCCTCTACGTCTAGCGTAAAAACTTTATGTTTACGAAACTGTCAATTTGGTACAGCTATGATATGGCCAATTGAATGTTGGCATTGGCGGCTTTTGGCGAAGGTAAAAATTTAGCATAGGGTAGCTATTCCCATCCAGTTGTATGGGTTATGGTTAGTTTGAATTTTCGTCGCACTAGAGCTATACAAGATGGATATTGGCCACGGGCGTCTTTATTTAGAGCCACAGTCATGTGATTCCAACACCTGATTAGGCACCCAATGCAACTTTTACATCGTACGCAGCGTCGGGACTGAAAAATATTTAACGTGCACTCCCGCCACATGGGGTATTATTCTTTGGACATTTTTGGCTGCATTTGCCAAGGATCGATGGATTTCTCGATTAACCTTCAATTACGATTCAATATTCTTAGTAAAGACAAGACAACGTCTGTCGGGTAAGCTAGTAATTTATAAATGCAAAGCAAAAAACTACCTATGTCGTTTTGCTGCTGCTTCTGCAGACAGTTCATCTTCCATTGTTGCTTCATGGATTAACAACGAACAATTTTTTCCTGCATTTAATACAAATAGGAAAAGTAAATAATAATGCAGTAAAATCTGTATTACAAAATAGGGTTTGTTTACATTTCATTCAATAGAAAATTAAGACTTTTAATGACAGTCAAAGGCTATGTCCTCACTACGACATCAAATGCCACAAAGGCAACAAAACTTGGTGACCGCCAAGCGATGCAATAGCTTGGGGGCTGACTCTGCCAAGTCGCCAAGTTTTGTTGCATTTGTTGCCTTTGTGGCGTAGTCAGGACATAGCCAAAGGCCAACAATTTGATAAAATATTCCTGTATTTAATATAAATAGAAAAAGTAAATAATAATGCAGTAAAACCTGCACATTACAAAATAGGGTTTGTTTAAATTCAATTCAATAGAAACTGAAGACTTTTAATGACGTTCAAGAAAAAAAATAAGAAAATATAGTCCCTATTTTTGAATTACTATTCCTAAAATTAAGCATGAAGTAGATTTACATTTACAAGTCAACTGCTCGGTGGGAACATTCCAAAGCATCCAAATTCAGTAGTGATTAGGATAACTTTACACAGACAGTGCTTTAAAATATATGAAGAGTACGGGGAAAGAACCGCTTGATTTATTAGGAGTCGTTCCGTAATTGTGTCTGTTTGGCGGACATTGGCGGAAGGAAACCGGTTTCTCTCTTTCTTCTTCGCTTGGTCCAAGCGTCGGAATTGTGCATCGCGTGAATCTAGGTAGGTAGAAAAGTCCAGGTTTAGGGCTTTTCAATTAATTTGCGAATCTTAAAATTTCTCTTAATTGTTTTAGAAAAATTCATGATTTTCAATCAATTGTACTTTATTTTTAAAGCTTAACATGATGATGAACACAGTCTTTTAAATAAAATGCAGAACTGAATTTCAGGGTTGCAGTGAGAAAAGATGCACAAGAAAGTGAGAAACTGGTTTCCTTACATCAGTTTAGGCGATTACTCGCTATCATCACCAAAGATGCCTGATGAGGAAAGTTTTCTACGAAATTAAGTGGTTTTTCCCCTGTACTCTTCATATGTGTGTGTCACTAAATTTATATTATAAGATAGATTGACTGCCATAAAAAAAGTATACAGTAAAAAAAAAGCATAAATATTTTTTTAAATAATTAGAAACTCATTTTACCAGCTTCTATTAACCTTTTACAAGGTATCGTATCTCCCGAATAGACTAATTTCCATTTCTTAGATTTTGAAGAAATTATAGCTCCATGGGAATCTTTGCAGTGAATAACTGGTACAGTAGAAATCTAAACAAAAATAAAGAAAGAAATTGCATACTAATTTTAAATTTGATATGTAAATTTAGAAGGTACAGGTGCTATTAACTTTATATTAAAAAACAGGTAGTCAAAAGCAGTACCTCTCTTTTCATATAAAAAGGTACAAATTTAAAATAGTTCTTTAAATAAATGTTTAATAATTTATTACATACACTTAGAAGTAAAATAAATAATAGTAAAATAATTTCAATGTAACACAATAAATGAGTTCAAATATTATATTAAAAGGCAAGGAAATGAAATTAAATGTTTCATGAGCACTTATATTGGTGTGTTATTACTATAATTATATTTGGTATTATTGTAATTAGATATTTTTTAAATATTAGATTAGGTACACAACACACTACAAATAGATAACTGATGTACACAATACACATAAACTACTTCGAACATGAGTAAACGTTAATTTGAGTTGTTATTGTAACAGCTGTATTATATATGAAAAGATTATGATTAAAGATTATGTATATGAAAAGATTCATGAAGAAAACAACATTGATCATTCGCACATATAGTTTAAACTTCTACTTTATTAACTATTTGAGCCAATAATTAACCTTGTATTCTTCATGAATCTTCTCATGCATCATGCCCAAAAGTTGAAGATATTATTTGATGGCTGAATTGAAAGGGTGAAGCAAATAAAAGTGGCTCTAACGTAGAGATAAGAATACGACAGAAATTTTGCCAAGTCAAAAACCAATACAAAAACAGGTTTGCTAACATGAAGCCATTGATCGCTTCAATATTAAGCCCAAACAAACGCTTGACGACTTATTTGCCGGCAACTACGCTATGGTTTGAGAAGCTAGTTGAAATGAAATATAAACAAGGTTTGTAGAGCTGATCAAAAAAAGTTCCCACTAGTGATTATTTCGGTTATTATTTATCGTAGATAATCGGACCTTTTTGTTTTTGTTGATACAAAACATTCTAAATTGATTGCAAGGCCCAAAATCTGGTGTTCAGACCCGTTTCAGAATGTTTTTGGACTTGTTGACAGCAGATCCTTAGTGACGCCATTTCGTAACTATTTGTTGCATAGCACTCTTTTTAGGCCATTTTACACCTTTAAATTCTTTAACAAACAACTGGCCACATTTTCCCCCGAATTCGTTTCAATAAAATTTTCTACAATGAACTCTCTGCTGTACTGTGAGTTTCATCTTCACCTGTGAATTGATCAACTTATTGATCAACAGTCACAACTCACACTGACGCATTATGATATGAACTGGCCAATAGTCCATGAGTAGCTGTAATGTGATCCAACCAATGCAAAAACATTTTCTTTTCAAGTGAAACCATTACACGTTTGAATAATCTTTTATTTCCACTTGAAAGCTTTAAGGTGGCTTTAAGAGTTTTTCTCGCCAAGCATTTCAACGTATTCCTATCTCTAGACCGGAGCCACTTTTATTTGCCTCACCCTGTAGTTCGGCATAGTTTTAGTATTCTTTCCACTATATTATGAAAACTAAGCAATTAAAAAAAAGACTATAAATTCACATGTCCTTAACTCATTAACAACGGTCCGCAAGAAATTTCGCCATGCAAAAATAATCTTTCAGCTTAGGTTTACCTAAATACACAAAATATAAGATACATTAACATACCATAGACCTGAACAATTTATGTAGAACGACTTAAGTTACAAGAAAAACGAATTTGTAAAACTTAGTTAATGCTTTTATTCAGAAATGAAGGTGATAATGGTATTTACTAAGTAGTCTTAAATTAACTTTGCTGCGTTAAATCTTGATTGTTAATTTTTTTAAAAAGTTTAATTTACACTATTTTAAAAGTTTGTCATTTTCTTTTTAATTCAATAATACAGTAAAAAATCCTGGTTCCAGCTGTGATTTCTGAACAACGAACTAACTACATTAAACTCCCGTTTATCCGGAATGCTAGGGAAATCGACTCTTCCGGATAATCGAATTTTCCGGTTAATCGAAGTCGCCAAATAGTGTTACCAAAATGCCGATTTTTTCGGAAAATACGAGATAATGGCTGTATCTTATATGCAAATAGGCGATGTTGCATTTATATTAATATATAATAGACTACAATATTTTGGTTAAAAAATATTAATATATTTATTAATTAATAAAAAATCAATCGTTACTTCAATGCTAAAATCTAAATACATAAATCGTCCAACCCATGGTCTAAACCAGTAGGATATTTAAAATGTAAACCAAAAACACTTTTTGCGCCAAATGTTGTCACCAAAAGAATGTTTTCTTGGAAAAAATCTGAAAGTTTTTGGCGAGAAATCGCAATTTTGGCGAAAAATATTCAATTTTATCGCTAATTCGTCACCAAATCGGAATTTGAATCTTCCGGATATTGAGCTTTCCGGTTAATCGAGAGCCGGATAAACAGGCTTTTACTGTACATTACAAATATACTTACTGTTATGTCTTTCAAATATTTCTCTTGCTCTGCCACACTTGCAAATTCTCCAAAAGGGTTTAACTCCAGGTCACGACACTCTACAAACCTAAAATTTAACAAACATAGGTTAAATTTAAAAAAAAAAAAATTAACATTACCTTTCAGTAAACACAGGGATTCAAAACTGGGAACAAAATTTCATTACTTTTCCGTTACTTATTATGCCGCTCTTCATGGATGTTTCTGCACAATTTGGCTTCCAGGTTAAATTTAATTATTTAAAACTAGCTGTTATACCCGACGTTGCACGGGTAGAGGTGGAAAAATAATTTAACAGTCAATTTCACTATTTTTTTTCTTTCATTTTAGTTACATAAGATATGAAAATTACCCAGTAATTTTCCATTTAATTACCCAACTTGGATATAGTAATGATTAATATTAATTTAAAAAATACCTTTGATAAGAAGCTCAAATTAAAAAGCATACATATTTAAGTAAAAAATAATCAGAAAAATTAAAAATGGAAAAACAGCTAAATCTTAAAAGGGTCTCAAACATTTATTTTTTATTAAATTTATTTTAAGATTAAATAATTCAAGGGAGTTCTATAATAAATTAAGTAACTTTTTTTGGACACTTTGTAGATATAAATACAATATAAGCAGTAAAAATTTCTACCATAATTCAATACAAATGCTGAAAAATTAAGAATTCAATGCAAACGTATACAGTATCAATGCAGATATCTATCTATATACATAAAAGGCATGGTAAAAAAATTCTTAATGAAAGCATGAATTACATGATCTAATTGTTTAGATGTTATAAAGCTACTCCAGCAAACAGCAAACGATTGCATTTTTATATTTATTTGTATTTTTTTACTGTGATAAAGATACTAAAGCAAACGATTTTATTTTAATATTAATATTTTTCTAACTTCTAAAAAGCTAGCAAACGATTTTTGTTTTAGATGTTTATTTCTAATTTTTTAGCTGTAATTAAACTAAATATACTTAAAAAATCGTTTTAAAAAAATGTGTAAAATAAAACTAAATAAACAATCCGTGAAAACGTGCTGTTGAAGGAGCAATAAACCTCCAAGGTCTTCAATGCATTGAATGGGAAACATAAAAACGTTCGAAAACGATAGAAGGAATGGTCTGTTTTGAAAAATTCTTAGCCTATGTTTGTTCCGGAGATGAAATGAATTTTTGTGCCAAATTTCGTGACGATCTGTTGCGTGGTTCTTTAGATCTCATGTCTTATACGAACAAACAAACAGACAAACGGAAGTTGCCTTTTATGTATACAGATTTAACAATGCTAAATTTTTGTTCTTAACTTTTTCCGATTGTCCCTACTTCTTTAGTCTTGGATCTCTTTGAAAAACTGTAAGATGGCTTAATTTCAATTTTTCTTACAACTTGAAATTTCTAACAGTAACTATGATTAGTTACTTTTTGTATTTAGTAACTGTAACAGAGTTAATTTTTTAAAGTAACTTTCTAATCCCTGATTAAGAACATCTTGTAGGGATACTTGTAGTGATGCCTACCAATATGTTCAGGCATCGTAGAGAGGCTGACATTCCCCATCTAGAGAGAGTGTCGCCAACGTGGGGGAAGCAGCTGTTATCTCATTGGCCACTCAGTGTTCATCTCCTATAACATTACCCAACTTTTGCTACCGCTTTTTCATATCCCATAAAGTGTGGAGAGAAAATCTGAGTGCTTTGTGATAATCTGCTTAACTGGAAAAATTCTATATATGTTGAGCTTTTTATTGTAAATTATGAATTAAGAATTGTCTGAGATATACATTTTGCACAAAATATCTTTTGCATTTAGCAAGTTTTAAGGTGTGCAATTTAAGGTTCTTCAGAAATGTTCTATCTTGCTTTGTCAATTTTATCACTAATAAGAAGTCACTAATAAGAGTAATAACAATAATAAGAAATTTCCATAATAAGAATCATAATAATTTAGATTTTAAGTACTTTTTATTGCAATAATACCTTTGATAAAGGAATCTACTTTTGTATGAAGTAAAAGTAATTATTAATTTAAGAGGGAAAAGGCATTTTTTTTAGAAGTACATAGATGCGAAAGTCCAAATGTGAAATTCTTTTCTTGTCTAAAAAAATATTGACCAAAAAAGAAGAAACAAAACTACTACCAATAGCACATTGGATTAAAATTTATTCAAAAGATGTCTTTTTATATCTTTAACAGTGGCGGCTCGTGGCATACAGCAAGTACAGCCAGGCTGTACATAAATATTCAGTTTAAAACAAAATCCCTAATCCGATCATGTAATTTTTATCCATTATTATAATTTTCCAAAGGAGCGCATTTTTTTTAATGCAACGCTTTCACATCGAAATTGAAAATTTTGCTCAAATAGTGGGATTGATAAAAGGTACCTATTTTTGTATCAAAAGAGTTGCCTGCTAATAATCCAATCCTACTGACTGCAGCCCGTGAAGAGTAATGAGAGAAGGGCTGCAGGACGCGAGCTGGTTGCCATGACGACAAAGAATATGTATTGCTTAATTCGCGTACAATGAAATGGATTAAGGCGCAGAGTGCTGCCCAGACCGATATCACGCTTTTCGGCTGAAGTTGGAATTCGCTGATATGATTGGTGGTTTCCAAACACGTGTTAGGCCATGTGTGATGATGGGGGAATCAACAATTTTAATTCTTCATAGCTTCATTATTATTTTTCGGTGTGTAAGGAATGCTTTTGTTTCTTGTTTTAATGTTTAATTTGTTCTTTATTAAAAACTGGAGCCCTGCTATGATAAAATATACTTAAAGTAATACACTACCAGGATTTTGTTAAAGTAAGTTTTTCTATTTTCTATAATTTATATACTTTTTTAATTATATGCAACTTTGTGTGTGTGTGGGGGGGGGGGGGGGGCTTCCTCGGCTGCACCAACATTTTTTACCACGGGCCGCCACTGATCTTTAATTAATAACCTGAGTACATAATACATGTTACATGATTGACTAAGCTTTACTCAACGCAACCTTTGCTCATAACGTGATAAACATTGTGGTCCCCTGAAGGACGCTAAAACCAGTTTATAATATATCTGATAATAAATGAGTTGCATGTACCTGTACAAAGGAGAAATTTCCTCAAAATGCATATAATAATTTTTCAGCCAAGGGTCTAATTCTTTGGGACCCACAAGGTAAACAGGTTCATATTCCATTTGTGAATTCTGTATTAGTCTGTGCCTTTCTTTGAGAACTTTAACTAAACCCTGCGAAAAAAAATTGTCAAAAAAAACATGATTTGAAACAATTATAGAATATCAAGAATAAAAAAATGTGACTGTAAAACCAGCAGATTTAACACAATTATAGTTGGGACAAAACTATCTTTTGCCTAGTGCATAATTATTGAATGGTGTAAAAGCCCCCTAACACTGAATTTTCGGGAAATAAAACTTCCAGATAAAAAGTTCTGTTTATTTACATGTTAAGGTTCGGAAAAAAAATCCGGCTCTAGTACTAATTATATTGACGATTTTTAAAGATTTACTAACAAATATAACTAATTTTGTGAAAAGAGAAATATTTTTGATAAATAAGAAATGTTTTCGAACTGATAGTTGTTTTTTAAAATAGTTTTTCCACTTTTACTAGACTACATGTGGCACAACTAAACTCTGCTTTTGACAGAAAAATCCTAAATTGATGCCAAAAATCATACCCAAACTGCATTGAAACTGCAGATATGTCTTAAACTGCAGATATGTCTACATTACATAATGCTTTACAGAAATCTAAATATGTTAGCTTTTGCTGTACATTAATAAAGTAAACATCATTAAATGTATCATGATATATGCTATACTTAAAAGGTAACATTGCATAATTTTAATAAGGATACATTTAAAAAAAAAATAAAACTTCGATCTTAAAATAAAAAGAAATAAGTTTTTTTTACCAAGTGGTGATCAGCATGCATGTGAGAAATAAATATACTGAACAACTGCAAGAGTTTCTCTTTATACTGGTCGCGGTACAGCCTCAAAAGTTGACCATAAGTTCCCTCTCCACAGTCCATAAGAAAGCATTTGTCTTTACTGAAATAGAATAGAGCAAAACATAATTTTAGCTTCCACACTACGTTGATAACATAAAAAG
>JAFNEN010000709.1:155000-202378 GCA_019343175.1 Oedothorax gibbosus | reverse complement strand
GTACGCATGAGCAGTGAGCACGGAAATATATTACTCATTATTTGAAACATTATCATTATTTTAAAGAGAAATCTTTAACATCTGGATCGGATGTAAAAGCTAATAAACTTTGACCTTCCAGCAGCTCTGCTATTTTTGATGCCATTTGTTACGAGTTGTGTGACAGTTGATTTTCTGAACTCTTGTACATAAAAAATAAAAATACATAAGCAAATTAAGTGTTGAAGAGGACTTAAGAGTGAAGATAAGTTCCAGATAAAATATATATCATACTATAAAAATATATTATGTATGATGATTAGTTTTTTTGCTAAGTTTGTACTATTTTTTCAATTGTATGTTTTTGGACCCATAGGTAATAAATAAAATAGTAAATTAATACCATATTAATCTTTATTTCCCCTGTATTATCAGAACATGTTATAAATAAACAAATATCTAACCATAAAATATGAAGTTTTCTCAAGAATTTAATTTAAAAAGCCTTTGAAAACTTTTAGAAGAGTAAATATTATACTTTTATTAAAATATTTAGGTCTGGTGATATGCCAAAATTTCTCCAAAAAAAAAATCAAGCAGGTGCAAAAAGGTTGGGAACCCTTGGCTTAAGGTAACAGGGAACAAAACGACCACTCAAAATATCGAATTTTCATTTAAACTTTAGTTACTGAATCGTGCCTTCTATGATGCACATTTGAACATGGGGCTGGAATTTGCAAATTTGGTAGTTAATTTCAATATAACTTTGTTGCCAGCTTTAAATGTCATTATTCCAAACACCATTTCTCAGCCTTAAGGTACACTTTTCTCTTTTTCTATTTTAATAGAAGGGTTGAAATTTTCTGTGATGTCGTATACATGTCATTGTCTATTTAACACAGTGAAACAAAAATATTCCAAAAAAATATTAAGTCGGTAAAAACAAGACGATTTTTCTAATATAAGAACTGCGCAAAATTTCTATTTAGGTATATTTAGGTAACTAACTTAAAATTATGAATGTTTTATCGTCAAACTTGAGGTTCATTGCGTTGAATTGACTTTTTTTTATTTCTATGAAAAAATTATTTTCGGTTACATGCAATAGTTGTGCTGGAAAGTGTACCTAAAAACTAAAAATCGTTGTTTTAAAATGACACATGTAGCTGGAAACAAAGTTACATTGAAATTAACTACCAAATTTGCAAACTCCAACCCCATTTTCAGATGCGTATTATATATAAAAATTTTCGTAAATATTCATTTTAGTTGTTGAAAGTTAAAATGAAAATTTGATATTTTGAAGAGTCTTTGTGTTCCCTGTCCCCTTAAAACTAAAAAAGTTATATGAAAGCAGACCTTTTCAAGTCCGTAGCTCTTTTAGTTCGAGCTGTGAAATGGTTTCAGAATACGTCCCTCTAAAATGTGTAGAAACACAAAATCTCCATTTCGGATTTTTAATTTATTTTATTTCGAAAATTCAATAATTATTACTTAGCGTTTGCAAAATTAATTTATATTTCAAAGAATAAATATGTAATATTCCTCTCTTTTAAATAGAATGAAAATATTACATAACAATATACAAAGAATCTCGTAGTGAAATATATTTGACGTCATTTCAAACTGATCGATGTCGCAAAAATAAATTTATTTTAATTTATTGTCTAAAAGAATTCAAGTTTCTCGAGCGATTGTTGCTAATGGCAATGGTGATTTAATTCTAATGAAAATGGCTTCCTTTTTAAATGAGCATTAAATTTTGCATTTTTTTTTAAATAATTGAAGTACTTCGAATTCTTTTCTGAAATTTTCAATGTATTCTAATTTTGATGCGCTGAATTTTTTTGACGTATCGCACTTGTCCGTAGCATTTGTAGTTTGGGCTATGAAAGTGGGTGACAGACAGACGGACTGAACGATTATAATACCTTCCACTTTTTACGTTATAAACGTAGTGTGGAAGCTAACACTTTTTACGTTATAAACGTAGTGTGGAAGCTAAAAGGAAAGTAGGCTAAAAATGGTTTAAGCGTTTGTTTGATCCTAATTTTACGAGATTTACACAGATTCCGAAATTAAATTCGACAAAATTCCTTAAAATTAGGCTTGTTAAACTTATTACTAAAACTATTCACCATCTTTCTGAAAAAAAAAGTTGTAACAAAATGAACCCAATTTGTTAATAACACCTGAAATAAAATATTGTTAATATGTTCGTTTATGTTTTTATTTTAGAAAAAATCCAAAATACACGCATCGCAAAATAAAATATATATTTATAAATTTGAAATGAATTTATATTGGATGATTTTATTTTAATTTTCTAGTAAACTTTGCTGTAAAAAAAATTCCACCTTACCCAACATTTTTTTTTAAAAAAGATAGACTTAAAGAGCAGCGATTAAAAATTGTTTTTAGCTTATTTTCGTAAATATAAGCTCTTTTCATAACTTTCTCGCTAGTTGTTGATTTAGTTAAAAAGCAATGATTTTTAAAATTTGCCAAAATCGGGATTTCGATATAGCAGAAACTGCAATGGAAGTTTTGTCTTATGCACATAAATTAATATTGCAATAAGATTAATAATTGAAAAGATAACCCCACAATTGCACAATAGATGGCAGCATAAACTATGATAATTTTCAAGAAGTCCATGAAGAAACTCATTTAAAGACTATTTTTTCATGTAGATGGCAGCACTAAATAATTATGAGAAATAATGAGTTGACTTACTATTTTTAAATATTTGAATTCTATATTTTATTTGGTATTTAATTAAAATATATCACGATTCATGTTTCTTTTACTTTGTATTTAAAATTTTTAAAATGTAAACTATTTTGAATTTGTTTGTTTTATTTGAAATTTTTATAAACAAAATATGCCGACGCTATTTTATTCAAAAATTTTGTTATTTATGTAAATTTTTTTTTTTAAGTCTTCTTGTGACCTTGCATACTATATAAAAAAAATTACAAAGTATCTCTTGATCTTTAGCTATCAAAACTAAAATTTCGTAAGCAAATAAAAAAACCAGGTTCCACCGAGATTTGAACTCGGATCGCTGGATTCAAAGTCCAGAGTGCTAACCATTACACCATGGAACCGTATTTGATGATCTTTAAATTACAATTAAAACAAATACTGCTCTACTTAACAAAATAATGTTTTTAAAAAATATAATGTAGGGTAAAATATGTTTATTATGACAAGAAGTAAAGTGTTTAAATGAAGACGACTGCCGTTTTCAATCATTGGTTTGGTTCGTAAAGTTAGGATTAGTAGTTACATTGAAGACAACATTAGCCCTTATATGACTCGTTTCGTGCTGCCACCTAGTAGTATTAATAAAATATATTGCAAATAAATTAACTCGGTTTATGACATTTATTTTATTGATTAAATATTAAATTATAGAAATATAAAAGTATAAACTGAGGTAATAATATTTGAAAAAAATTATACAAATTGCGGTAGTATTCTTCTCTAAATTTTATGAAACGTTTATTTATTTTTCAATTTAAAATACAAATAAATATATTAATCACTAGCAAATAAATACCCGTTCTTCGCACGGACTAAAAGAATATCAAATCGATCCAAGTATATGTGCCATTTAATTTGCTATAGGATAATAAGCTTTGCCTTTGTTCGCGTTCATTATAAAGAATAAAATCCCGTTACTTATATTGCTAAAAATTCCAAAATAAAAATACATCACTATAAAATGCACATCCTCATATCACAAAAATCTTAATCAATATGAACTTACTGTCATCGCAATTTTCCTGATAAATTCAAAATTAACCATAATTGTATAACAATGTTATTTCACGTCAAAACCTCCATTCTGGGTTTAAAAAAAAAAAAAAACATTTAGCTCATTGGCACGTTCAATTATTTTTCAAATTATTAATTTAGTTTCTGAAGGTAATGGTAAGAAAATAAAAGCAATTTCAATTTTAAGTAATTTTTGTGTTCATTTTAATTTCTTCTGTCGAATTGCAACACGAAAGAAAAAAAATGATAGGATTTGAGCGAAAGTGGTGTATTTTTTTCAGAAAATTAGAATTTTCTCTAAAAATGGAACAAATATGAAAAAACTAAGCCTCAGGTGCACACGTTGGTATTAAAGGAATCTATCTTAAAAATTTCGAATTTCTGAGGGCAGTATAAGTAGGTCTTTTACGATCCACAGACATACAGACAGACTCTTTCTTTTATTATTATAGATACACACAATTGTCTTAGATAGTAATTAGATTAAAATATTCAACTTAATCAATTTCTACAACAGTTAATGTAATTTTTAAAAAAACATATTTATTAAATAAAAAATATTCAATGGATAACCTTACTTCATTGTTTTTTTGTCCCAAACAAAAAGCTCACAAAAGTCTCCTCTTTTATAATACACTGGTAAATAATCTGCAGTTATTTATATATGTTAATATGTACATGCTTTTAAGTGTTTCTCTGTGTAATATATTTGCTTATAATAATATTAATCAATTTTCCTCTTGATCAAAGTTAGTCTTCAAACTTAACTTCAAAAGTTAGCTTCAAAATACATTAATTAAATAGCAAACCATACAAAATATGAGTTGATATGAGACAAATGAGTAAGCATTATTTGCAATGTTTAAAACCTACATTTAGGCATAAAATTAATGCTTTGCTTGCTTTTGGTTTTCAGGTTTTTAGAGCTTAAATAAATTCTTTCACTAATAAAACATATTATTAGTATGCATAGAACTAGGTTTTAATTTTATTTATTTTTCAAATTATTTTTTGTTTAAATTGTTCTTTTTTCTTCTCAACACTTTAAAATAAATACTTTTGTCGGGAAAATTTTATCATGGTAAACGGAACTGCCCAATGAATAAAATTTCTTTAAAATGCTTTGTCAAGAAAACCTCGTGTTTCATCTCGTGCTTTGTAGCTTGTAGCTATTAGGCTGTGTCCTGACTACGACATCAAATGTCACAAATGCAACAAAACTTGGCGACCGCCAAGGGCGCCAAGCGATGCAATAGCATGGGGCTGACTCTGCCAAGTCGCCAAGTTTTGTTGCATTTGTGGCATTTGATGTCGTAGTCAGGACACAGCCTTAGTGTGAAATAGTCACCAATTTATTTAATGGAAGATTTAAGCAAAAATATACCACTACTTAATTGAGGCATCTTTTTTTTAGCCTTCTGAACGGCCTAGTATGACCAAAAATAAATGGTTCTTTTTTTCTGTATGAATTTTAAATTTAATTTTTAAAAATAACATATTAGTTTAAAAATTAAGAATTAGATTTATTTTTGAAGATATGATCTTAAAATCCTTAACAGTAGAAACGATTTGAATGTCAATAAATTATTAATTTTTATAATATTTTTTACAAATTTGTTATTGCTGGAAAAAGTGGTGCATAAATTTATGAAAAAGCCGACACTAACTCTCAGAAGGTTAAACTTAACCCACAGATATTAAATACTGTATTTATTTAGCATAACATGGCGCATTAAAAACTAATAACCAATTTAAGCGTAGCGTAGTTACAGTTACACTATTTATTCGATGGGTACGTTAGACCGGGTACGTTCACCTTTCAAATCTTCACCCATATCAAAATGCAGAGAAATCCTCTTCAAAAAATGACTTTCATCCTACAAAAACATTGCCAGAACCAAACTTTTCAAACCTGCCCTACAAAACTTGACCCCTTAAGATGCTTTTAAGACTTTACCAAAAAAAAATTGACTAAAACACAGAGACACTCTGATACTTTGTCATTGGCAGTGTAGGTGGATTGGCATGCCCCTATATAAGGTCGCGACATGACTTTTTGGGCTTGTCTCAAAAGCTTATCGGGGAGTGAAAACAACAACTTTGGGTGAAGGCCCTTTGCAGCATTTCTTTGAAAAGATTTCCTTAAAATCAAAGGATCGTCACCTTTGGCTTGCCATGGAAGAAAAGGATGTGTCCCAGGAACAATGATCTAAGCCCCTTACTAACTTGGTAGATTTTTAGTTTCTGTGATGAAATGTTTCACCATATTTTCGGTATTCAATTGAGCTATTTGTCAGGTCTTAGAAACTAAAATCTGAAAAGTGGTAGAATCATAGATATCAT
This sequence comes from Oedothorax gibbosus, assembly GCA_019343175.1. Lineage (NCBI taxonomy): Eukaryota > Metazoa > Arthropoda > Arachnida > Araneae > Linyphiidae > Oedothorax > Oedothorax gibbosus. The sequence goes on along the minus strand of JAFNEN010000709.1, from coordinate 196,273 downwards.
AGTTAAAGTATTAGATTGACAGATCACGTGATCTCCAATGCTAACGACGGGACGCGCATGGAGGCCAAAATGGCCAGTGTTGCTGCCACTTTAAGGAGAAAAATACTACGAAAAAACACCATTTAATTCTAAAATTACAAAAAAATACTAGAGAGGGATTTAAAGTCACTAAAAAGATTCCAAAATGCAGCTAGTATTTTTACGATATTTTTTTGTAATTTTAGAATTAAATGGTATTTTTTCATAGTATTTTTCTCCTTAAAGTGGCAGCAACACTGGCCATTTTTCCCCCTTATTTGACCTCCATCCGCGTCCCGTCGTTAGCATTGGAGGTCACGTGATCTGCCAATCTAATACTTTAACTATGATATGTATGGATCTATGGGTGTGATATGCTATGATATCTATGGGTAGAATCGAATACCGAAAGTATGGTGAAACATTTGAGCACATAGCCATTGCACCTTCTTGGAACCACATCTTTGGTAAAACCTAACAGCAGATTTTTTAAAATGTAGTCATTTACCTAATTTTCCATGAAGGTTAATGTGGCGCTGATGTTGCAAACCCAAGATCTAACATCAGTTGGCTTTGTAGTACCACCCCGGATCAAAAGACATACCCTTACAACATAGTTTCAAAATAAACAATTTTTATTAAGTTAATTTTACTTGAAATTTGAGCAAAGAAATAAATGTAATTATAATATCAGCTCAATAGGGAAATAGATTTATAAATATTCGACTTTTGAATTGCCAAAATGCCGCCCTTCAGATTTGCCTGTCGCAGCACCAGTTTATAGTTTGTTATTCAACTATCCATCCATAAAAATGTAAAAATACTCTCATTTTTATTTTTGTATGATATCCAAAGAAAAACAGAGTAAAGAAAATAATTTATGAAAATTTAATGATGATTCATTTATATACTCTTTTCTACACTTTAAAATCAGTTTTAAATTTTATTTATTTTAGAAGGAAATTGGTTCAAATCATCGAAGACTTGGATCGTTTTTGCTCTGAACCGCTAAATGTGGCTTCGTTGGCCTTGTCTATTTTTTCCGATGCCTGGATCGGGGAAGATTAAGTAGGATTATAGAAGTCATCGTTCTGTAACATTGTTACACAGACTTTCAAATTAGGTGTATAAGAATTGTAAAAAAAATTTTAAGGAAGTCACATTATTGAATTTTTGTGGATGTTTATGATTAGTGAGACAAAAAGCTATTTTCAATTTTTGAATAAACGATTCGAACTGGGCGGAGCGTAGTTAGTTTGTGGGAAAGAAGACAACCTTCACGTAACTATGGCGTGATTATGGGGAGTGACTGTTCTAGTTCAGACAAATTAGCTTTTGTTTGAAGGGTTTAAGACAACGGTTGGCGTAACTGCGACGTCACTGTAGGTGTGACCGTTAAAGTTGTCCAATAATAAAGCATAAGATTTCAAACTCCTACGTAATCCTCAAAGTAACCCTGCTAAAAGAATTAAAGTTTGTCTGCATTTAGGCTGTCACTCCGTAGAATGTGCTCAATCTGGACCAAAAGGTTTTTTTTTTAAAACATCCTTTTTATGTTAATTTTATACGAATAAAAACTGACAATAGGGAGACTTAAGTATGTAGAAATTCAAGCACTTATCAGCACTTTCTTCCCTTGAACTACGAGAAATACGGAAAACAATTACGCTATTTTAAAAACTTAATTGTCTCCATACCACGTTCCAGTTCACTATCAAATTTGCCCTTTGTTTTTTTGAGTCATTTCTTCACTCACTGGCTTTTGTGCGAAAAACAGGATACGGCTCAAAGAGACTACATGATTTCTATTTTCTGAGTTAAAATAGCATAAACATGGTAGCAATCTGCATTCCAAGTGCTATATAATTTACCAAACTTGCAATCAAATTCCCATTAAGGCGACAATTTTAATCCAACCAAGGGCATCACTGTTGCATTTCCTTTAGATTTCTTTCTCTTGGTAGACCACCTGGAGGCAATGTAATCCCGTACAGAGCCCGACGGTGCCGTGCTCAGAGCGGACACTTCGATTTTGCGGACACTCATTTTTGTACCTTTTTGGTGCTGCGGACACTATTTTGAAATAGGCGTGTCGGAAGGAGACCTAGAACTTCTAATGTTAACAATGGGAAGCAGCTGTGGAACTCATTCGTAAATGTCAGACCAAATGCGGCCATCTTTAGTCACTGAACTGTTGTGTAATTTAATCATTAGCATTTTCTGTATTAACGAGAATAAATGAGATAGAGGTAAAGGTTTTGAGTTTAAATTACTGTTTAAAGTTGGAGAAATTTAGGCCAAAATTTTGTAGTTGTGTTTATACATTTAAAAAGTTTTATGATTTACTTAATACAGTGAAAAAAAAATTTTGCTCGCGTAATTACCTGCAAATAAAGTAAATATACCCCTATAAAATAAATAGCTTATTTTACCCCCCCCCCCCTATCCCCCCAAAAAATAATATAATTAAAAATAATTTTAAAAGTAATATTATAAGGTTTTTGAAACTCTACTATTGATATAAAATCTACCAAAATTTATTTCTGCTTTCAATTAAAATTTTTAAAGTAAAACAATTTTTGCTCTTGCAATTTTCACAAATTAAATTTGGTGATTTTGGTAAGGCATAATTAGCAATTGGCTTTTCTTTAATTGAAAAAAAAAATGGGATGCACTTTAACGTACCTTTTTGCTTTTTAAAAAAAATATTTTTTATTTTTAATATGCTAATTTTTTTTAAGTTATAAGGATCATCAGTTCGTTTCGTAAAAATAAATTTCGTCGAAGTACAATTTTTTAACATCTCAATTATTTGGTAATTTAACTTGTGAAGATGAAGTAACGCTAATTAATTAGCATTGGTAGGAATATTACCTGCCTAGTTTTAAATTTACCTAGTAGGATAAATTCCTACTTATTATCTAATTTATTAGCCACTAGGTAGAAATTCCAAATACATTTAGTAGTATTGATCATAATCATTAAATCAAAATTATGTGTTGAACTTTATGTATTTAGTCAGAGCTTATAACAGATCATATTTTGCTATCTATATTTGAGAATTATTAGGTCCACATAAGAGAAATATAAATCTCTTTATAACGAAAAAAAATAGATAAAATTATTTAAATATAAATGTATACGTTTTTATTTATATTACTAATAAAAATAATATTTCTACGTATGTAAGTAACATTTGGAACGAAGATATCTTTCAGAATTTTGAATGTTCAGAAATATGAATTTAATTTTATCGTTTATTATCATTGAAAATATTTTTTTGTCATTTAAATCGCAGAGAGACAAACTATACAATTAGAGAACTTTGCCTCAAGGTTGAAAACAAAATTCTCAACAACAAAATGATATTTTTGATGATTTTTAGGTGCTGTGTCTCTTTAAGCTTATTATAAGGATACATTATGATAACCAGAACTTCAAAAGATGTCAAATAAAGAAATTTGGAACAAAAACTATTTATATGTATTTACAGGAAAGACCAAAAAGTGAGGTAATTCCTCTCTGCATTCAGTAATTCAAATGACTTGTGACCAAACATGGCCACCCGACACAGGATGGGGGGAGAAAAGACGTGGCTGTAAACAATTCAAAGTGAAAATCCTTTGGTGACAAATAACTTTTCTACGACTGTCCGCTCAGACCACGTCCGCTCTGAACCAGCCCGACTTACAACTTTTGGGGCCAGGGCACAAGCAAGCTTTGGGGCCAACATAGATGAATATTTAATATATCGATAAACGTGGTTTTAGCTCCTACACTACGTCTATAACGTAAAAAGTGGAATGTATTATAATCGTGCAGTCCGTCTGTCTGTCCGTTACCCACTTTTATAGCCGAAACTACAAATGCTACAGACAAGTGTGATACGTCAAAAAATTCAGCGCATCGAAATTAGAAGAAATTGAAAATCTCAAAAAACAATTCGAATTCGAAGTACTTTTATTATTTAAAAAACTGCAAAATTTAATGCTTATTTAAAAAGCATAAGAATCCATTTTTATTAGAATTAAATCACCATTGCCTTTCGCAACAATCATTTGAGAAACTTTAATTCTTTGAATTAATAAATTTAAAAAAAAATTATTTCTGCGACATCAATCAGTTTGAAATGACGTCAAATATATTTCACTTATAGATTCTTTGTTTGTTTTTTTATATGAAATATTTTTATTCTATTTAAAAGAGAGGAATATTACAGATTTATTCTTTGAAATATAAATTAATTTTTGCAAACGATAATAATTATTGCATAATTATTGAAGAAATAAATTTTGAATTTTCGAAATAAAATAAATGAAACTAGCCAAATTTAGCGTTTAAAGGTTTATAATAGAATTAATATTGTGTTTGGCGACTTTTTTCCTGTTGAATACAAATGGTGTGTGAAAGCGGGCTGAGTGATAGATTCTAATACAAACCTACTTGTTTTCCTTTTAGATTTGTACAAATAAAATAGATCCTTTTACAAATTATTTGTTAAAAATTTTCCGCTGAATTAATTCTGCATACTTCCCTATAATTTTTCTTTTTAGAGATAAACATTACATGAGACATGACATCCGCGACCTATAACATCTTTGTATACATACATGAGACATGACATCCGCGACCTATCATCTTGTCATATCATGTCACATCATATATTTTTAATACATATATAATTTTTATTCACATGTCCAGGGCCAAATTTATAAAAATAATAGGGGATATAATATTTATATTGACTCGCTTTTGAAAAATTATGGCACTTGGTTCAATTATATTATATATTTATAATATTTTTCTGGCAACTACTTTTGGCAATTTTATCCACAATATTATTATTTTTGAAAAAAATCCCCCCCCCCCCCCCCCCCTGGACACGTGCCCCATTTGCCCTGCCGGAAATCAGACTCTGATAATACCGTATTGCATATTATATTTTTAACTAGCAAATTTATACCCGTTCTTCGCACGGAATAAAAAAATATCAAATAGATTCCAAATATGTGTACCATATACCCTGTTATAAGATCATAAACTTATTATTGTTTCCACTCATTATAAAAATCCCGTTTTCATTGCCTTAAAATTCCAAAATGAAAAATACGCTATAAAATGCACTCATAAATGTCATCAGAATTCCCTCATAAATACATAAAACCTTTTAGCTCAATTGGCGCGTTTTGGAAAATAATTTGGCGAGAAAATAGATATAGCTACCCACACCCATTATACAGCTCTAACACAATGACCTTCGAACAACCGACCAGCTTATAAATTATTTATAAAAGAAATCGCCTATTTGGCGAATTTTAGTTAATAATTTGGCGAGTTTGGCAACGTCTTTGGCGAAAAAATAAAGACATAAAACATTAATAGCTCTAGTGCGATGGCCTTTATTAACCATCATAGTTCAGTAATAGCTTAACTATACATTTCTTGCTTAAATATGCATACATGCAGTCAACAGAAAAATCAATGAAAAAATCATCAAATAAACCCACAATAAAATCCAGGAATGAAGACTGGCGGAATTACGTCACTTGAAACATGTCAAATTTTTCAAATAATGAATTTAGTTTCTGAAAGTAATGGCAAAAGAATAAAAAATAAACATTTTGAATTTTAAATGTTTTCGTTAAAAGTTTTATTTAATTTTTTCAGCCGATGGCATCAGGAAAGAGAAAAAATGATCGGATTTGAGCGAAAGTGGTGTATTTTTTTCAGAAAATTCGAATTTTCTCTAAAAATGGAACAAATATGAAAAAACTAAGCCTCAGATGCACACGTTGGTATTAAAGGGAATCTATCTTAAAAATTTCGTATTTCTGAGGGCAGTATATGTAGGTCTTTTACGATCCGAAAACAGACACACAGACAGACTCTTTCTTTTATTATTATAGATTACAGATATCTACACTACTGGACACACGGCAGAATAAATTAAAGGATATAGTCACTATATTGTTGTTTTAAATATTGGATAAGTAAGTAATATATTTCCCTTAAAAAATTGTACACATTGGTTACAGGTATAAGAGTAAGCAAAAATAATTCATGTAGACTTCTCTATTATCAGAGGTAAAGACTATCAGAAACATCATTTATTATTTTTATAAAAAAAATTATTAAATTATTTTTTAATTCAATTTTTCAATACAGTATTCTACTATTTATTTAAAATTACTAATTACGATTTATAAACATTAATTAGTTTTAATTCTACATATCTACTGTATTATTTAATAGATAAAACATTAATTATTTTTTAAATAGAAATTAAGTTAAATAAAAAAACAATTATAGATTGCTTTTAATGAAAATTTATATACCGTCGAAGCGGGTATCTTTGGCCATGGAGGGTAACTTTGGTCCACTCGTCGGAAAAAGATTTGTTTCTTAATATCTCTTCATAAAATTGTCCCATCTTAAATTGCTTTACATTTTCGGAAAAGTGAAAACATTGCCTTTCACTTCATGTAAAAAAAATCTCATTCTAATTTTGACAATACTACAAATGCCGTTTGTATTCTTACGAGCATTTAATAACAAAAATCTATTTCTTCCAACTTTTGTCTGGAACGCCTAAAAAAATATTGAAAATAGCTAAATAAAATACTATACTATTCTTTTATTTATGGGGACGAATATTACACAATTTGTTTTAATCTAAGTTTAATACTTTTTATGCTATATTCTATATTTAAATATTGGTCACTGGGAAACGTTTGCCGATGAATGCGGGTAACTTTGGTCCAAGATATAAGGATTTCTTTATGGAACATTGCACTCTCTCTTTAAAAAATTTATGTAAAAGTGTATTAAGTTTAATTATTTTTGAATAAGTCTTACTTTTATGATTACCCACTTTTGAGAGGATTTTTTTTTTAATTAAAAACGATTTTATACATTAAAAAGATAAAGGTAAAATGCAAGAAACGTACAAAATTCAAAATCGTTAATGTCGAAATGTAAACATTTTCAAATTCCTAATTACGAATATATTATTTTTTCCTTTTATAATAAAATCGTTTTCTTTTTATAAAGATATTTGCTATTAAATCATGCTCATAAAAATTTGTTATTTTCCCTAATTAAAATTGAAGATTACTTTTCCTTTAAGCGACAATCAATGCTGGTATTCATAGTGTAATGTCATTCTACGATGCACTGCAATGTAAATGTTAAGTTATATAGTCATTTTTAATAACTATGTATCTTATAACTTTGATTTTTTTATGTTTTAATACTACTATTTAATTCGGTAACACATTCTTTAAAGATGTTAAAAATTATGTTTCTTATATATTTCATGCTTGGACCAAAGTTACCCGCCCGGATCCTAACTGTGTCTTAATTTTTACACTAAAACCATTTTATTTTAAATTTATAAAATTTAACAAAGATGCTTGGAAATTATTACTGAAAGTACAATACTTAGAATGCATAATGATTTTTAAGTGTTTAAATCGTTTTTGTAGTTAAATATTTCTTCTTTTGTAAAAAAAAATCTATGATTTTGGACCAATGTTACCCGCTCTGACGGTACTTAAATAATTTAAATCGCCTGATTTTTGTACAGAAATAAAACGATAATTTCCTAATATAAAATTTGATTATAAAAAGAGATTAGTGTAAAGATAAATTGAACAAATGAAAAAAAGTAAAACAACGCGTTATATAAATGATACTTATAAGTACCGTCAGTAGATAAAGGGTTAACTCGAACTAACTCTGTAGGTCCGCATTAACGAGGCATTAATGTTCTAAAATAAGTGTTCGTGGAAGGCTGGAGGGGAGCCCCGAGCTAGGAATGCGAAACCGGTCCGAATCTTAAGTACGGGTTCAAAGGCACCCCATTCATCTCGCAGATTACCCGAATAGCACAGGGATCAGATCGCAATAGCCCTTTTCTCACGACTTAGCACACACCTTCTTACATTAAAGTGGTACTGTTACAGTATGGTCAGAATGGTAGCCCCAATAGGTCGAGTATAAAGTCACTAGATATCGGCTTCACTAATGTAGAGTGGTGACACACTTAGTGACATGGCAACGGCAACTCGCGTTCGCCAAAGTATTTTAACGCATGGAGGATCACTATTGGCAATCGCACATTTCTCTCTAAGTTAATAGAATTAGCACTATTTTTTTAGGGTGGTTAAGGCTCTTTAATTTTGAATCTTAGTTACAAAAGAATTTTTACCTTATTATCCTGTACATAAACTACTCTACAGCGATGTTTTTTAGTTTTTATCTTTTAACCCCTTAACAATTGGATAATTTTCAAGAAAATGGTCACATAAAAGTGCCGGTTTTTCATCCCTGAAAATTATGTAAACAAAAATATGTGTATGAACCATACATATGTATTCATTTTTAATTTTTAATTTGTTTTTTTAGCTTAAAATTGAAAAAAGTTAGTAAATTTTATTGGTGTTTTAATTGGTGGATTTAAGTAAGTTTTAATCCTTTTGGCGCCTTTATACAACTGAACACTCTAGCCCGGAAATATCACAGAATAAAAGAATCCAGAAATAAAGGGCGAAACCTAACCCCGTCATTTGCACGGGAGCGGGAGGGAATGGGTTAATGATATTTTTAGCAAACCTGTATACAAACTACTATAGTTAAACTCATAGTTTCCTTGCACAGAAGCCACGACCACGGACAGAGCTATAAAATGCGCTGAGCAATCAGATGAAGACCAAATAAAACGGCTGAAATTTCCTCTTCATCTGATTGCTCCGCGCGTTTTATAGCTCCGCCCACAGTCGTAGCTTCTGTGCAAGGAAACTATGAGTTTAACTATACAGAATGATTTCAGTTATTGTCTTTTATTGATATTCTTTAGTAAACTTGCATACATCCAGTATCTGAATGCCGTATTTTAGAGCAACTTTTACCCTTACGAGTAACTTCGGCCCCCAACCATAATACCTTACTAATAACTCTCTACTTAACTAATTCTCGCAATTTTTATAAATTTTTATTTATAAGTTAAGATAATGTTGCTTCTCCACTGATTAAAAAAAAGCAATTAGAGAGTTTCATACTTACAGGACATTTTCATTGGAAAAATTACATTAAGTTGCATGCTTATTAATTAAACGGTTTATAAACACTGAATTTTCAGTAAAAATAAGTTATTTATCACACATGTTACGCTATCACAAAATTAGAGGGAAAAAATGTGTGTGTGGCGAAAAATAAGTTTTTAACTATTATAAAAGTAAGTACATAATAACATGCTTTATATAATTAATGCATGATTTTGGAACATCATCTAAACAGAGCCACTGAAAGAATCAACTTCTTTTCGGTTTGGGGACAAAAGGCATGTCTTACTTGCGAATCGTGACAGTGGGAAAGGGCTTTATGCTATGGAATTGATATAAAAAAGAATAGTTAACCCCATTTAAATCTCACGGAAAAAGGGTAGCAAACATAAACCATGACCAAAATAAAATGTCGGACAAAGAAAGATTATATCATGTTTATCATCTGCTTGGGAAACAACGTTGCATTTTTTAAATAAATAAAAAGAGAGTAAATGTCCTTATTTGGTTATTCTATTGTGACATAAATTTACATTATCATGATGTACTTTGAACTAAAAGTCTAAATAGAGGGGGGGAGGGGGTTATCCTAGTTTAAGGCATTTGGCGAAAAATCTATCGCCAAATACTTTGAAATCACTTGACGGACATGGATATCCAGAAAACGTGTTTGTGTTTTAGCCCCTGCAACTGGACAGGGCCTATATTTGATATTTTTCTCTAGACAAGACATTATACTATACTATTTAGTGAACTGTTTTATGTTAAAACTAATGATCGTAATACTTTCTTTTATGAAAATATATACGACTTTGTGAAGGCCATTGGTAAGAGGACATTCCATGAGAAAATAAATTTTGTGCTTCATTATTTCGTCAAAATTAACAAAATATAAAACAAATAAGTCCAGGGTACTGATATTTACGTTACAAAAATTAAGTCATTATAAAAACGAATTTTAAAAACTAAAATTTACTTCTTTATTCTGTAAGAAAGCTATTAATGAACTCTTAAATGGGTCTTTAATGGATTAAAGACTGCATCTCAAAAAGAAAAAGTGTTTTGATGAACAAGTATTTAGAATAAAGAACAAACAAAGATTCCAACTGCATTCGATAATGACCTTAGATGTTCTACCTTCTTATCCACAACAAAGGTGCCGCCCTTTGGTTGAAGGTGAAGAGTACATTCCTTGGCACAAGCTCCCAACCCTGCTTTATTTTGAGCTCTTATCTCTGTCACGCTGCAAAACAAAGCACTTGACATTCTGGATGCTCCCGGTAAACTTTTGGCAAAGTCGGAATGTCATTTGTTTATATGCAAAACACTATACAGCTGTCAAGACAGATGTTTTTTTGACTTTTTTTTAGAGACTGTTTTGAGAGTTAGTCTTTAACTCGAGAATATTTTTTTGTTTTTGGAATAGACCATATGAAAAGAAATAAGGAATAGAAGCAGAGAAGAAGTAACCCTATTCCGCGCGGCCAAATATAAAAAGTTTTCTTGTTGTTTAGTCAAACGAATCTAGGGACTCGATTAAAATAATTTGTCATTGGTATTAATCTGGTCATTGGCATTAATTTTTATTTCCTACTCTTGTAGTTCCAACATGATTTTCGGGGATTTCTTCATTTGGGAGCTAGAAGGTCATATTTCCTTAAGCATCAAACACAGATTGCAAAAAGATTTGGCAAAAATACACTAATACATTACGCAGAGTGGCAAAAAAATACAATACGCCTTCTAAGAATCTTCTTCTTAAGAGAAATTGTGCCTGGAAAAATCAGAGGCATAAAAAATTATATTTTGAGGAGTATCGTTTAGAAGCTAATGGAAATGGGGTGTTGATGCTGAAATGTTTTAAGTTGGTAAATAAAGTATTTCAATTAAGTTTTAAGAACCAATTGTTTGGGGAAAATATTGTTGATCAACTGAGAACCAAAAGTTTAGGCAGCAGGGATGATTGACAAAAATTTAACAAGGGTTGAAGACTTTGTTTTCCAGTTAACTAATGCACTAATACTAATTATAAAACAAAACAGAAAATAAGTTTCCTTTCAAATTTCATTTTGGGTACTTTTCCATTTCCACCTATTAGATTTTTTGATGTCAAACGGAATTTTCCTGCGACAAAACATAAGAGGAGACCAGGGCTAGTTTTCCCAGTGGGTAAGTTTTCCACCAGGCCTTATACAAGAAATAAGCAGTTAGGCGGCGCCAAATGGCTGCTTGGTTTACGAAGCAACCCGTTTTGTGTCACCCACAAGAATTTTTGCTCAGTTGAAGCTGTAATATTGTCTTTAGAGCTGTTTTTGTGATTTTTTCAACGTTGAGTGAATTTTCATGCTTACATTCAAACCTAAATCAAACGTACTTTTATTAAACTCACAGTTTTATCATTACGTATACTAAAAGGTGGCTCCTCTTTCTACGTAACCATAAATTTATTTTCAAAATTATTTAAAACTCTATTCGTCAAGGTACTATTAAAGTCAAAATATGACGACGGGGCATGTTTTCCAAAATTTCACGGGACAAGATTTCCAACAATGCCTTGTAGAAAAGCGTGCTAATACCTTTGTAAATTAAACTAAATATTCTAAAAACCAAATTATTTTTATCGTATGAACACGAACCGAAAGAAAGTTTTGCTCTAAATTCAAAAGCGTCTGCATAGTAATGAAAAAGGAAGCTGAATGAACTCGTACTATTCTAAAACAATAAATGTCACTCTAAAAACTATCAGGAATGGATGTAGTAGCCGAAAAGCATCCAGAAACTTAAATATTCCCTATAGATTATGAATAAATTACACTGTAAAGTAGTAATGTGTCATGTTGCACCCAAAATTTTAAGTCAATTGGCTTGTTCAAAAAAGGGGGGGGGGGGGAAGCAATCACACCAAACTTTAGTCAATCAGTTTTTTGTAATCTTTAAACAATACTTAGACAACATCTAGAAAAGAGCTCCAAAGTATAGTTACACAAAAGGGGAAGTTTTATGTAAGTTTAAAAGGATCCAGATGATATTGACCTTTAATGAAGTTGGTTAAAATAGTTCGGTATAATAAACTGGCTTTTTTTAAAAAAAAGATATACCTGTATTCTGGGTATACTCTTTTGAGCTATTTTAGTTTACAATAAATCTACGTAAAAATACTTTTTTTAAAATTTCAAATGTGTTTAATTAAAAAAAAAAATAGTTGAAAACTTACGCCCATCACTTTTTGGCAGTCTGAGAAAATTTTACCCCGCATACGGGGCACGTTTTCCTGCACAACATGCTTGCATTTAACTACTTGCTGCCAAAAAGTATATTTACTTTTTGGAAAAGTAGTAAGGCTAATTTGTAGATAAGCATATGAGGAAGATAATGACATCTTGTTTGATTCAAAATAAATAAAAGTAAAAAATATACAATCAAAGAAAAGAAAACATGGAAAACTAGCCCCGGTCTCCCCTACACAGTTAACACAGTTAAAGTTTGCCATTGGAAATATTCAGTTTTTGCGGAGGTTGTACAGTTTGGTGACGTTATCGCTTGCGCCCGTGAAATGGAAAAGTTGCTGATTTTGTTTTGTTATTGATCCTACTACTTTAATATCTGGTGAAAAATTCACTAAATTGTAAAACAATCCTTTGGCAAGTATTGCGATTTCAAAAATAATGAATTTGGTTAATGGGATCCTTTTTAACAAATAAACACCATTCAAAAGAAAGTAGCGCAAATGCTACAGCTAAAAAATGCTTAAAGAAACTACGTGAGTAAGATATCAGGACCATTGATAAATGAATTTTGGAATCAAGCGGATAGCTTCGGAAATGTCTGAGCCTCGACAAATTTGTCAACGTCATTGACTAATGGAAAGCTGGCCTGTTCTGGCATAAAATCGTGTACGCTTTGTGTCATCCTAGAATTTCTATTAACTAAGCTTTCTTGTTTCTTTTTTGGGAGAACTTATTTAGTGAACAGTTACATGCGTTCTTGTTTTTTAAATGATGGGGTGCCTCGTACCAAAGTCAGTAGAAGATTTTAGGCCTCTCATCCAGTAGGTGCTTGGTTCCAAAGACACCATCCACCCTTAGATGGGTATGTTTTGGTACAGTATAATTTACTTATTCCTTAAATTTTCCGAGTAAGCTGGTCCAAAGTCTTGACGGTGTTAGTGAACGTAGGTGTAGGGAGGAATTACGATTTTCTGGATCCGTTCACTAAAATACTTTAGTAAACCCTATAGCAACATTTTAATTAAAATTTATCACTATGAGATCCGTATTTTAAATTAGCTTTTTCAAAGATAATTTTAAGGAAGTAAGTTAACCCTAGATCTACAAAGTACAAACCGGTGTATATATATTGACCTGAGGTATAGGTTTGCATTCCTAGGATTAAGCTGGTTAGTTAGGATTAGCTGGTTCAGACGCATAAACTCGTAAGTTTTCCAAAAACACATAATTTTTGATAATTTGTAATTTTTTAACTATGTATAATTATAGGCTACACAGAAATATAATTTTAAAAATTTAAAGAAATTAAATATTTAATTAAAATTTAAATGTTGTTTTCATGCAGTGAAAACAAGTTTTTACTTCAGCCCATTTGCTTATCCCTCAGTGGGTCAATGTGTTAAAAATTCTCCAAGAAAATAAGTTATCAGGACAATCCAATACAGATTATATCTGGTTGTTAAGAACAAACTGTTTTTCTTCAAGCGTGCCTATATACATTAGAATAGAGCTGGCAAAAACGAAGTCCTGACATAGATTTAAATGGACCCGGCTATCCGAACCTTTGTGTAGAGACTTAAAGACGTGATGGTATTTTCCTGAAGGTAAAGATGGGTCTCTTTATCATAATGACATGTTCAATTACTGTTTGAAGACGCTCTTCTGTTGCTATTTTGTTTCTTTTGTGGGCCTCTTCCTTTTTTAAGAAGAAGTATTTGACTTAATTGGCTTTAATGGATGGGATCTTTGTGGTACATCTCATAGACATAGGAACGAGGTACAGTCAAAATATGTTGTGAGGATGACGCATTACCTTAAAACCTATTTGCTAACATGTATATTCCTAGCAGTGCGGGTGGTAACTCATATTTACATATATATTGCATTTGTTGCATTTGATCTAGAAGATAATTTAGTTGCGTATGGAATTTTTTTTAACAAAGTAACAAAATGTAAAATTGACAACCTTACACTTGAAACAATATCCAATTACGTAACCAATAGAAAATTTTAAACACGTAACTTTAAGTTAGTAGTTTCGGTTAATTAGTTAAGTTTGAATTTCAAACTTAATTTAAGATCACTTAAATAACTCTTTCCTGAAAAAGGATGAAATTTGTACTAAACATTATACACGGGGATCACCCTTTATTTTCACTGGAGGGCCCTAATTTGTCCACCAAAACGAATTTTTGGACCAAATAAAATTTACGACACATCAATACATTCAAATAAAAAACCACATACTTTAAAATAGTTTGAATATTTATTTGAATGTGAAAAGCTCTGACTAACTACCAACGTCATGAATATTGATAGGGTTAGGTACATATATATTCCAGTTTGTGTGCTTGATCAGAGACCCCCTTATAAGCCTTAGTCAAATAAGAGAGACACAGAAAGAATTTTTACTGTCACAGAGAAAGGAATTACCAGCGAGCGGAATGAACGCACGTAAGCGTGCAGACTGCTAGCGTAATGGTCTGCCATCCAAACCACTAGGCCATCCGGGCCCCATAAATATTGATGATTGAGCTTACAGACGTAATAATAACTGCCGTCTAAATAATCACGTCTGAGAGAAATCTTTTTGAATCGGATGTCAAATTTATTTTTTCTTAAATATGTTTTATAAATGATTTTTGTACTGCTAGAACTGTGTATTTGATAGATGTCAGTTAGAGGCAAGCTAAATATGAAAAAGTCTAAGTCGAGTCTATTATTACGAAGACATCAATTTACAATAAACTTTTATAAAAATTTAGTATCTCACTTCAGTGCATTTTGAAATGTTCAACGACAAAAAACATCTTTACCTATGTTATTTATATATGATTCTTCAACACATCGGTTAAAAATTCATAAGTGTTCTTTTCACCATTACCTGGTCATTTTTGAGCTAAACCTACTTCTCGGACGAAATGTATGCATTAAAAACTAATTAACATTTTTTTCTTATTTTAGTAATATTTTGGATACTTCTTTGCAATAGTTTCGGTGTAAAATTTAAATGTTTCAAAAACTTATCTATCGTATCGACCCGAGGATTCCTTATCCTATTTATGTTCACTTCGACAAAATGTAAGCAACTTTTAGTTAAAACAGAAAACAAAAAAAAATCTAATCTGCCCCCCCCCCCCCACACACACAAAATAACATCCTATTGATGTTATTTATGGCCCTTCAACAAATTTTATCATCATTCATCAAAATTCTACTCACCATTTACTCGCTATTATTAGGAAATTAAATTTTCGGGAGCCAGGTGTATTCCTGGATTAATTCACAAACAGGAAAAAATCAATATCCCGGTTATTTTTGGGAACAGCTGGTCCCATTGGATGCCCCTCCCCCCTATTCACTGTAATGATTTGACAAGGGTCTAACTAAAGTTTTAAAGTGGAGTTTTATGCCTATCTCTCTGATTGATAAGCAAATTGGCTGAAGTGTAAACTTGTTTTCACTGCATGAGATATAAATTAGAATTTTTAACTGAAAATTTAATTTCTTAAATATTTTTAAAATTATATTTCTGTTGTAGATGGTTATAAATAGTTCCTCCTTGCTTTAGATTTTAAAATTTAATAAAATTATTAAATTTATAATTTTTTAAAAATTATACGTGTTGCTGGAAAACCTGACAGCCATTTGACGGGTTTATACATCTCTCAGAGGGTATTGAATTATTTCCTCTTTTTGTTAATTCAAAAGAAATAAAAAAAATAACAAAGAAGTTCTAAAAGAAATATGGAATGCCCTACTTTTCTGTCATTTTTGTAGACATTGAAATTTTATAGTACGGATTGGCAGAAAGATAATTAAAATTATGAACGATTCCTGATGTCGTACATTTATTTTAAAAATATATTTCATGAAAATTGGACTAAGAGTTAGAACATATCAAAACAGACTATCGGACCTTTGTCCTTCTATATAGACACATATAGAAGGACAAAAAGTATAAAAGTTTAGTGTCTGGTGTCATACCTCGCTAACAAAAAAAATAATAAAATCGGATAGTTAAAACAGAATTGAAAAAGAGGAACGGGCAGACGGCTTGGTTAATTTCAATTTTTTATTCCTTCGTTTATTATTGTATAATTCTATAAGGACGTTAAAATATAAAATGTTCAATATGATATTTATTTATTTTTTTGGTTTTTATTTTTCAGAATGTGTATTGGAAAATCCCACACCGTTGAGCGATTATTTGAAGATGATTGATGCTTGCACGTTTTTGAATTTTTTCGAAAATTAAAAATCATTGTTCAAAAATTACAAATATAAATTAAAATGACGTTATGAATTTGGTTTTTATTTTTAGAGCAAGCAATATGGTTTTTTCACGTCGTAGATGGAAACAGCTCCATCAGTTTGTTGACATTTGTTGCCTGGAATTACTTTTGTTTTGGTATTCGAAAATGAGTTTTCTAAGAATATTTTACTTATTAAATTTTTCAAATCTCAACTTCTTGCTGTGTTGTTGGTTGTTCATAACATTTGTTAAGCTTGCATAGAAAGAAAAAATTCTTTTCATCTATATCGGTCATTTTGAGAGTGAAACCGAATCAACTAATGAAATCCAGTCTGGATAAAAATGAAAACAAGGGCGTTACATCATGTGAAACATTCCCATTGTCAAATCCTAGTATTCATTCAAGGACATTTTCAATTATAGTTATATATTATAGTTTAAATTAGGAAAAAAAAACGAGTTAGAATTATATTTTACCCAAATTCGGTCGAGTGTTATTTAGAATTTTGTCAAACCAAAGATTTGAACTTCTACTGCACTTGATCAAATTACGGGTTTGTTCTTAAAAGGATTTTAAAAGTATATAATTAAAGGTTGTTGTTTGAAGTATGTACTTCATGTTGGTAGAGCACTAGAAGACGTGCTCTTAAGTTATTTGAGACATCTCTTGGGACTGTTTATAATCGAATTAAGTTTGTTGAGATTGTGTCGTGTTTTAGCCTTTTTAAGGAATATGGGAAATTCTGAATTGTTTGTCGACAATATGCGTTAACTCATTAAAAAGTAGTGTTGAGAACACTTGTGAAATAAGTTTTCTGGGTACTTTTTCATTTCGACGGCACAAATCTTGCCAAACGAAATCTTCGAAGACAAATGAAATATTTTGGCGATAAAACACAATATACGCAGTAAAAAGAATACAGCATACACAGTTAAAGGTTACCATTGGGAATATTCCGTTTGGCGACGGTTGTACTTTTGGCAGCTTTATCGCTGGCTCAAGCGAAATTTTTAAAAATATCATTTTCTACTTTATTTTATTTGAATAAACCAAATATAAGGCAAATGAAGTTCATAAACTGAATCATTTATGTAGGATAGTTTAAGTCACATTAAAAAAATCAGAAGTTAAAAGCTTACGATTTTATTCGGTAAAGAAATATATTATTCTCCATTGTGTTGATTTACAACTAGTCCTTTTTTTACCAAGTCTATAAAATGTTTTCGTTCCATTGCAAATTTAATTTTAAAAAATTATATTTAATAAATGGTTATAACATATCGGTCTATTAGCATAATCTTATATATAAATTAAAGTCCCACTTTTTCGTTGTGACGGCATCACGCCTGAACGGCTGGACCGATTTCACTAATTCTTTTTTCGTTGTGTTTGTTATTGTCAGGAGAAGGTTCTTAATGAATGAGTTATTCGAAATTCGAACCCGAACGGGTGTAGGAGTGCAAAACGTGATTTCTTCATAGGAATGAATAGCACTGTTATGAACTTTTAATTTATAAATTTCGTTTTCTAATTTGAAAAAAATTTCAGCGCGTTCAGCGTGAGCGAAAATTAAGTATAAACACGTAAGAGCACGTGAGTTTAATTTGTAGGATTGTTATTTGAATATCATTATTTTATTTGATTTATAGAATTTAAATCTTTTGATTTTTTTTGTTTCCGAATTTAATTTAATTGATGTTTATAAATGGTAAGAAGTGAAGATATTGCTTCAATGTATCATAGCAGTAAAGGCGATTGCTATTCTAGATCTGATGAATATTTCGAAATGTTAATTCCCTCTACGTATAGCGTAAAAACTTTATGTTTATGAAACTGTCAATTTGGTACAGCTATGATATGGCCAATTGAATGTTGGCATTGGCGGCTTTTGGCAAAGTTAAAAATTTATCGTAGGGTAGCTATTCCCAACCAGTTGAATGGGTTAGGGTTAGTTTGAATTATCGTCGCACTAGAGCTATACAAGAGGGATAGTGGCCACGGGCGTCTTTATTTGGAACCACAGTCATGTGACGAGCCAACATCTGATTAGGCACCCAATGCAACTTTTACATCGTACGCAGCGTCGGGACTTTAACGTGCATTAACACGTGCAACGTTAACGCCCACCACATGGGGTATTATTCCACATTGGACATTTTTGGCTGCATTTGCCAAGGATCGATGGATTTTTCGATCAACCTTCAATTAGAATTCAATATTCATAGTAAAGACAAGACAACGTCTGTCGGGTCAGCTAGTTAATAATAATATCCTATAATATATTAGTTAGAATATTTTTAACAGAGATTTTATAATTAGTTGTAGAAATTGGTAAACTCTGTTCTGAAAAAATCCTACTTGTAATGTATCAACTTTGAATTTAAAGAAATTTGAATCTTGCACTTTAAATCATCGAAGCATAGGCATGAAATATCGCCCGGCTTTTCGCCAACCTGACGCTCAGCAACACACAATCCCGAGATAAGTTCTCGCCAACATGCTATCTGTAGCCAAGAGGCAGTGACAAATGAAGTCATTAGGCGACGAAGGTGGAACTGTCGCATAAGAAATCAGGAAGTTACTCTTCGCCAAGGCGAGCATCAAGAAGGTACTGCTTGGTATTTTACCTGTGTTGTTAAGAGGTCTAAAACCCCTCAAAATTTGACTTTCGAAAGGTAAATACTACCCGAGCCTAAGCTGCAAAAAAAATCGGTTGTTTTTACAGAAAAAATTGTCAGCTGCTGAGTCGGAAAGATACAGTATCATTGACAGAGAAAATCTGTTTATTTCATAGGAATAATTTGTAATTTTAAGGCGAAAGCTGTTTTTTAACAGACAAATTGTAAAAAAAACCCTGTCTCCTCCCTTGGCAAGAAATCGAACCACCGGTCACCCCAATTACTGCGGGAGTACTAACCTCAATACTTCCAAAGAATAATAAACTGCTGAACGCAGGTTCGAACCACCAACCTTCAGATCTTCAATACAGCTCTCGCCTAACTCAGCATCAAACGGATAAAGTGCTCGTTCAGTTGCAGTGTAGTATCTTTTATGTGGTTAAAAACATAAAAAAACTTTATTTAATTTAAAAAGCATATTTTTACAAGAAAAAGAAAGACACGCTGACTACTTTACCATCACGGTCAATTGAATTCTAAATAAAAATTTTAATTAGGTAATTTAAGAGGAGATATACAGGAGATGTTGGTGTTTAAGGGGCTTTTTGTCTAACTATAATGTAGAGAAAATCTACTAATTATAAAACTATTTTCTATAACTAATCCTTTTCAGATTATTTTCATCAGTAGCTATTTATGGTATCACAACAGACTAATACGTTTCTATTTATATTCAAATCCTATTGCCAAAACGATAACTAAAATTGCAGAAAAAAGGGAGAGGTGTAGCCCGGTAGGTTGAGGCGTCATGTAACGGAGATTAATTTCTCAGGTATACAGTTCTCACTCCAGCCACCTTATAAACGAATAATTTGAGAGAAAAAGAAATCCAACCATATTATATAACGCCGTGTATATATTGGTGGTGAACGTAAAATCTGTCGCAGTCCTAAGTCTGACGCCTTGTGCGATGTCTCATAAGGGTACGTTGGGTACTAACCCAAGTGTCAATTGACCGTGGTTCAAAATTACGAAACTGTCGCAATCATAGATATCATAGTTAAAGTATTAGATTGGCAGATCACGTGAAATTCCAATGCTAACGACGGGACACGCACGGAGACCAGAATGAGAGGGCAATGGGGTCAGGGTTGCCACCAGTTTTAGGAGAAAAACACTACGAAAAAATATCATTTAATTCTAAAATTACAAAACAAGACCATAAAAATTTTAGCTGCATTTCGGGATCTTTTTAGTGACTTTAAAAAAAACGTGATACGGGGGGGGCTTTGCTAGTATTTTTATGGTATGTTTTTGTATTTTTAGAATTAAATGGTATTTTTTCTCCTAAAACTGGTGGCAACACTGGCCCCATTGCCCTCTTATTCTGGTCTCCTTGCGCGTCCCGTCGTTAGCATTGGAGACCACGTGATCTGCCAATCTAATACTTTAACTATGATATCTATGGTCGCAATAGATTTCGTGAAGCTCTAGTGTGACGTTAATTTAACCAAAATAAACTTTGGAGAAAGAAGAAAAAAAGGGCAGAAACAAGGGATAACTGTGCCTGAAAAAGAACTAGAAAAGTACATCCTTACCTGATTCCCTATTCCTGTCATTCTCATCGCGGCCATTTTTTAGCTTTTTCGGCCTTCGGTGTAATCTTGGGACATTCTTCACAAATGGAAATTGCGTCAAATCTTGTGTTGGGAAACAGTATTTCAAGGGTTCTAACCTTAAATAGCGGTGCAAAATAAATATAACAAAACTTAAAAAAGGAATTTCCATTCAGAGTTTGACACTTGAACTTAAAACCCTCTGAGGGATAAGCAAATTGGCTGAAGTGTAAACTTGGTTATAATGCTTGAGATTTAAGTTAAAATATTTAACTAAAAATTTAATTTCTTAATTTTTTAATTTCTGTAATATATAGATATAAATGTCTCCTCCTAGGCTTTAAATTTTAAAATTTAATAAACATATAAAATTATACATTTTTTAAAAAGAAAAATATGTGTTTCTAGAAAACGTGACTGTCAGGTGACGGGTTTATACGTCTTTATCCTTCAGAGGGTTAAGCCTTTCGGAAAGCACACATGTTTTCTAAATTTCATGAAATATTGAAAAGGCATAGAAATGTATGGTTAATGTATAAAACGTAACGTAAGTAAACGTATGATGTGCGTATTCATTAACCTATTCATTTAAAGGGACACAGTATCTCAAAAATGGCAATAATAGCGAATTTTTTTTATTAACTAAAATTAAAGTTTGGAATCTTCTAAGTAAGTATACCAAGTTTTAAAACTGTAGCTATATTTAAAAAATGTTATTCACATTTAATGCGGAAAAGGTAGGATAAAAATGCAAACGAATGGAAACTCACCAGGGAAACTCTATAACTAAATGTGGTTTTCTCGTGGTTCATTTTTCCTTGGTGATAAGTTTTTCAAAATGCTAAGGCTTTTTTTAATTATTTATAAAAGTCTAAGGAATGTTGTATGCAGTCCTTAAAATATGTTGACATTAAGAATTGGCATCAAAATTGTTTTCAAAAGTAATATTTTTTTTAAAAAAATACTAGTCGAAATTTTTCAAATATCCCAAGAAAATTTTGGATTTTCCAGATAAATATTTTTTTATAAAATAACTACTAAAGATAAATCAAATTTGGATGCCAATTCTTATGTAAAACAGTTTGAAGTACATGATAAAAAAAATTTGGGTTAAAATATTTGTATTTAAAAAAGCCTTAGCATTAAAAAAAAACTCAATTTTTTTTTAATAACTTAAGCTGTTTTTTATTTTTTTGTCATATATTGTTTTTAAATATAGGTTGAGCTAATAAAACATCAATTTCATAGTGAATATGTCAAAATTTTTTTTTTTTTAAGTGGTACCCTTAAATTATTAACGACGCCGTGGTGAATACCATTAGCACCTTCATTTCGTAATAAAAACGTTTGTTTTAAGTTTATCAAATTAGTTTATCAAGTTTGTTGTTCGCTTTGCTGGACAATGATCATATTTTGTCCCATATTTTGTTTATTTAGAAAACCACAAAGAAGAACAGATTATGGACATAAGTAGAAAGATCCAATTTTGCGTGGCAAATTTCCTTGCTAACCGTCGTTATTGGGTTAAAGATGTAGATTGGTGATGTACGAATTTCAAATTCAGCTCATGTTTGAAGGTTACTTAAACTTGAACGATATTACATACACTGTTAAAAATTAGGCACTTTGTTTCACCAAAAATATGGTTCCTAGTAGCTGCAACGGCTGTGTGGTGAAACGTGAAACCATATTTCACCACATTTAACCACATAGCCGTTGCAGCTACTAGAAACCAATATAAAGGTGAAACCAAGCACAAAATTTTTAACAGTGTAATATAATTAAAAGAAATGGTCAGTTCCATAGAAAGCATTAGTTTTTTTATTAAATCGTAACCTCTCTTAAATATTGCTTTGCTATGTAAGTATATTTTCACCAGACACGATAATCGTCAGAACAGCAAAATAAAACAAATTTGAAGTATTCTTTTATTAATTTTTAAGTTGTAATTACCCCCAAAATATTCTGAAGATGGGCGACACTATTTTTAAACCTTCAATTCATTTTTAAATTACCGGATGCTATTTGCTTTCCAAAATAGTTTTATTTTACTGTTATAACTATTCCCATACCTGGTGAAAAAATACTTACATGGTAAAACAATACTTTCGCAGGCTATTTCAAAACTAATGCATTAGCTCTACGGGACTGACTATCCCTCTAGAGCAGCGGTTCCCAACCTGGGTGCGATCGCCCCCAAGTGGGCGATTTGTGTTATCAAGGGGGCAAAAAATACTTGAGGGGCGATCAGGGGGCGATGCGTATTCAAAGGGGGGAAATTAAAATAATGTTGTACCTTTGTACAGTAAAACCATTCTCCAACCATAACCAAACCAGCCAACTTTTACTTTAAACTCTCTTAAATTTTCTAGAAACCAGTAAAAGTATATTAGTTAATTATTTCACTTTTGTTCTTTAAAAATATGTGTTTATGTTTTTTCTATTTTATTTAAAAATGACCGGATAAAGCCTCTTTGGTTGTTTTATAAAAGGTAGTAAGTGTTATAAAACTGTTTTATAGTTACACTTTAACTCAAATTATGATTAGACATAACATGAAAATTAAAAGGGGGCGATGGATGTTAATCAATCTAAAATAAGAGGCGATGGTCCAGAAAAGGTTGGGAACCACTACTCTAGAGAATCGTTAAAATACTTCAGATTTTAAGTGCATTGACTTTAGGAATATAGTTTTATTATCTACACATTATTAATTAATTTTCTTCATATTTTTGTTTTATTTTCAATTTATAACAGACAATTATGAAAATAGTAGAAAAAACTGTTTTGTCATTAAAAGGTTTTTAGATGGTCATTACAATCCTCTATCAATCATATGTTAAATTTCAGTCACTTTAAAGGTTTACGCTCTCAATCTTATCTGGTATTTTCTTTTTGCCTTTCTAGTAATAAGGGTACAACAGAAAATCAAGTCTACTTCTGAAATGGAACGTTTTCCATCAGAAAACTACAAAGATTGAAACTGATTAAAAATTTCAAAACAGAATACGAGTTTTTCTCACGAAACAAAATTGGTGTAAGTCAAAAGCTGACATCAGTTGTTGTTCCTCCTCTCACGCACCTATATGGCATAAAAAAAAATAACTAAGCTGTTTTACAATTATCTTAGCTAGTAGATAAAATTACTTATAATTTTGCACCATTTTTAAACGCAAATTCAAATCCCACACATAAAAGGTATGATTAAAATCAAATCTACTTAACTTTTAATTTCACCTGACTCTCGCTTTATTGTTCCATGCTCGGCGCAAATCGGTCTGAGCTTTTGCAACCGGGTTTGGTGACTTATAATGGGAAATTTGCGTGTTTACTCTCAGCCTGTTCCTTCAACACCACACCATCAACTCTCGCTTACCTGGAAAATGCTATGCTACACCTTTTTATAAAGATGGTAAGGAAATAGAGACCTGATATTAATCATACGTTTTAAAATTGTAAAATATACAGGGTGTCCGTAAAAGAATGTTTAAAGGTGACGAATAAAGAATAACTCCAACAGTTTCAGATAAGCACATGCGCTTGTACCGCTACGTCGTTTTCAGTTGCAGTGTCATCTATTCAAAATGGCGACTTCTGAGCGTAAAGCGTTTTGTGTTCTACAATTTGCTAATAGTGATTCCGTATCACTAAAGGCGCACACATTGAGCACTTATAGGAAAAACTAGGTTAGTTTTCCTTCAATATCATGTGTGATTTGTTATATTTAGTATAAAATAAACTCCCCTGTAATATACCATTAAAACTCGGACATTCTTTTACGGACACCCTGTATAATTTTATTCTTAACTTTTGTGTAGAAAATTAACTATTGACAACTGGAATGGCCACGCCTATGGTGACGTCACAGCTACGCCAAACGTTGTCTTGTACCTTACAAATAAATTATCTAGCAGCTAATTCGTCCAAACTAGAACGGCCACTCCTATGGTGATGTCACAGAAACGTCAAACATTATCTTTTACTCCAAAAACTAGCTATGCTCCTCCCCGTTTTAATTGTTGATTAGAAAATCTGTTATTTGGTATGTTTGTTATCTTTTACTGTATGTGTTACATAAACTAAGGGTATGTAACACCACACGACTCTCGATTATCATTCTATACATCAATACATTTAAAGGATATTATGTACACTATAAAGGATATTTTCAATAACTTTAAAACCTAAAAAGTTCTGTTTTCACGAAAATCTTTTTATGACGACCGACAGGTACCAGGAACTCGTGTGTATGAAATTTAAAATAGTACCTCTTTTATTTCTAGCTGTTGAGATGGTTACAGACACACAGAGAGTCTGACAGACAGTTTACAGTGACAATTGTAACCACTCTTGAAAAATAACTAAACTATTTTCTTCTACTTGTGGATTCTATTTTTTCTTGACTTCAGTGGCATTGCCTCGAACGGACACCTGCAAAGATCGAACAATAACCATATAATTCGCTTCCACAAAGGCACAAAAAAGAGCAAAGTGGCGGGCTTTTTATTCTTTTTCAAATTCCATAAGAGAAGCTTAGCAAAGCACTCTTACCGCGAAATGGGGTGCGATTGTTGAACCACAATGTCCAATTGTTGATGGTCACGCTTTCATTTAGTTTGGATTTCACGCCGTGTCCATTTTTTATTATAAAAATAAAGTTCGGAGAAAAGGTGATGAAAAAAATTTATCAAGATCCAACTTCGTGTTTTTATTTTTTTAAATTATGAGTTAATAATAATTTAACTTTAGTTGTTTTTTTTAATTTCATTATTAGCCTTTCACCTTAGCCTTTCATTCTTTCATTGAGTCGATTTATTTTTATTTCAAGCTAGCTTAGGAACTAAGCGATGGAAAGTCTTACCAACTGACCAGAACATCTGCTGGAAAGCACTTCATCGCGCCCGGTCTCAAATAACCAAACTGCACTTGGATAGCCACCATTGGAAGAAAGAAGCTCTGTCATTGGACGAAGGCTAGTAACGTCACTGAAAACAGATTTTTAAAAAAAACTATCAATTCGTATTGAGTTGGCAAACAACATTCGGCAGCGTCATTCAGTAATTAAATGAATATTTAATGAACAAGATAACTAAAAAAACTTAAAATTGAAAAGATAATTATTGTCGAAATTCGTAAATTTCATCAACAAGTCAATCATCTCATGTAGTAATTCCAACTAACAAATAAAATTTATTAAAAGAAAATAAATGTTATATAGCGACCCCCTTCTACATCATTTTAACCCAACTATAATATTATTCTTACTTTTTATTGTTCTTGTTCCACGTAGAAAAAAAATCAATCAGTTGTGTATTTCCTTTATATTAACGTTTGCAAATAATACGATTTCAAAAGTACAACAGTCTCACAGTAATTACAAACACATTTGTGATTGAAGTAATCTGTTCAAATCTTGCTAACAATTTAATAAACATTTTGAATGAAGGATGGATCTTTGATGAGTTTATTAATATTGTTGTTCTAAATGTAATTATATATTTTAGAATATTTTTTATAACCGCAACTTACCTTCACATTCCAAGACAAAAAAACATTTTCTTGAGATTAAAAATAAGAAAAGCTATTCAGTATTCAGCTTAGAATTATGTCAGTGACATAGCAAACGTGACGTATAAGACACCATACAATTATATAAATGTCGCTTTCGCTTTGATTTTTAATCTCTAGTTAAAAAATGATGGACAAAAGTCTATCAATTAGTATAATAAGGCTTCATGACAGACCGAAAAAGATTTTATTTTATAATATTAACCCTTTAAAACTGCCTTCAGCATCGATGGTATAAAAACGTCCCTTTGCTCCAAAGAAACTTCTTTGATGTCACGGAATTCAAACCAAATGAAAACCTGCATTTTACTCGTCACATATCTTTCTTTATAAAGAGGCTGTTTGTATTAATATTTTTAACCTGAACAAAGATTGTGGGAAAACTCTTATAAGTCATCATACTAGACAAGTGACGAGTTTGCTGTATCGCCATGAAAACTGTGCTGTCAAATTAAAGTATTTAGAACCCTGCACGCTATTCTGTAAAGGACTTGTCAAGTATCTTAAGAGAACAAAACTAAATAATGTGTTTTTGTGTTAGGCACACATAAGGGACTGATTTCAATAGTGGTCCAACATCACTAAATCAATTTGTGCTGAAGAAACCGAATCCTTATCCTTAGGATCTTGAAGTGCTTTATTTAAAGATAATATTAGGATTTTGTTTAGTTTTGAATGGATAGAAGTAATAGGTGATGAGAAAAAAGTCACAATTTCGCTAATATGTCACAATTTAAACTGTTAAGATTGGACTCCGGTTTTTAAGTCCTAGAAGTATATGACACTAATAATAAAACTTTTGTAAAATGGATGTCTATATTAATCCAAATTACAATGAAAACTAGGTAACCATGACATCATTTAAAATAGTGGCCATAGTTTTCTTCAACAATTATTTTTATTACCATGATAAATAACATTGTTTTTGTCAACTAACTAAAGCTCTAAACCGATTTTAAATAACTTTTCATTTAGAAGTCATGCATTAAAACTGATCAAGTCATGCATTAAAACTGATCAAACTCCATAATTGGTTTGTTTCAGGTGATGTATTCCCCCTTCCATCTTTCATTCCTGAAATTCCTTCGGTTGGCGCTCCGATTGGAGCTCTGTTCCCAAGTGACACTGATTCGCAAATCGAGGCTCGATAAAGAATTTATTTTTTATTCATCTTTTCTGCAGTTGCAACTAAAGGCCTGACTCATTCCCATTAAAAAAAATTGAATTATTCATTTGATATAAATACAAGTCCCTCTTATTATTTTTATAAGTTTAGGGCCTCTTTTAAGGCTTTTTGTACTATCACACAAAATTATTAAGAGAGATCCACAACAACACACAATATACCTCAAAATCTTCAGAAAACTGCATCTGAAAATGAGCGAGAGCTGAGTTATACCACTTCCATAATAAACCCTTATGAGAGCTGTCAGCTTGGCTTTTTAATTTGAAACTTGTTGGGGAGAGTTGTTTGTTATACATTTTTGAAGCTTGCTAGAGGACATGCCAGTGTGCCAAATATGGAGCTTGTTGAATGTTGTGTAACATAACAAATGTGTGTCAGTACTTGAGATGATCAATATACTATACTATGCAAAAAAAACTTAAGTATCTACTGAGTGGGATGTAATTCAATTATGTGGGTTCTAGTTTATAGTTTTAGGCGGTAGCGGTACAGCTATGATATAAAGGCCGGTTTGTTCATTGGCGACTTTTGGCGCACTTGAAAATTTTACGTAGGGTTGCTGCACTTATCGAGTTGTATAAAATATGAAGAGGAAGTTTTACCACTTTTGGGTACTGTCGTCGCTTGGCAACATAACGCAAATCGTCAAATCGAGACCGGCCATTTTACCATAGCCATCAGCAGTAGAAATATAATTTTATAGATTATTGCTTTATATAAAATTAAAAGAGCAATATTTTATACAAACGTAATAATACTAAGCGTTTAGGAGGAGGCTTCTTATTTTTTCAAAAAAATTGTGATACAGACAATGAACAACCAAAATTAAAATGTGGGATTCCCAAACTATGTGCCCGAATCTCTGACTTTCTCAGAGTGGTGTAATAATACTTTTAATAATTCATTAGTTTACCTTACTAACAATAGTTATTTATGTAACAAGTGTGAAAAGTAATACTTTTTAAAACGAGCGAAATAATGACACGTGTTTTAAAAAGTTTACTTTTCACATGTGTTGCATACACTATTTTTTATAATTACGTGAAAAAAATCAAATAATATTTGTTCAAAAATATGAAATAAGGTTATGAAATAAAGTTCTAATTGAAATCTTAGCATCTTATGAAAATAGTGGGGAAAAAAGTACTTTTTTATAATATCGTGCAAAAATACTAATTTTTTTTAATAATATATCGTGCAAAAATAATAATTTTTTTTATATGATATCGTGCAAAAAAACTGACTTTTTCAAATCAATAATCCTGGCAAAAGTGATGCTTTTAACGAAATCGTGTTTCAAAGTTACTTTTTTGCACTAGTGCGACAAAGTAAATAAGAGCATCTGATTGGTGTAAAATTCTTTATTTGAGCGTGATATTTTATTCGGCGGCTTTGTGATTGGTGTAAAATTCTTTATTTGAACGTGATTCTTTATCTGGTGTCTTATTTCCAATCCAATCTAAGAAATACTTTTTGCACGTGATTTTAAAATAGTCATTAATATAAATAATCACGTTAAAATCATTTGAACGTGATAATAAAATAATTAATAAGCAATACGATCTATATGTATCACCTGGGATTTCATTACTATCGCATAACATTTCTAATTCTAAATTAATATTTAACCGCACCAACGTTTTCGTTTTTTTTTCTTCAAAAGAGAATGGGCTTGTTTCAACACTATGTCAAAGAAAACCAAACAACCAATGAACTCGCAGTTCGGAGCGCGTGACGCTATAAAAAAACCAATTAGCTTGTTTCAACACTTTGTCAAAGAAAACATCCAATGAACTCGCAGTTCGGAGAGCGTGACATCATAAGAAATATTCCCATTTACTTTTTGCCTGGTTAATTTTCAATGCCAATTTAATAAATACTTTTTTGCATGTTATTAAAAAAAATAGTGTATGACAACACGTCAAAAATAGTCTTTTTTAAACTCGTGAATTTATTCAACTTGTTAACTCAAAACTAACTTTTTCAAATAAATAATCGTGGCAAAAGTGATGCTTTTAACGAAATCGTGTTTCAAAGTTACTTTTACGCACTAGTGCGACAAAGTAAATAAGAGCATCTGATTGGTGTAAAATTCTTTATTTGAGCGTGATATTTTATTCGGCGGCATTGTGATTGGTGGAAAATTCTTTATTTGAACGTATTCTTTATTTGGCGTCTTATGTCCAATGCCAATTTAAGAAATACTTTTTGCTCGTGATTTTAAATATAAATAATCACCTTCAAATCATTTGAACGTGATAATAAAATAATTAATAAGCTAATCAATAAATGCCAATTTAATAAATACTTTTTTGCACGTTATTATAAAAAATAGTGTATGACAACACGTTGAAAATAGCCTTTTTTAAACTCGTGAATTTATTTCACTTGCTCGTACCTCGCTCGTGAAATAATTTATTCAACTCGTTTAAAAAAGCCTTAATTTTCACACTAGTTGCATAAATAACTATTTTTTCACTGTTTCAAAAAGTCTAACATTTTGCACACGTCTGATATTAAAATTATAATGTAAATGTCGGATTTTTTCACGCAGTTATAAAAAATCTATTATTTGCGATCCAATATATAAATTTCAATTTAGCTTCGAATTTGGGCGTCGCAATTTTTTAAAAAAAGTTTGCTATAACTTCTTGTTTAACAAATTATTAAGTTTATATATAAAAAAAATCAGACTAAGTAATGTAACACGGTAACAAAATAAAATAAAAATGTAATCTAAAGATTACGTGAATTTTTTCAGCAATAACTTTATCCTCAGGCACAGTAGCGTAAAAAAACGTATCTTCAGATAAAGATGTCAAATAGATTCCATATTTGATAAAATTTATTTCGGAAACTATCTAGAAAAGAAAATGTTTCTGCGATATCATTTTCACCCTAACATTAACCACCTGATTTTATTAACATGCTTTCAATTTCAAAAATAACTTAAAACAGAAATAGCAAACATAAATGTAATTTTTAGAAAAAGAAAGTGATAAAAGTAACTCCAAATAGTAAAACATACTTGCAAAATAACTTTATTCCCTTAGTGAATTCTAGTTATGCGAATAATGTTTCTTCTCTTTCAATATACAGAAAGAAAAAAAACTATGCATCTCAGAGCAAAAAAGGCCCAACTCTGTTCCTATACCTTTAGCTGAATAATCTAAAACACAGTATACTGTAAACAAATCTGTTTGTTTAACAGAAAAAAAACATGAATTAAAAAAAAACTTTTAAAAGAAAATAACAGATTTTTTCTGTACATAATGTAGCACTTATCTGTTTACGAACAAATTGTTTGTAAAAAAGTTTAAACATATTTTTTCTGCAAATTAAGTGGTATTTTTCTAGCACACCAGCAGACAGGTTTTTTTAAAAAAATTCTCCAAATTTTTTGAATTTTCAAATTTAATAAATTCATAAAATTTATAAAGTTTACAAATTATGTGTAGAAAATCTGACAGTAAGTAAGGTGACGGGTTTATTCATTTATATCCCTCAGAGGGTTCAAATCTTTAACCTTTTTTTTTAGAACATGTAACTCCGAATAGTAAAACATACTTGCAAAATAACTTTATTCCCTTAGTGAATTCTAGTTATGCGAATAATGTTTCTTCTCTTTCAATATACAGAAAGAAAAAAAACTATGCATCTCAGAGCAAAAAAGGCCCAACTCTGTTCCTATACCTTTAGCTGAATAATCTAAAACACAGTATACTGTAAACAAATCTGTTTGTTTAACAGAAAAAAAAAACATGAATTTAAAAAAAACTTTTTAAAGAAAATAACAGATTTTTTCTGTACATAATGTAGCACTTATCTGTTTACGAACAAATTGTTTGTAAAAAAGTTTAAACATATTTTTTCTGCAAATTAAGTGGTATTTTTCTAGCACACCAGCAGACAGGCTTTTTTTAAAAAATTCTCCAAATTTTTTGAATTTTCAAATTTAATAAATTCATAAAATTTATAAAGTTTACAAATTATGTGTAGAAAATCTGACAGTAAGTAAGGTGACGGGTTTATTCATTTATATCCCTCAGAGGGTTCAAATCTTTAACCCTTTTTTTTAGAACATGTAATTCCCAATTTTTTTTAACAGAGCCTGATGCTCTATTAAAAGTGCGAGGCCTTGTGCAAAGGTCAAAGACACTTAAAAGCGACCCTGTCTGGACATCTTCTCTATGTTTCCAATTTTAATAAAGTGTGCTTGACTATATAAAAACAAAATAAGACTTTACTTCAAAGACTGCCAAAACGATGAAATCGAAAACCATTGGAGATAGGCCATTTTGAATCTATGGTATAAAAATATAAAGATCAAAAGAAGCGAACGTGAATAAGGAAAAAAAATTCGATTTATAAGGGAAGTTTCTATCGATAGCCTGAAGCGCTGAATATCATATCAGAAACTTTTTTCGTCCTAGTAATAAAAAAAAGTTTTAATGTCTCCCTCTGACTACATAATGTACAGAATGGCCAGGGTTGCCATATTAAAAAAGCTTTGGCGGAAATTTTGTAAATTCGAATGCCAAATAAGAAAATTCATGTTATAATGAAAAATTGTGGTATTATTTCCACAGTTTTAATTCCCGGTACGGAAGCTTTGTGTGTTACTCTTAGTCCATACTTTTAGTCGTTTGAATACCTAAGTATACCACTTAAGCCTAAAGTAATTGTTTCAATTGAACCAAGAGTTAATTAGTTATTATATATTATAAATATATATATATATATATTATATATATATATATATATATATATATATATATATATATATATATATATATATATATATATATATATAATATATATTATATAATAAAATATATATATATATATATATATATATATATATATATATTATATATATATATATATATATATTATATATATATATATATATATATATATATATATATATATATATATATATATATATATATATAATATATATATATATAATATATATATATATAATAATAATATAATATAATAAAATATAATATATATAGATATAATATAATATAGATATATAGATATTAATCATAATATATATATTCATTTGCTTAAACAGTTTATTATTTTGAACCATAAGAAAAAAATTTAAAGCTATATCTGTTCAAGCGAATCGTATTCAAATACATTTTTAACGACTTTTTTTTATAGGAACGATTAAATTCATCTTATGATGGAATCAGCTAAGAAGTTTGTGCAATTAGTATTCACTAGGAGAAACAAAAAAAATTTAAGTCAATGACTGAAAACCTTTTAATCACATAACCACACTAATTTTTAAGCAATATAAAAGTACTTAATTAACAATGCATTAGTAGAATACATAATTAACATGCATGTTCAGTTAAATTTAAAAATACATGTAAACAATTATTCGTAACTACTCGTACTATTATTACGCTTACTTTTAACTCATTTACAGCAAAAGCAAAAAACTTAATAAATAATGCTGACGAAAACACATTTAAAAAATATTTATTTCAACACAGCAAATTAAAAAACCTGCCAAAGCTTACTCTTGTAATTGAAATTTTAATTAATTTTTAATACAATATTGTTGTATTATCCATCCCGGACATTATCCTCGACGAAAACAATGATACAATTTAAAATCACGCCCGAAGTGTTAAATTCCATTAAGAATCTCGATTTTTTGCATCTTTCGAATTACTCCTGAATAACAAAT
The DNA here is from genome assembly GCA_019343175.1 of Oedothorax gibbosus. Taxonomy (NCBI): domain Eukaryota; kingdom Metazoa; phylum Arthropoda; class Arachnida; order Araneae; family Linyphiidae; genus Oedothorax; species Oedothorax gibbosus. Next base: position 163,012 of record JAFNEN010000709.1, on the reverse strand, counting down.
CTGGGTATTGAATACAAACTGAAAATAAAAATTATTTCAAGAGTTTCAAAGCTCTTTTGTATTTTATTTTTTATACGTTCGGATTTTTCTATTAACGTACTTCTCGCACCGAAATCTAAGCGGAAAAGTGACATAACTAACAAAATTTACCTTTAACATAAAATGACTGAAATATTGAGGTTATAAGGTGTATTGATTGGTGCATTTTTTAAAGCGAGGCTTTGTACTGTGTTAAAAAGTTATATTATTATTTGTTCTAAAAGGTAGGTTGAATTAGAATCCACGCACTAGTATTCCACGATGGCTATTTGTGACATACACTCTTAAAACAAACGAGCGTTTTTAACTCAGTCTGAGTTAATTTCCACTCCTTTCCGGTGCCGAAAATGCACTTCCCCTATAGGAGTGGATTTCACTCTTTTGTTTTAAGAGTGTATGTTATATAATTGCCAAATTAGACGGGTATACTTCTTTTTGGTGAAAGGTAGTTTCAAGCTACGTTCGGAACAAGCAAATGGTAATGAACGAGCCTATTTCGAGCTTTCTGTAGTTGACATGTCTTTGTGTCAAAAGCTTCAGATAACTAATTCAAATAATTAAATTTTAAAGTTACATCAACCTGTGCATTGTGCAATTCCGAACTGATTGCAAAGTGTAATTTTTTTAAGTCTCACGACCAACACACTTCTTCGGAAACGTCGCTATAAATACGTAAATACGTTGTTTAACTTTTCTTATGTTTTGTTAATTTATAAAAACTTAAGCAGAAAGCTCATTTTCGAGTGGCAAATATTCTTGCTAAATGTCAGTAATGAGTTAATCAAAAGTTACGCAAAACTCTTGGTGATTCTCCTGATATTCATAATATTTTTTCTCCCTTCATTTCACTTTTCCACGTGCAGTCCCAAACCAACTAATTCCTTTCGTCTGCCTTAAGGGCCTTTTCGATGAGAAAAGTTTTTGAGATATATTTTAAAATATTAATTGCATGGATAATCTTCTTGATACCTTTGTGATAGCCGCCATGTTGTAAACTATTTTTAGAGTTTGGAATGCGGAATAGGAGCGATTCGGTAAGCTTATTTAAAAAAAATTGTTTTGCGAAAAGCTGTTGTTGGTTTCATTGAGTAAAATGTTTATTTAGTTTGAAAATTTTAATAAATCTAATTAAAAAGAAGTGGACCGTAGATTCTAGTTTAAACTAATGTCATTGTTATGCGATAAGGAATCTTGAAAATTGCATTTTTTGGAAAGCAAAAAAGAAATAATAATAATTGATACAATAAGTGTTCATTCTTTTCTACTGAAAAAGACGCTTGGCGAAAATAACAAAATAACAATAGAAGCAACACGAAGAACTTTTTAATAATTTTATTTTTATTGATATAGTATATAGTTTTAGTTTTACGATTTTAAACAACGTATTTTACACAGTTTTTTAAACGGGTTTAAGATTTCATTTTAAAGAAAAAACTTGAATAAACTCTTAATAATAAATCAAGCTCTTAATAAAGCATCTCTGACATGCCATATTCAGCAACCAGAAATTTAATTAAATAAATTTACAAGTTTATTAACACAAAAAACACCATTCCTATCTCCTTATCACTAGTTAGAATCAAAAATCAATCAAGTTCGTGATCTTCGGAACACCAGCATAGTTGGCATAGCTATCATTTTTCTTCCTACTTTCATCATGCATACAGTAATTTAATTCATTAAAATACATGCTTTCTCCATCAACAAAAAAATCCGATTAGTCGAATTTTTGACATTCTGATTGGGCACCGGTGTCCCATTCGATTCGGATGATTAGAGTTCTACTGTACAAGTGATGCTTTTTTTTTATTTATCAAAAAACTGGAGACTCTACAGGGCAAATACTTGTATTGTTTTAGAAAATGAGTTTAGAATTTTACCAAACAATAGAAATTGGTACAATTATGTTTATTGTGAGTGACAGATAATTGCCAATCATAGTTCCATGGATAGTGAAACATTACTGCTAATTGCTAATACTTTATATTGTTACTACAATTGCTTCTACATTACTACTACTTCATTTCGTAGTAAAGCATATGGAAAATTGTTTTTTTTAAACTGCTGAAAATTAAAGCCGTACACTTTCACCTATGTTCCTTCTCTTACATATTTGACTGTAATTCAGTATGGCATTTAAATTTTCTTATAACGTTCTAAGATTCTTATACATGAAGAAATGCTTTCTGGAAATTTCATTTAACTCATGACATCGTATATTTTATAGAGCACAAAAAATAACGGTTCGAAAATGCTGTACACAATCTGTTTCAAGATGTCTAGTGAATAGTCAAGAATTTTTATGTCAAAAAGTTTTAAATAAATAGTTACCGCTAACATGAAAAAACAGGAACGAAACAACATTTATTCTTGGTGCAAATAATTTAATTGTGTATAAATTGACATGTTTTGAAGGACGGAGATCCTACTTCATCAAAATAGTACATATATCTTTGTGGATAATATTCTAGGACCTCCGTCTTTCGAAAGATGTCAATTTTTGCACAAGACTATCATTTGCGCCTTGAATAAACGTTCTTTCCATCACGTTTCATAAGCAATCATGCATACTCCAGTGGATCCCTGCCCACTTGGGAACCGAAGGAAATGAGTGTGCTGACATATTTGCCAAGAAAGCTCGGGTCTCGGATCAACCTATCATCGTTACTTCTGAGGATGCAAATACGGTTGCCAAGCGTAGAATTTTTGATCAGCGTTTTAAAAAGCCCTCCATTCCTGATCTAAATTGCCATAGAAACCTATCATCTGCTATAGTAAGATAGCAAGACTTCGTGCAGGACATTTTGAAGACATGAAAATATCTCCAGATAACACCTCAAGATCCTACCCATTCTGCAGAAATTGTCCAGAAACCCAAATAACGCCAGACCATTTGTTTGACTGCCAAGCAATTGCTGCCACTTTTTTGGCTTGGCGCATCATTTCAAGACGTACTTTATAGTCTCCAGGCCCATGACCTGGCTACTCTCATCATCAACGGTTTTTGGCCCTATATAGTAATAGCCTTTACATGGACACGATAATAACAACAACATCATACGCAAAGTTGTGCATATTCTCTGAATAGTTAACGTTGGTTTAAATTAGATAAATACTCAAAACTTGATTCACTTTTACCTTAAATTTCTTGATACAAACTATCGGTCAAACACCATAGGCATAACATCTTCAAGTTGGTGTCTTATTAACATAATGTAAGCAGAGAACCAATTAAGCACTCAACAAGGAACTAATTAATATCTTTATTTAATTAATGAATAAGGTCCAACCCTGTTGCAAATCCAAAAACACAAATTTGCTGTTGTCGAATGCTATCAAACTTAATCGATACTTTGTGTGTGTGTCGCCAGAATATATTATCTATTTTTATTGCTATGATAGATCAGGTGACATAGTTGATAAGTAACTAATGTAAAATGATAACTAATTGATGAGTTAGATAAGGAAGGACATTAAAAAAAAATTATAAATGATTTCTAACTAGGATGTAAAATTTAGTAAATATTTATTTTACTAAATAAATATTTATATATCTACTGTTTATGGAAAAAAAAGGTTATTTTCGGGACAGTATTTATATTTTTGCTAAGTCATTAATTTTTTTTTTATGCTGATACTGTTTGATGACATCTGAGCTGGTATTTAAAAACGTATAAGAGCTTCGTTGCACAAGCCGTACTGAAGCTCGATGGTTTTAACGTGCACCACTCACCACTAGAAAGAGAATGCTTCATCAAAATTTTGTATTACTCTTCAAGAAAATGACAGTGTTCATTTAGGGCAGAGTACTCTTATACACGTTCATTTGATTCATTCGATTGGCTTGTTTCAGATGACGTAGTTCGTTATAGCTTTCGTTCCTGAATTTCCTTCGATCAGTGCTCCAATTGGTTCTCTGTGCCTTTATAGCATTGATTCACCAAACGAGACTGGAAAAAGAATTCGTTCAGCATTTATATTGCCACTCAAGCACTGAAACCTGCCCAGTATTTCAATGCCTACTCCAAGGCTGCCAAGGACCAAAAGTACAAAAATCCTAGTTCATTAACTATTTTTCTTAACTTCTCTTTAAAGTATTCTCCATTCATTTTTTCTTAAAATTAATTCACAAAACTCAATTTATTTTTATCAAGGGGTCAACAAGTGTAGCATATCGCCAAACGAGGTAAACCCTGCACATCGTTACGGGACCTCTCTCGTTATCGTAGCAATGGGAGCGGCAGAGGCCTCAAAATTATGGCCCTGTATTGTACAGGCAATAAGGAGGAGGCCTGGCTGCACCTTAATGGCACCTGGATAACTTATTTGTTGCCAAATCGTTCTCTTCACGGCTGGGAGAAGAAAAGAACTATTTTAAGAAGAAGATAGAAAACGACAGATTGTTTTCTATTAAACTTTATACCGTAACCATTTTGTTAGTTTAGGCAAAGTGTGTTGAAATACTTTTCTTTTCGTTTGCTTCCAACGGTGGTAGTTCAAAGGTGTGTTTTTTTCTGTTTAACTAAAGGGGCACAATAAATAATAATTATTATTTAAACTATAATTCTTTATTTTAACACTTCGCACTCTGTAGCAATGAGCCACAGAGCGTGACATATGCTATTTGTCCGAAGTAGAGGTTCGTTGTTCCTGTTATTATACCTATTATTTAAATCAAAAATAGCTTTAGTCTTGGTCAAATTTGCAACTACTGCTATTAATCTAGTATTCTACTTGGGCTATCAAAGTACGTTCACATGGCTATATTCAAAAAGAAATCACTTATGAAATTTTAATCTCTTTCTTTTGAAATGTGCTAGGTGGAATTTAATAATACGCTATAATCCTCTATAAATAATTGGAGATTAAAGAATTATAAATTGTTCCAGCCCTTTGTCATCAGTTTAAATTTTTAATAAACTTTCAAAGTAAAAATGACGGAGTATTTTCAGAATGTTGTGCTCTTGAATTCAATTACACTTATTTTTTATTTAGCAAAACATTAAGAGATGTTTTTTGTTCAACTTTGGTTTTAGCTTAACTATTATATTACCGCCAATTCACTAAAATAAAAATTTAAGCTTAAAGAATTTTTTTCTAATTGTATTTAATAAGAAAAATATACACAAATAATTAGTTCAGCACTGTGATTTTTATTGTACCAACTGAGGTCTACGTTTGCAGTCAAAAGAAAATAAAACTCAGTTCATCTAAAGGCATTTTAAAAATCGGAATAGACCTACATTCACAAACATATAACGAAATTATCAATACTACCCATATCACGTGGGTTATTTGGGTTTGGTTGTACGGTTCCAGCTGTCTATTTCTAGCCTCCATGGAGCTTTAATACAGCCAATTATGCTTCGTCATTTAGAACCCTGGTGAAGTGACGAGGTCGACAACTGAGCGGGCACAAAAAAAACAAACAAGTAGCGCCATCGTGCGCTTGTTCGGGACTTTTGACTCCACAGATTTTACAAACACGCATGTTGCAGTGCTCTCAGGATAAATACAGATAATCGCATAACACAAATATCCATGCCCATACCGGGATTCGAAACCGGGACATTCTGACTGCCTGGCAGCTCCCTGACCTTTCATCCGCCCAGTTGGCATTTTGGCAGGTGGGTTAGTACAAAGTAACTCTTTCACGGCTTCAACAAGCTATGAAACGAGTTTTTGTGAAAAACCAAAAAAGGAACTGCTTCTTTTTAATTCCGAAAACAAAGAAAAAATATCAGCTTGTTCCGATTTTGAGCCTACGGAGTTAAAAGTGATAGACCATGAATAAATAGTTTAAACTTTTCTTTGGTATCCAAAACAATAAATCGAAATGTAAAATAATAATAAATACTAGAGATTTCAGTTTCATTTTCGTTGATTGAATTGTTAAAAAAAAATTATACCAAACTTGAGGGGCTAGCTGCTTAAGTATAGCAGAAGCTTCCAAACTCTTACGCATAAACATAAATTATTAAAAATATACAATAGAGGCAAGATGATTATTAACACTTCATTAAGTGACCTAACTTCTTGTGTGCCAAAAGAGTTTGGGGAACCCTCACCGTGGATGGTCAACGTACGTTTAATACCAGTTCGTATTAATAATAACACAAAATTTACTTTCGGTTCGATATACTGAAAAACAAAGCTTCGTTTATGTTTAACCACTCCGGGGCCTGTAAATAAAAAAAGAAAGAATTAGCAACAACTCGTTTACGAAGTGCCTCGCGGTAAGTAAACTCATTACGTATTTCTCGTAATCGTTGTAATTTTGCCAATAAAACAGGCCCGTTCGTTGGACGGTGTGTTTCAATTTTGTTGCAACAGTGGCGTATCTTGAAACAAAAGAAATCAGTTGGAAGCAGAATACAGTCCATACTATAGCTACAGCGAAATGCGTTAATCCGAAGGTTTATTCGGTGCACTGTATAAAAAATTGTAAAATTGCAGCACATTTTGCGGTTAATTTTTACACCACGGTATTGTGATGCTTGATTTACATCATTGTACGTAAATGAATGTTCACCACAGTCGGATTTGCACCTCAGTGTAATTGTCGGTTTTTTTCGTACCGAACCATTTTTAACCCCAAAAAGAAGTAAGCATGACATCATCTAATTCTACTGTAAAGCAACATTAAGACAATAAAATGTATTTTGACCTCAAAATCCTCGACTAACTAACAATATCGTAATCATGACGCATATAGCTATCATTTTGACTCCCGAAAAACGAAAAACTATTACGTCTGAAAGGCTTTCTTTAGGTAATTAAAAGAATACCTACAGAAGTTTCGCCTAGAAGGCGTATTTTCGAAGGACGAAATACTAAAGAAATTTAACATTCATGAGGTCAGAAAGGAGTCGATGCACTACATTCAGCAAAAAAAGTTTTCAAGTTCTATTTTCTACCATCACATGTATGGTTACGAGGATGAGGATGAATCGTAATGTCAGATTTGGATGTTTTTATATGGACAGTTTATATAAAACTCTGACCATCACGTTAAATCCTTAACAGTTCCGGATAATCCCGAAAGTTACACACTTGACCTTTTTTTGCGAACAAAAAAATTCCTAATATATAATTTGTTTTGCAGCTTTTTATAGAAAATATTATTATAATTGTGTGCCAATCATTCTTGTTCAAATCCAATGAAGCAAAAAACGATCAAAGAAATTCATAAATATGTACTTCTTTTACAAACCATCCATTTTACAAGATGCTTAAAAGTCTTCAATACGTTCTGCAAGGAATCATATACAACAATTAATATACGTCTAGTTGACATCTTTTTTGACGTCTCTCGAAGACTTAAAAGTGAAAAAAAAAATCTTAACAATTTGGACAACTAAATACAGATGTCAAATATTTTGTGGCCGAGAAGACGTATTTCCAAGCACTTTTTACAACAACAACCAATTGTAATAGTTCATTATAATTTTTACTACGAGAATTTTGTTGTGGCCGTTTTCTTCAGAGGTATGTTGTACATTGGCATTGTGCATCAAGTACTCTTTTTTTGGTCGTGTCCTTGGATATCCCACAGAGGCATTTAGTCAACTGCCCGCACTAGGTGAGAATCTCCGCTGCACGGGTGTTAGTTTAACCAGTTCTTTTTAGAAAACTGTTATTTTACAATCCAATTTTCAGAATTTCTTGTTACGTTAAAAATGTACGGTGCCGTTTTTCTTAATGTTTTGTTTTATTTGATCTTTGAAACTTTGAGGAAGAAGAAAAAAGAAAATAGCCAAATTCTGAATTTTTTGTTCGGGTTAAGCGGAATTTCTCCTAAAGTGATTTCACGTTAAGAGTTTATTTAGCATTAGATCAAAGCTTTATAGGCCAGGGAGTTAAAGTTCAGTTCATCTTCAGCGAAATTTCGTGTTAAGCGAGTTCGCGTTAACAGGGTTCGAATGTTATTGGTTGAAGAAATTAGGGCAAATGCTCTTCTAGTCAAGATTTAA
>JAFNEN010000709.1:37500-150000 GCA_019343175.1 Oedothorax gibbosus | reverse complement strand
ATCGGAACTGTCTAGTTCTGGGTCTTTTGGTGTTCGTCCAGGTAGTGCTAGGCGTCTAATTGGTAGTCCTCTAAGATAGAGTCGCAATTTTGCGTGTTACAAAGTACCGTTACGAAAATGTTTGTAAAATATAGGAGACTAATAATGCCGACGTTGTTGCATATAACAATCTCCCCATCCTCTTTCTGAAATAAAATGTTTCTTATAAAAAAAATATTTCAATTTTTTTTCTCCCAAAAACTTTATTTTATGCAAAACAGATTTTCCTCGCAAAATTGGAAATTTTCGAATCATTACGTCACGAAAGTGATTACCCTTCCCCCGCTCCATGTCACGATCCGTCACGTTGGCGCATACCCCTCCCTCCCCCTTCTGAGCGTAACGTAATTTATGTACGTCCCCTTAATGAATAAGTTTCATAGGATAATTATAGGATAATTATTTCATAGGATAAGTTTCATAGTTTGTGAAATTGTTTGCAATTTTTTTCAGCATAGTAAAGGAACCTACAAAAGTGAAGTTGTTTTATGCATATTTTTAAAAATTAAAAACAAAATTTTAGGCTATTTTGTCCCAAGATTGAAGAACGACACTTGCTTATTGCAACAGGAAAATCATTTTTTTTATTTGGAAATATTAAACAATTTTTTATTTGACTTTTAAAAAAGTAATGTTTGTCTATTTTAGCACATACATTTTACGTATTTAACATTTCCTGAATGGACGCTTCGAAAGGGGTGGAGCGTAGTTTGTTTGTGGAAATGAAAACAAAGATTGACATAACTGTGACATCACATTAGGCGTGGCCGTTCCAGTCGTCCATTCTCAATGCGTATATAATAGATATTTGATAATTGATCGTAAAACTGGAAACTAGGGCAAGTTTAGACTAATTCTAAAACCCTACTACCTACTAACACTAACTTTCTTTTAGAATAATTTTACTTGTGAATCAAGGCATTTTACTACTGTTTGAAAAGACCTACACATATTAAAATTAGTAAAGAGTTATTGTAGAGTAAAGTTTGAGTCAAACCAAAGAAATTAGTGAATAGTTTTTAAAGAGCAAAGTTTGAGCCTAAGTTGCCATATTTTACGGTACTTAATTACGTGATCTACTACTTTACAATCATTAAAGATATGCTATTTTTTGACTCGTAAACTAATGTGTAGGCATTCAGTTTTTAAAAAATTGCTAGTTACATTTTTATCAATCCGATACAATGACATACCACTGTCTTCCATACCATTGGGAAGCGAAAGATGCGACACACGTGCTTGGACTTCTTAAAACAACACTTGACTATCATTCTCAAGTGCAGCTTGTTTGTTTTCGATAGTTCTGGCATATGCCAATCTGCATAAAATTATAGTCGAGTTATTCTTGGGTATTCGGAATTAGCACTTTAGATGAGGCAAAGGGAGTAATATTACTTATTCTTAGATTAGCGTATCGGCCAGCAGCCAAAATAATTATATCTTTAAGTTAATTCAGCGCGATTCTTCAAACTACAATTTCGTTTTTGTTACCATTGAATAATTGTCATCATTGCTTGTTGAATATTTATTTATAATATTTAGGGTCAGTTGGAGTAATTGGGATCACGTGGTAATAAGAATCACGTGATCAGTGCATATTTTAAAAAGCAATTATTCAAACTAAAATTCAGATTTTTTACAAAAAATTCTTGCATTTTGTATGGGGAACATGTACATAGTTGTGGGACAAAAAAAATTCCTTAAAAGAGACTGATCGAAAATATCACTCATGTAACAAACTCATAATAATTCTAACTGAGCTAACATTTTTTTTTAATTCATTTTTTTTATTTGGTAATTCAATTGGCTTGTTTCAGGTGACATATTTCTTTCCAGCTTTTATTCCTACATTTCCTTTGAACTGTGCCCCGATTGGTGATTTATTTCCACGTGACATTGAATCCTCAATCGATGCTCGAGAAAGAATTTATTTTCATTCAGCATTTCTCAAGACATGGAACATGCTCGTTACAAATATTTTTTTAGATTTTATAACATGCTCAAAACAAATCTATGAAGTAAAACATTGAAAATCATTTTCTTAAAATTATTTATTTCACTGGGCTGCGCCCCTAGGCGAGCAAGTTCGCAAATTAGTGGATGAATAATCTGTGTGGATGAATCTCTCCGATCTACCTCCTCAGGAATTGCTACCCAATTAACTTTTGACCACTTTGCTCGACAACCCCCCAAACTAAAATTGCTATATGCTTCGCCCCCATTAAAAGAGCACATCAGTGAAACAATTGTAACTTTAAAGTACTTTAAAGTTATTTTGCCCCCCCCCCCCCTTTCCCAAAAAAATTCAAGTGACAATTCAATATGTATCGATAAATATTAACGCACTGATAAATCCGATTATCCCACTAAAAGCTTATACAGAATTTCTCCATCTTATTACGTAAATTTTCTAAGTAGTTAAATTTTAAATAAAACATTCGATAGTTAATTGATTTTTTCCTATTTATTACACTACATTTTCATTAAAAAATAAAACATTAATTATCTTTTAAATAATTTTCCTCTAAATGTGTGTTTTGATTTATTGAGCGGTTATTGAGTTCACGTAGTATTACACACCCCTAATTTTATATTATAATACTCAAAGGCTCTATACTTGAATTATATTTAATTATCTTCATTTATTAAAATTCTGATCAAATTTATTAATATTTTTTATCAAGAGAGAATTTAATAATTTTTTAATAGTTTTATTTTTCAATAGCTTCAACAGATGACAACCAATGATCTATTAGGAATCCCACAAAAGAAGTAAACAACCCAGTGACGTCACTCCGAAATAGATTCTTATTGGTCCGATTTTTCGACTTGTACCGCCTCTTGGAAGGTTGGGTTTTAATTAATTAATTGGGTTTAATTTTTAATTAAAAAACTAGTTAGAAATTTGAAAAAAAATGTAAACTTAAAATTACCGTTTTACAAAACTATGAATATCCTAGATCAATAATATATTCACTAAATTTCTCAAATAAAAAGTCACTTTTTCGATTCGCCGCACTGTGTGTCGTAGCGCCCTCTTTTGGATTGGGCACCTACTATTCCCACACTTTTCGGCCTAATTTTATCGACCAATTTTAATTTTTAATTAAAAAACTAATTGGAAATTTAAAAAAAAAAAAGATAATTCCGTCCCGAGATACAGGCGAGTTACACATTCCAGAAAAAGAATGGAGTTCTAATATCAATATTTCATCCTGTTATGGCTAGACACGTTTTAAAAGGCCTTACTTTTTTTAATATAGAGATATTAAATTTGAAAAGCTATGAATATATTTTTTTATATTATCAAAATATTCATTTAGTACACGAATTCTTAAAGGCCAAATCGCAAATTGTTAGCAGAATATGGCAGATCTCAATTTTGCTGCAGGAATAGTAAAAATATTTATTAAAAAAACTAGATGCACATCAAACATTTTAACCTAGGCTGCAAGTCAATGTCCTGCAAATTGCTTACATCAATTCGACATGTTTTGATATAACAATTAAAAACGGGTTTTCATTAAATGTCGATGTCGGTTTGTGTCCACATTATAGATTTATTGTGATTTATAGAAATAAATGTGATTCAGAAAGAAAAGCAGTTTGGAGTTTGTTTGTGTAGATCAAACTGTGTTTGTTAATTTCAACACAAGATTGATTTATAATGTTTTCGAAATTGAGAAAAATACATAGGCATTCTAAGCAAAACTTAACTATATCAATCTTTTTAAGGCATATCGACGAGAAGACTTTTATGCTTACATCACTGCTTCAAACAATGCATATTATTAGGACGAATTTGGGATTTTAAACATTGAAAATGTATTGACTAAATGTATAACCTCATAAGAAACAAATTAATTAAGTTCTGCTTCAAAGATTATTTTTAATATATTAAAAGTGAGATGGAAACATAATTACCCATTTGCATGACATCGACTGCAGAGTAAATTACACAAATCTAACTTTAAGGTAGGAGGTTAGGAGCATTTTATAAAAATTGTAACGGTAAATAAATAGAAAAATCATTGCTATCGTATAGTCACATCTAAGATTTATTGAATTTAATGATTAAAATTTATTTCCATGAAAAATTACAGTCTGCGTAACTGTGTTTGTTAATAATTTTTAAATACAAGATTGATTTATAATGTTTTCGAAATTGAGAAAAATACATCGGGCATTCTAAGCAAAACTTACCTATATCAATCTTTTTAAGGCACATCGACGAGAAGACTTTTATGCTCACATCACTGCTTCAAATAATGTATATTATTAAGACGAATTTGAATTTAACCATTGAAAATTTATTGAACATAACCTCATAAGAAACAAATTAATTAAGTTCTGCTTCAAAGATTTATTTTTAAATATATTTATTAAAGTGGAGGTATAGGAAACATAATTTACCCACTATTGCATTGTACAAATCGACATTGCAGAGTAAAATTACACAAATCTAACTTTTAGGTAGGAGGTTAGGAAGCATTTTATAAAAGAATTTGTAACTGGTAAATAAATAGAAAAAAATAATTGCTATCGTATAGTCTATCTAAAGAGTTTCAAAATTTAATGATTAAAATTTATTTCCAAATGAAAAATTTCACAGTCATGCGTAACTGTGTTTGTTAATAATTTAAATACAAGATTGATTTATAATGTTTTCGAAATTGAGAAAATTACATCGGGGCATTCTAAGCAAAACTTACCTATATCAATCTTTTTAAGGCACATCGACGAGAAGACTTTTATGCTCACATCACTGCTTCAAATAATGTATATTATTAAGACGAATTTATGAATTTAGCCATTGAAAATTTATTGAACATAACCTCATAAGAAACAAATTAATCAAGTGCTTCAAAGATTTATTTTTAAATATTGTTATTAAAGTGGATGTAGGAAACATAATTTACCTACTATTGCATTGTACAAATCGACATTGCAGAGTAAAATTACACAAATCTAACTTTTAGGTAGGAGGTTAGGAAGCATTTTATAAAAGAATTTGTAACTGGTAAATAAATAGAACAAAATAATTGCTATCGTAGTAGACCTAACGAGTTTAAGAATTTAATTAGGTAAATTTATCTCCAAATTTAAGTGCCCTTCAACAACGGAAGTTTTTTCATAATAAAATCCTTTTCAAATATTAAATTTTAAAACGTGTGAAAAAAAATAATATTATTAGAAAAAAAGCAACAAAAATCGGTATGTTGTAATGGTTGTTGTTGGTGTCTATTAATGGAGAATGTGAAACCTATGGTTCAACATGTGATACACATTCCTGTTTTGAATGAAAAACTTCACAGTCATGCGTTACTTCACGTCTTCACAAAAGACACTAGCCTGCGGTAACAAAAAACTACAAATATCAAATATTTTTTCTCTCTCACACACAATTCCCAAACAAGGCCTGCCCGTCAACCCCCTACAAACACCTCTAACACGAAAAAAAAATAAGGGCAATTCCACTTATTTTTTTAACAGCAAGGTGAAGTTTATTGCGCAATAAAAGGCCGAGGCATGCCTTTCAATATACTTATCTACCACCAATCAGTTGGACTTGATCAGCCGATTCGTTTTGGGGGTGCGCCCAGTTGGCATGGGCCTTGTGTATTAAAAAAAGGCCGAAGCTCAAAGGCATTGCCGGTTAGAAGCACGTCAAGAGGCCAAGATTAGAGGTCTGGCGCACAGCAAGGGGTCAGACTTCGCCTTGTGTGGGCCTGCTTGACTCTGCCCCCTCTTGAGTTTGAGAGGATCTTTCCATGGTTTCGAGGATGAGTATTGGGGATGGTTGAGAAAGGTGTGATTGCAGAACTGCCAGAAAGGAGGTTTCGAAAGAGACATAGATTTTGGCAGGGGCACGCGTTCTGGAAAAAAAAAACATTACAAGCGTAGAGTTGAACATTTTTCAATTTTCACAGTTGTCAGGGTTCCGATACAGCCTTCGAACGTTTACCAAGATGAACCCTCAGGCCCGGTACAGGTTTTAGTTCAAGGGAGGCCCGGATTTGAGGCGAGAACCTCCTTGCAATTTTGCCAACTATTGCTCAATATAGGCAAAATGCTAGGCAATAGTTGTATGTGTCATCACAAACCTATCTTTTATATATTTTGTTCATAAAAATGTTTCCATAACCCCTTTCAAATTCCGTTCAAACCGTTCTACTTTCAAAATTCTTTTTCAGCCTACTTTCGGGGTTTTTTTTAATTCGAAAGAATTATTGAATTAAATTTCTGTCCACCCGTCGGTCTGTTCATACCCCTTTGCAAATTCTGTACACTAATCAGTCAATTTTAAAATTTCTTTCTATTTATTTGAAAAGTACGTATGACTTCAGATAGAACTTTGATACTTTTTGTTCGTCTGCCTGCACGACCGTCGTTTTCAGTCCGTCGATGTATCCATGGACGGACTGAAAACGATGTCTTCCATTTAAATTCAAACCGTACGATTTTCTAAATAATATTTTGTTTGAAAGATAGAAAGAAGAATCATAGAACTATATTTTAAGTGTTTGTCCTTCTGTGTATGTGTCTGTCAGTCCGTACCCCCTTTTCAACTTCTGTCCTAAATGTCAGATATTCAAAATTCTATTTTGTTGGTATTGTTAGTAAGAGTTATTATACTTTTACCGTCAGTTTGTTTGTCAACAGAATATGAAAGTACTATGAGAATTTCCGTCAGAAAGTGACAGGAATTTAGGATATTAAAGGTGTTTCAAATGATTTAAATTCGTTTGAAAATTCATGGAACTATATTTTGTACTTTTTTACACAAAAAAAACAACATTTTACTATGCATAATTATTTCCAGGTGAATAAAATAATTAACAGCTAAATACATTTGGTATAGAACACTCAAGGTTAATCTCATCGTTTGTGAAAGTTTATTACATGCTTTACTAACTGAACTGTTTATTACATGATTAGGGTATTTATGAGAGTTCTGCCCCACAGGGTGCCCATAGGAACCCCTGTTAAACCATTTTCGCCCCTTATCCAAAAAACGGTGTTCCACTTCTAGCTCTATAGGAAACCATTGAAAACCATTCTGTTCTGGTTTTATCTTAAGATTGTGATAAGATAAAATCGACTTCGTACATTGTTAGTAAAATGTAACCAGAATTGTTTGTTCCTTCAGACCCCTTGGTCAAGGGGATGAAATGGACACACCAGGACCTGGCCCACTACCCGAGTTATTTTTTAAACGAATTTTTTACTAGTCATTAAACGGATGTTCAACTATACTAAAGGATGGTTTTTTTAAAAAAAATTATTGTTTAGTTTTTAATTTATAAATTTTTAAGTGAAACTACATATTTTTTACCTAAAAAAACATCACAAATGTTAAAAAGAAGATATAGTTATACTCAAATCCCTCCAGTGCTTTTTAGATACCAACTCCTTAAATACGTATAACAAATTTCAGGATGATACTTATAGTAGATTCTGAGAAAAAGGTACATCAACAATGAAAAAGTAATTTTGATATATAAGCGTTTAAAGTAAACAATGGTGGTTTCTTTCCTATAAAGCATGAATGGATTTTACCTAAACAAACATTTTTTAAAAATATATTAGAAATACTTCTAGTACTCAAAATTTGTATTGTAAGATATCGTTGTAAAGTTAAGATTTCATATTTTAAGAATGAATACTACAAGATGAAATACTAATGAGTCTTGATGAAATACTACATCATGAGTCTTGATGAAATACTACATCTTGAATATTCATAATGCTTTTAGTCTGTAGAAGCCCCTTAGGAAGAGGTATGTATGAAGCTGCTCCTAAGGGGTTGTATACGGAGGTGTTCACTTCAAGATGTAGTATTTCATCAATTATCCATCCAGAGCCTTGTCCCTCAAATTCGTTGAAAGGAGACAAAATCTATAAAGGAAAAAAATACTATAATTTTAGTAGCATTAACACTTGAGAGCATGTAGTTAAAAGGAAAAAAGAATGTCTTAATTTTAATAAATATTTAATCTGCACGACACGTTGTTTATTCCCGAGGCACGTATTCGAAGCATTTGTAACTCGTTTTGTTACCATTTATAGTTAAGAAATTTGAAGAAAGAAAAAACTTGTTTTAATTGTAAAAGTATTTTAATTAAATAATACTTTTACACACGTGTTTGAATGGGTTGCATAAAGATTTGAAAAAAAATATGTAGAGAACTTTAGGAGAATTAAGATTTTATACTGTAAACATTCACATTTTTGTATAGATAACCGGTGTTTTAAAATAGCTCAATAAAATGTCTCTTACCTTTTCATTTGCATTTTCGATGTTTGGTGTTTCTCCGGAAAGAGTCGTATCACAATTTGATCTAAAGAATGCAATGCATTCTTCATTTTCAGTTTCTGAAATTTTTCTATTAAATCTAACCTTCATATTTAGGTACCACTTGATACCATTACGGTCAATCAGTTCTGTTATAGCATTTATGAGGTCAGCATGGACACTTTGAAGAAAGGCTTGTGGGTTTTGACACTTTCTCACACACGGATGAAAGTATAGTGTTTCAAAATGTGTTTAAGCTTCTTTTTTTGACTTTTGGAGAGAGACGATTTTTCTTTCATTGCGTACTTTGTATTCATACGCGATAGGTAAAAAAATCGTCCGATAAGAGAAAAAATCCCCTTTAGCTGATAACAGACTAAAAGCACAAGTATATTATTGAAATTTTGTTGTTTAATCAGAAACCAGTGAAAAAAATCTTCTTAACTACGTATCCTTCCGTAAAACTTTGTATTCATACGCGAGAGGTTAAAAAAATAGTCCGATAAGAGTACAAATCCTCCTGATTAGCTGATAGTCAAATAGCAGAAAGTGTAGAATTGAAATTTCGTTATCTAATCAGGAAGCCAGTGAAAAAAATCTTCTTAACTACAATTATAATGATTTAATTATTTTTAAATAGTTCTTATCAGTAGGGGAAATTATTACAGATCACAATAAAAACTATTCACTTGCTTGAGGTAATAACACAAGTTATATGTTCCTCGAAAATAATCTAAACGTTGTAAAACCGATAAGGGCTAAATTCTTTAGACACTGAACCAAGTTTTAAAAACAAAATTCGTTGATGGTTTTGATTAAAGTTTAAAAAATAACTTGGGTAGTGGGCCAGGTCCTGGTGTGTCCATTTCATCCCCTTGACCAAGGGGTCTGAAGAAACAAACAATTCTGGTTACATTTTACTAACAATGTACGGAGACGACTTTATCTTATCACAATCTTATGATAAAACCAGAACAGAATGGCTTTCAATGGTTTCCTATTTACCTAGAAGTGGAACCCCGTTTAAGGGTTCCACTTCTAAGGGGCGAAAATGGTTTAACATGGTTTCCTATGGACACCCTGTGGGGCAGAACTCTCATAAATACCCTACTTACATGCTACTCAACTGAGTCATTACCAAAAGTAATAATTGTAGCACAATTGAACAGCTGACAAAAAAGTGGGAACGTTAAATAGTACGGAAATGCTGTTTCGCTTTCGCTGAAAAAAAATAAATGCTTCCTCAACATCTGCTTTCAAAAGGTAATATCTTTATTAAATCGAACAATGCTATATATTGCATCTTCTGCTGTTCACAAACAGCTAGATAAAGACTTTCGGCAACGGAAAACAGTTAGTAATAATTTCTTTTCCACTAGGTCTGGGCTCATAAGAGTTAATAGTGTTTGCACTATACTTATTGAAGCATGCAAGGTAATTTTCTCAAGAACAAAGGCCCGAAAAAAATACTATTAAACCATACTGGCTTGCAGTAGAAAAACGATTAAATAAGACTTTAGATTAGTCTGCCAGTGAATTCTTCCCTTTCAAAGAAATGCTATGTTACTATAACAAAAATTAATGAGGCTTCATGAGCTTTCGTATGTAAATATCTTGTTTGATAAATAATAATATTATAGTGGAAAGTTAAGTGATAATAAATCTAGAAAATTTGTCCGTCTATAAGTATTCCAAACCATTTTAAAAAAAGGTACGAGTTAAATAACAATGACGAGATCAAAAAGCTACTTAGTAAATATCAAATCATTCATACATATGATACTATTCATTTTACGAATACAGTCCAAGCTTGCTAAACTGATGCAATAGCAGCAAAAGTAACGTCGTAATGACAAGAGCTGCGGATAATCAATTATGTATCGAATAATCAATTGGTTGGCACTGAATGCGTAAAGTGCGTGAAATGTAGATGATGCCTCGGAGTCTTTCCTAAATGTTTGATTTGTTTCTGATCTCCTAAAAATAATTACAGTTTCTTTTTTATTTAAAAAAACATATTTATTAAAATAATAATAGTACGGAAATGCTATAAAATCATTTAAAATCCGTTGTCGCAGTTCCAAGTAGGGCTTCTACCGACTCACGACATCATGACTTGTTTAATGGTAAATAACCTCGAACCATTGCTTGCACAGACGCTCTAGTTCATGAATAAAATATAAATCAAGACATTCGGTCTATCAAAAGGGACTTCGGATTAACAATATATAGCTTTGAATTATACATTATATACTATAGTGGAAATTTAAGCGATAATAAATCTAGAAAATGTGTCCGTCCATAAGTATTCCAAACCATTTAAAAAATTATGAGTTAAGTAACAATGACGAGATCAAAAAGCTACTTGGTAAATATCAAATCAATCATACATATGATACTATTGATTTTACGAATACATAGTCCAAGCTTGTTAAACTGATGAAATAGCAGAAAAAGTAACGTCGTAATGACAAGAGCTGCGGATAATCAATTGGTTGGCACTGAACTACATCGCATTCAGTGGTTTAGGGTGTAAGTAAAGTGCGTGAAATGTAGATGATGCCTCGGAGTCTTTCCTAAATGTTTGATTTGTTTCTGCTCTCCCAAAAATAATTACAGTTTCTTTTTTTATTAAAAAAACATATTTATTAAAATAATAATAATACGGAAATGCTATAAAATCATTTAAATGTCGTTGTCGCAGTTTAAAGTAAGGCTTTTACCAACTCACGACATCATGACTTGTTTAATGGTAAATAACCTCGAACCATTGCTTGCAAAGACGCTCTAGTTCGTGAATAAAATATAAAAATCAAGACATTCGGTCTACCGATAGGAACTTCGGATTAACAATATATAGCTTTGAATTATACATTATATATTGCGTGTGCATTATATTATTATCACCGGCATTTTATAACTCAACCTCATGTACCAGTCATGTTCTCAGTCCATATTAACACAGTTTATTGTTATTAGCAAACTTTTTTTAAACAGTCCTGGAATCGATTATGTGCGAAATTCTAATATTAAAGAAGCTGGAGACAGTTTGCTCTATTTCTAGGAACATATTTATTTCAAGGCAGTAAGTGACGTCTAGTAATAAGAAAGGGAGGGGTGATACATGTAATCCTGAAAAGCGACTTCCCGGATTTGATTTCCGGACCAAATGACCCGGAGATCATTCCTTTTGCCGGACAGTCCCCATAACTCACAGGCGAAACGGTCTTAGTAAAAGTGAATATCTAAATGTAAAAACTGAGCCAAGTTCATTGGAGAATTTCCCGTTACGTTTCTTTCTTTCAACATGTTAGTGAAAGAAGAGGCTTGTATGGTAATCTTCCTGTGGAACTAAACTCTTTTTGTATTTAAAGAAGGTCAATTTCGTATTTTTATATCGTTCAGTAAAAAAGGAATGTGAGCAAAGAAATGGCGCTGAATAATTTTATGGGTGTTTAGGATTTGAATGATATGATGTATATAAATTAAATCCAAGCCATATATAACGGTTTGAGCTATAAAAAACTTAATTCAATAGCGGGACAGGTCACAGGGGACCCTGCTTATAGACCCCATTTCAGCGCACAAGACTGGAGACAATGAGTTGCTGCCTTGCAGTAGATGTTACAGTAAGTTGATCAAACTGAAGCGAAACATCATTGTTTAATTCCCAAGTAAGTTAGATTGTTCCTCATTTTATCAAAGCTGTTTTATACTACCCTTTAAAAAAATTCTACCCCTTTTTTTAAACTTTAAGATACTAACGTTAAAATCTTGCATGCAAACTTAAAGAATTTTTTACACGTTATTATAAAAAATTATGCATTTAAACCTCGTACGCGTATTAAACATTTTAAAACACGAGGAAATTATTTTTCTCGCTTTGTTTCTTGCTCATCAAGTAAACATTTTAGCTTCGTTTTAAAAAGTTTTTTACGCTCTTCTTGCATAAATAACTATTATCGAACCTAATTTGATTATAAAATTCTACAACAATCATGTTTTTAATTTATTATTTCAATATAGATCCTATATTATATCAATTGTTAGTATGAATAAAATAGTGAATTGTTCTACGCATCACTGCTTTACCATTCAGTTGTCCTCTCCATATCATTTATCTATCATCGCCAAATATTCACCAAAAATAAAACTCACGAATTAAGCAGCACTCTAGAGGCAATATGCAGCGATTCTTTGAGATTTTCAACGATAGTCCTTTTAAGAAGTTAGACAAGTTTTTCGACGCAAAACTGCATACGGAAGACGGTGTGACATTTCAAGTCCACAGAATGCAGCTGGCCTTAAAGAACATCTACTTCAAGTCTATGTATTGCGGAAACTTTTCGAACAGCACTGATGTCCTCATGAAATCCATCGATGGAGACACTTTGGGGCATGTCCTGTGCTACTTTTACACCAACGAAGTGGTCTTAAGTCGGGAAAATGTCATTGATTTATGGATTGCGTCGGACTATTTTCTGGCCGATTCCTTGAAACAATTGTGCAGAGATTTCGTCTTACAAGAACTAGATGAAGACAACTGCCTTGGAGTCTTTATGACAGTGTGGAACATCGAAGGACTAGGCCTTGTCGAGGAATGCTTCAGATATCTCATTGTCCACTTTCAAAATGCCATCTTGAATTGTTCCTCAGATTCCTCAGAAAGGTCAAAATGGGACATTTTGAAGGAATTACCTTTCGAGGCATTGAAAAAAGTTTTGAGAAACAAAAGCCTCAATGTCCGAGATGAAAGAATGGTATTGGATATTATATTGACTTGGTATGAAGGGGACTATCGCAATAGACATCAGCGTATTACGGAACTGTTAGAGTGCTTGTGTATGGAAGACTTAGATGAGATATCGTCAATGGAAATACAAGAAAAAGTCTTACACCATAATTTTTTCAATAATGAATCTAAAATGTCACATAGCTTATTGGACAATTTCGCATGTGGATCAAGAGTTCCAAAAAATCTATACTTCGTGGCACATCACAGCATGTCCAACAACAGCTTCTATTTGGATCTTTATCTCACCTTTGATGACAGATTGGATGTTTGGCAAAAATTGGAAACAAACATAGCTTTGTGCCCCGACTTCATTGTTCAAATTGGCTTCAACATCTACATGTTTGACGCTTGGGAAAACAGAACTATAGTCTTCAATTTATTGGATTGCAGCAGGAGTCCCATGCCTCCCCTTTTTATCAACCGTTCCAGATACAGCGTCGTTTCAGTTTTGGATCAAATTTATGTGCTAGGGGGTGCCATGGCCGATTTCGAAGAAACAGACATCATCGAACGTTTCGATCCAGTCACCAACGAGTGGCACATTATCCCTCAAATGCATCCCATGATCCTGACAGACGTTGTCACCATGAAAAACTGCATCTACGCTATTGGCGACATTTTCTTACAACACAACCAATCTATGATGATGCAGGTCTTCAACCCGATGTCCGATGAGTGGCATGTCGTCGAAGCACCTAAGCACCTACGTCACGACTTCACGGCTGTCGTCTACAAAGAAAAGTTGTACATCATAGGCGGGGAAGGCCAAGATTGGAGATTACGAACAGTAGAAGAATACGAACCAGAAGAAGACACATGGAGAACTTTACCCGATTTACCATTTGGCTATATTTTACCGAAGGCGATAGAGCTTGGGGACCTTCTGGTTGTGTACGAAAACAATCTTGAGAACAGACAATTTGGTAGTACTTCATCCCCGGTGTTCTTTGACGTAGAAAACGAAAATTGGAACATCATAGACGAATCTTCACCGCTGTTTAACGTACACCTGTACCAGTTCTGTAATATTAGCCAAACAGACATCGTAAAAGGACTCGTAAGGAATAACAGACTTTCAGATGCTGAGTGGGTTTCCAGCCATCTTGCGTAAAAATATATTTCTTATTCGTTAAACTATACTAAATTTAAATAGAGTTGTGGAAATATTTCATTTCAGGTGTTTATAGACTATGTAAAATTTTGAGTTTGAATTTGAATGCTCTAATCATATTCACCCAAGGAGTTTTGAATGCAATTTTCTATTTATAGACAATGTAAAATTTTATTTGAGTTTGAATTTGTATACTCTAATCATATCAATTACAGAAATAAAAGATAAGACCGATGTTTTTTTATTTATTATTGTATCTAAAGGTTATTATTTGAATGAATATGTTTTTTTCCCCAAATGGTCTGCTTGATTGGCGACGAATAAGTATGTAACAGTTTATATTTTGTTATGTGCGACCTAACCTGAAACCTAAGTTACATCAAAGAAAAAAGCAAACACATTATAAAAAGTACTGTGTTAAGTATAATAATACTTGAATAAAGTAATTCCAGTAGTTAATTACTAAGCAATCAGAATTCAAGCTTTAATCTCCTAGTCAATAGTAATATGCAGTCTCAAAATGGTGATTCTGCTACTGGGTATAAATGGGTTAACGAAAACACATCATTCCTACTCAGGAAAAAATATATATATAATTCTAAAAGCAAATAATCTTCACAGGCGGTCTCGAACCACTCGTGCAATCAAACAAAAAATAAATATCAACAAAAAAAAAATTGTCTTCCTATTGTGTACAAAGCATCATCCAAGCGGAAAATGAACTTCGTATACCGAAACGGACAGACTAAAAGAAATGGTAGAATTTCCCAACAATTGAAGGTTTTGTCAAATACTAAAAATCATTGAAATACAATAAAACAAACTTGTATACCAATGCAATGTTATATGTTATCAAAATTTGGATGTGTGCTTTGATCTTTTATGTAAATTTCCTATCAAGGTTTATATCACATTCGTGAGGTTGTGTGTACGTTGCACGTAATTTGCATTCAAGGCAAATGCATTTTAGATAGCATTGGACATACTAAATTTAAAAATAGCAGATTTTTTGTAAATTTTATTTTGAAATTGTTTTATGACACATAGAAACAAGTTTGACAAAATTAGACAGAACTTAAATTTTTAAAGCAAAATTTATTAACAAAACAATTCAAATGTTTCAGGTGGAACAGGTAAAAACGAAATTTTTGTAGAATTTTGTTAAAACGGAATATGTTTTTGATTACTTTATACATTTTAGATTGTAGTATTAAAACATAGTAACAAAAAATTTAATTTCTTCCGCTTTATTATGAATAGTATTAGAAAATCCTTTTTAACACGAATATTATCTCTATATTTTACTAGTTATTATGTGAAACCTTGATTAATTTCACAAATTAGCACACTACTAGCCTCTCACACATGCTATAAATGGCAACAACAAATTCACATGAAAGACCTGCCTTAACAATTTGAAACAAAGATAATCTTTATTTTTCATCACTTGACCGCGGTTCTAAATTGCTAAGCCATTTTTAGTCTTCGACAACGAACAACCGAATGTTATAATTTTCAGAAAATAATTTGTCCTTTTCTTTATCAAGAACATTCTATCCGCCCTGATGGTCACCAATGTCTTTGAAACCCAGCGTGAAACTGTCGTTATTGTCTCATTTACAGTTCATTCCACATTTACGAGGTGATATTGTTTCTGGATGGCTTCCATAGTTCCGTTCTGGCGATATTTATGGCAAGATTGTGCACCTCGTGTTATGCCTTTGTTGTAAGCAAGAGTTGGAAACAATGAGCGTTTATGGCTTGATGGGCTTGTCAAAGCGCTCTGCATTTTCAAAAGAAATAAGGTTTTCAATTTATATAAAGGAAGATATAAATACGTAGTTGAATGGCTGTAAAAAATATTATTTATTGTTAGTTGTTAGCGATATAAAACTTATTTCGGAATACATAAAAGAAATAAACTATTTTTTTTTAAGTTTCAGCGATAACAATTCTAGTTAATGTTTTCAACAAAATGGATAAGAAGTATGTGTTATGGAAATGGTATCATCAAATTGGAAAAAAAAAAATAGTAACAATGAACTCAGACGATAGTTTTAACAATCTACTATTTTGTATATAATTTAATATTTTGACATAAAGTAATAAAATAGTGACTTTAAAGCAGGGTTGTTAAAAACAAGGGTTTTTTCTTGAAAAACCCAACCCACTTGGGTTTTAGGGATTTTTCATAATTATAAAACTGATAATTCCATATACTTGTTCTATAACAGTACATTTAAATTTATAACTATATTGTCTAGTTTGTTTGTGTATGTGTAAAATTAGATAACCCGGAATAATGCAACTATGGAAATTTAAATTCTAATTTTAAAAAAATTATTAATTAAATATAATTGTTAAATAATTAATATATATTTAAATTTGTAAATGTATTTTTAAAATTGAAGGTACAAAAATGTAAAAGTATATTAATAATAAAATTAACAAAAAATTATATGAAATTTTTTATTTTTGTTTGTATAAAAAGTTTCAAATTTTTTAAAATTTCAGCAAAGGCAACTTTAAGTTCAATTGCCCACTTAGATTTTTGAAGGGTGTTTTCAAGTGGTTAATTTTGAAAAAACCCACCCGCGTTTTTTCGGGTCGGGTAAAATCATAACAACCCTGCTTTAAAGTATAATTGACATTAAAACATGCAAAACTAATTTTTATTTTTTAATAGAAACTACCAAAGAGTAACCTTTGATGAATATAATTGTTTAAAATAAAAACAAACAACCAAAACTCCAAAAAAATCTACATTACCTTTATCAGAGACATTTTAATTCATTACATTGCATTGAAGAAAGTTGCAAACAATTGCAATTTTTATTTACGATTTTTTTTAATTACAAACTTAAGCTTTCAGTCAAGCATTTAAATAATAATTCTTTAAGGTCATGTGACAACCGCCGACGTTTTAACAAGATGCTTTTCACATTTTCTTTATAATTCGTTATAATGTATGCTATGTTATAGCAAGTATAACGCATAAAAATAAGTATAGAACTAAGACTAACGTTCCTAAATTGGACACTCACAGAATTCCCATAAATATGTCCAATTATTTATAACATTGACTATCAAACTACTGACGTTTCAATATTACTACTGCTAAGTTAAATAAAATATAGTTAGATGCGATTTTCTCAAAATGTTCACTTTTTACTTCAACATGTAAAAATAAATTATGTTTAGGTATTCGAACGATGTTCAAGGGTTTCTTGATATTTTAAACGAGAATCGTCTTTATTTTCTGTTTCAAATAAGCCATTGTCAGTGTTTCGAACAACCATATTTAACCAGAAGTTTATAACCAATCCATCAAAGAAAAAGTAACAATCCATAATAATTTTTCCATTTGAATCCATTAATAATTATAGGAAATAGTTTACTTCCTCATTAATGAATGTGTTCTTTAATTATCAATAACAGTCTAACTTCGATCTCCAATAATTTGTATTTGCTGCATATCTACAATCTGAAGTAATAAACCCAATAGTTGCAGTCGGGTCATCAGAATAAATTTTACCAGATAAATAAAGCAAAAGATAGTTTTTTTAAATTATGTTTTTGCTAAATAATAAGTTAGTTCATTTCAAATGGATGTATTCCATATATTCCGAGCCAGTGGCTTCCAGTTAATGGGCACAATTTACTTGTGTCCTGTCACCAAAGACAGTTGCTATGGTTGGTGTAATTTATTTCTATAAGAAATAAACTTGAGGAGAATGAAATTTGGTGAAACCAAAGTGGATTTTATGGAAATAAATAAAATGTCTGGGGAACTTAAATGGCTAAAATAGATGAGACATTCGTAATTTGTCTGCTATAAATGGAGTTCAATGACTGGTAAATGGAAAACAAACTGAGAATTAAATTTTTATCAAAGATTTCATTTTTACTGGCTAGGTTGAATTTGACAATATATCCCTACACAAAAGAAACTGTATGCAATAAAAAATTATGGCTGCACATGAAATTCATTTGTGTCATTCAATAGGAGTTCGAAAATGTTTATATTTTTTTATTAAAAAATATGGTTTAAAAAATTTTAAAAATGGGAAATTTATCGAAAACAAGTTCATGAAATGAATAGAATTAAAATAGTTTGACAAACTAATGATAAAATATGTTAAAATATTTGTCAATTAAAGCAATAATTATAAGTGTAAAAGTGTATTTATGCAAGAAATTCATATAAAATATGTGTATAAGAATTAAGAATAAATCTTTCATTTTTTACTAATGTGCATAAATTATAAGTTCTAATAATAACAAACAAAAAACCATTAGTTTTTAATTTGAATTAGAATTAATTTTATATAATCTTTTAAAAGTAAAGCGTTTTGCTGTGAAGAATGCTCATGAAACCACACCCCGTCCATAACATTCAGAAGTTTAATATATGAGGTTAACTATCTTTCATATTAAAATTTACTGATAAGTGTATAAATAAGTCTATAAAATAATTTAAATATTTATGTAATTACTGTAGAAAAAAGTAAAGTCTTTTCCCATATCATTTGGTTTTTTTTTATCATCCTCTCTAATAGATTTCAATGTAAACAGAGCGGTTTACTTATCAGACGCGGCATGTTTTCCGTTGTATTTGACATTCAACTCCTCTCATATCTTGTCATCTCAAACGAGCGGCTTCTTTCATGTCTTATCACCAATGCGCATATTCTCAAAGAAAAGGCCGGCATTAAATCCTCACGCCCCCGCAAAATATCACCGAGTTAGTTTGACAAAGATTTTAACTCAAACAATGTGAGTGTTAAAGGGTTTTATAATAATAAATGTTGGGAGTTGTAGTGTTAAATATCTGTTAGAATATAACTAACGACAGGAACTCTTCTAAAGTAATAGAATAAATTTTGTTTATGGAAAAAGATATGTCCTATCACTAATGCACATATTCTCAAAGGAAGGCTGCCAATACAATTTAAATAAAAAAATAGGCTTAAAAATACGTTTTGTAAGATTACATTTAGTTTTATTTTAAATGCCTGTTGAAGTATAATAATTACTGACATGAACGCTTCTAAAGTAATTGAATTAATTTTGTTTATGAAGAAAGATATACACTCTTAAAACTAACGAGCGGTTTTAACTCAGTCTGAGTTAATTTCCACTCCTTTCCGTGCCGAAAATGCACTTCCCCTACAGGAGTGGATTTCACTCTTTTTGCGGAGTGGGTAAAGGAAATAAAAGAAAACAATCTACGTCCTACACTCTTTAAACGAGCGGTTTTAACTCAGTCTGAGTTAATTTTCACTCCTTTCCGGTGCCGAAAATGCACTTCCCCTATAGGAGTGGATTTCACTATTTTGTTTTAAGAGTGTATCTTATCACTAATGCACATATTCTCAAAGGAAGGCTGCCAATACAATTTAAATAAATAATAGGCTTAAAAATACGTTTTGTAAGATTACATTTAGTTTTTATTTTAAATGCCTGTTGAAGTATAACAATTATTGACAAGAATACCCCTGATGCAATGGAATTTCGTTTTGTAAACATGAATGTCTTACTTTTGCGCATATTCCCAAAGAAAAGGCCGCCTATATGTTCGTCTGACAAAACTGTAACTTAAACAATTTGAGTAAAATGGTTTGAAAATAAAAACTCGTTTATTTCCCTCGTAATTTTTTTTGTTTAGTAAAATAAGCTCTCTCCAATAATGCGCATTTTCTGGGGGGGGGGGGGGGAGAAGGATATAGCAATAGAATAGAGTTCTGATGGAGTAAGGCAAAAAGTGCAAATAGATTTCCTCTGAACGTAAACGGACAGCACTGTGGACTTGGTCATGTGAAATGTGGATAAATCGGGACGTTGCTATTATCTATGGTTGAATTTCGACGTTATTTCATTACTCCGCTATTCTAATGCTGCAGTATTTCATGCAAATACAAATTCCATTGCCCCACAAGTGCTCATTACAAGTATCACGTCAATTTAACCATTTGATCTCATTTTATAACAGTTTTAATTTTTTCACTTTAATTAAAAGTTCCCGGTTTCATGGAGAAGGGCATATTTTTATATCTACGTATCACTACCAAACAGTTTACAATTAAAAAGAAAACAATTTTAATGGTGTAGTTTGTTTATAAATAGTACAATATTTTTTTTGGTCAAAAATAGTCACTTATAATGTTGTAAAACTAAAGTAGCGATTTAACGTATACGTCACCCAAACGTCTAAGGGCGAAGTGCGAAGTGGAGTAAGTCCAATTCCAGTTAATTGCAGCTAATACCTGGAAATATTTTCAGACTATCTACTAGAATGTACAGAAAAAAATAATAATTCATAAAATTTTGAGAATTTCGTAAATTGAATATTATTCAAGGCACACAGCAAATAAAAAATAAAAGATAATGTTGATTGAAGCAACTTTGGTCTTTTAAGAATGGAGCATAAAATTCTATTTCTTATTTTCTAATTGCCAATTCTATTATACTTTTAGTCAAAATTGTGTAGAATCTGATTGAGAAATACAAACTGAAATTATTCTTAAAGAGAAGCTAGCTATAACAAACCAAAGCTTAAGCCTGTTGCCTAAATCAATGACAAAAAATAAGGAATAATTTAATGAAATGTACCGACAAGAAATAATGCACACGCTAGGGTCCGTTCGTGCTAATTTTATGGAAGATTAAACTACATTATGAACTTATATCACTTTGACACTGAAGTGTCATTAACAGAACACTCCCCACATATTACTTTCATAATTCCAAGCTTTTTTTCAGCGTGAAATCAGTAGAAGCACTGCAAATAGAACAAACACTTGACAAAAAAATCCGCCGCCATTCCGTTGGAGCGATCTTATCTCAACATGTTTTCGGCTTTTCATCAAAAGCGGAATTTTGATTTGTTTGATTGTCTGCTCGAAATGGAGAATTTGATTATTATCAAAATGAATGTCGTTTGAGTTAGTGAATTACTGTTATTTAACGCGTACTTTTCGGTGCCCTAAAGATTTCTATAGCTATCTACTTAGCAATTGATGTTGGTAAAATTCATATTTATTGTCGAAACATGTATAATTTGTTAAAGTAATGAACTTAATCAGTTGATGTTAAAGAGAAATCTGTCCCAATTTAAGTAAATAATGAGAATGTATTTGATGTATTTGGAGCAATAATTTGGTCCAACAACAGCCCTAATTTGGTGGATGGTATGTACTAAATATAACATTTGACCAAGAAATGCATTTTAAAATTATTTTAATGAAATTATAATGTTACACTTTATTAAAATATACTGCCCCGAACTAAAATAGTATTATAATAATGGACAATTTCTGATACTAAAACTGTCTTAACATATGTCCACAGCCCCTACACTAGTGCTTCAAATAAATATCCACTAGAAGACTTCGGCTGCGAAGCACATATACACAAATCAGAGTTGTTGATCCACTCATATACTTACTACATTTATAGGTCATGGAAATAAAACGCTTATTGAATGCATCGTTTAGAAGATCTTAATAAAACAAACATATAGAAACGATAATGATTGTTTTAGGACAAATAGTTGCAAAGAGATAAAAAAAATATATATAACAAAATAGGTGACAAAGTTGAAAAGAAAACTTTGTATCCGTTATTTACTACTTGGGACAAGTGTGTATACGAAATTGCAATGACTTTGTGATTTGTCTTATGATTTAAATCGTGGTAACATTAACTTAGGACTATTCAATGCAATTTGATGTCATGAAAGTATGTTCCACTTCTTCTCTCAGATTAAAACAAAATCTCCTAAACATCCCTAAAAAAATATCTATCCTTCCCCCAACATTACCCCGGAGGCTGTTTTTACCCCCCTCCCCGATCTCTCCCCCCTCATCATTATGGGAGTACATTTAAGTCACAGCGTGGGAGGAAGGTTTGATTGGTAAGAAACAGAAGACAGTCACTGATCATCACTGATGTGGGTACTGACGAACTGATGGAGCAGGGGGGAATATGTTTGCTGTATTTCCCGCCAGAAGCCAAGTTACCAGTTTTGATCAAACATCGTAATTTGAAACATTCCTGGTTTATGGTTATATAAACATTGGGCCAAATGAATATTAGCCTGAAAATGGATATTGAATAAATAAAAAAAATTATGTCTGGCTTGAAGACTAATCGGAATATGGTATAGCGTTTATTGTGTTATGGTATGGTTCTAACAATAATACAGATGTACCCATTTAAAAATGCTATAATGAAGTACAATTTTAGAAAGAAAAATCTTCTTTTTGATTTTAATCAATATGAATTATATTCGTAGTGACAGGTGCTGACATCAAAAAGATAAAATCAAGTGGGTAGATTACAATGATTAAGTTGAATACTTTTGACATTCAGTTTGTACAACTTTTATTGGGTTAAGCTTCAAACAATAATAAAGAAATGAATGCTAAAATAAATTACAATTTTCGAAAATAATCTTTTTTATTGTAATCTATAGGAATGATAGTTGTAGTGACAGGTACTAACATCAAAAAAGATTAAATCAAGTGGGCAGATTACTTTGAATACTTTCAACATTGAATTTCAAACATCAGAAGCATTTACTGTTGAATAGGGGTATAACTTAGGAAGAAAAACACCATTTGAGAAAGCGCATGTTCCTAAAACAAAGTACACAACACAATTAAAAAGAAGAAAAAAAAACTTTTACACAAAATTTAAAACCTTCATTCTTCTAAAATCTTAAACCTATCCTTATTTTACGATTCCCGCAAATTCTGTAAATTATTCGGCGAAATTCATGAAAACTTGGCGATATCAAAGCTCTTTTCTCCCCCTTAAAATCCTACACACAAATTGCAATTGATGGGGTGGTGAAATAAGATTACTTTCCCTTCTGCATAGGAAACGAGCGACAGAACCAAGAATGGGTTTATTATTTAAATTTCAGATTAGGAAACGTGACATGTGACAACGTCTTTATATCGTCATCAGAATCCCCTGCTATGTTCCACTAGAACAACTGTGACTACTCATACATAAAGTTGCATCCGAATTTTCAGATGTAATACTGAGTTGATGTCATTTGTTTTTTTTTTACTTGAAAAGAGTTACGGATCCAGAAAAAGGGGGCTTTGAAATCGTGTTGTTGACATCTGCAGAAGAAACTGAAGAATAGTAGTGTCAGCTGAATGTCAAATTAAAGCTGCATATTACATTTGTAATATTTTTGCCAACTGAGAATATATTTTTTCGAAATATACGTTAATTTAAATAGCGAAATGGTCTCTGTTTAAAACGGATGAAGTAAAACCTAAGTTTGTTCTGCATTACAGTATTTTTTAAGAGAAAATTGTCATATATATATATATATATATATATATATATATATATATATATATATATATATATTATATATATATATATATATATATATATATATATATATATAATATATATAATATATATATAATATATAATATATATATATATATAATATATATATATATATATATATATATATATATATATTATATATATATATATATATATATATATATAAATATATAATATATATATATATTATATATATATATATATATATATTATATATATATATATATATATATATATAATATATATATATATATATATATATATATATATATATATATATATATATATATATATTATATATATTATATTATATATTATTATATATATATATATTATATTTTTAAATCATATCAAACTTAAAATTATAATTTTATTTTTCAGAAGTATAATTTTTTATGAAAATATGTTTCCATTAAATATGCCTAACAGTTGTTTGGTGATGAATTATCCCCCTTTAACGAAAATCAACCCATTCTACTCATATTCAATGATAGGTATTTTAACCACAATAATCGCCGAGGTTATTATCAGCGCCGTACCTTAACACGAGACACGCCCTAAGCAGGGGCGGCCAAAATCCATTTAAGAGCACAATTTTTTACCTGCCCTAATCGTTAACGCCCTTCTTATCACCAAAGTGCAGTCATTCTGGGCAATCATTAACTTTTAAATTGGAAAATTATCGAAACACAAGCATCTGCGGTTGAAAGATTTGGTGGACCCTTGGCAATGGCTGATTTGTGATAATTGTGACCGCTTCATTTGGTATCAATGAAATAAAAGAAAATTCAGTTACCTAGGAGTAGGAACTGCAATTAGGGCCATTGAAAAGGAAATTGTTATAAAGGTTTTCTAATAATGTGGGCGGTTATTGGGCTGTAATGGTCTGTCTTCGCATTTCGTGGAGATAATATATATTTTTAGTGAAACATGGTTCAGATTGAATTCGGTAATTCCTGTCGTCATGATCTCTTCAACAACAGCCCTTAAATGCTTCGTTGAGAATTCAATATGCAGTTTAAATCTTAATCTAAGGTCAAAACACCTTCTGAAATTGTTTTATACTATATAGTCAGTCTAAGTCTACAGAGATTTAACATACGCTGAAATAAGTCAAACGTCATTATGTGAACCTCAGGAAATATAGCATACAGATGGTTAATAAACCTTTCCAATTGCAACAAACATATCGCAACTTTTCTCTGTAAAAATAATTATTTAAGTAATCATCCACTTTATAGATTTTATCGTAATTGTAATCTTTTTAGTAATGAACTTGACTTATTTTCAACTTTTAATGATTTTAAAAAAGAATGTCTACGGATTTTATGCAATTGAATGTCTGTCCTTTTCCCCATCACTGTAATTGGGTTGTAACCTGTTGTGTGTGTGTTTTCTAAAAAAACTTTTTTTAGTCAGAATTTCATTATTGTGGGGTTCGATTTTTCATATTTTATGGCAGCAGTTACATACATTATAGGTGATAAGTGCTAAAGCTATGTAGGTGTACGTGTTTCATGAAAGAAATGGCCTATTGTCTTCTACTGTCTATAATCTACT
Source organism: Oedothorax gibbosus (assembly GCA_019343175.1). Taxonomy (NCBI): domain Eukaryota; kingdom Metazoa; phylum Arthropoda; class Arachnida; order Araneae; family Linyphiidae; genus Oedothorax; species Oedothorax gibbosus. The sequence goes on along the minus strand of JAFNEN010000709.1, from coordinate 124,824 downwards.
CTGAAACTAATATTTTTGAAGTATAACTAACAAACAGGTCAAAAGATTTCATGAATACCTAACTTTAGGTATTCTCCACCAGTAACATTCAATATTCGATTCATCAATATATATATGACTTTATGGCGAAGGGGTCGCCGAGTTAACCCCTCGTCAGGCTCGTTTGCAACTGTTCTGTATTAATCATGTAGATGAGTGTTCAATGAATACGCTGGCTAGAAGTAAAAACATTTATTTAATTAACATTAGTAAATAACACGAGTGTAAAAATAATTAAGTTAACATAAAATGAACAATAATTAGCGGCTGCGACGCTCGATCAACGAGCGATCTCGGGCCGGCAGCGTTGCCAAAGAGAAGAGAGAGTTCGTAAGCACAAGCAATCGGTTGGTTGGTTGGTGGACATATATTTTCAGGCTTGTGTGCTTGGTCACAAAGACCCGCTTATAAACCATCGTCAAGAAGGACAGACACGACATACACACACATATAAGACAGATGCTGCCATCTATCGCCACCTCCACAATTTAGACATGTCCCTGAAGGGGGGGGGGAATAGTCTCCAGGGACCTGCACCCGTGGGAAACTGCGCAATGACCGCCAACAGGACTTTCGGACCCAATAGATTGAACGAGTACGTACTCCGCATATACTCGACAAACACAAACATCCATGCCTTACCGGGATTCGAAACCGGACCCAGAGGATCCAAAGGCTAGCTCCCTAACCGTTGCGCCGCCGGGTCGGCGCAGCAGTCAGTTTTTATACGTCCAGTACCGGTGTTGCTACATAAAGCTAATAAACGTGGTTGGAAGATGTTGTCGAACAAACACTGCATTTACAAGTAGCGCAATGCCGCCGCAGTTTAGTTTAGTTTGAATTATAGTCGCACTAGTCGCACGAGACGTAGTTCATCACTGCTTCATTCCGGAACCATGTGTTTCGGAGATGGTGGTATGCCGGTAAGCTCACTCACTAGACATTGTAATAATGACTACACAAGGGCTATGGCGACGGCCTCGTATGCCGCCACAACAACTTTTATAAATTATATATTTTATAACGTAAGTTACTCATTCTTTTACTTTTTCTCATTGGCGAAATATTTTTCAGTATTTCACAATGCTAAATTTAATCAGGTTTCAAAACTTTCTTACATAAATATTATTATTTTAATAACTGTTTAATTTACAAGGATGTAATTGTATTACAATTTAAAATTATGTGATTGTATTTTTCCTACCAACTTTTACCCCGTAACGATCGGATAATTTTCAAGAAAATTGTCAGAAAAGTGCCTGTTTTCTTTCATCCTTGAAAGTTATACAAAAATATGCGTCTGAACAATATATCTATTCATTTTTTACTTTTCATTTGTTATTAGCTTTTAATTAAAAAATTTAAATATCTAGAAAAAGCCAACGACCCTACTCAGTCATTTTTACGGGAGCGATAAGGAATGGGTTAAACTGTTAAACAAGTCGAACACAGTTATTTTTTTTTACATCGTAGATTATGTTTTGGCATTTAGACATTTAAGACCCCACTTAATAAAGTATCAGCACCTTTCTCATTTTTGTTAGTCCAATAATAAAACAAAAAAAATATATGTGAATCGTTTTGTTCTGTCAATAAAAATAAAATTCGTACACGATGCAAACAAAATTCGAATTCAATTTTAATTAAAGTAAAAACTTTAAAAAACTTATTCTAATCCTTATAGATAATTATCCTTTGTTTAAACTTAATATCACCTTCAAATATGGGACAAGAATTTGCTTTTTAAATTGCCAGTTTCTTCAAAGGCATTGTTTATTTCACTCTATTTAGATATATAATGATAAACTTTGTTGAATATGAAGTATTTAATAAGATTTTGAACATTAGATAAATAAAAAGCGACGGAACTGCAACTAAGCTTTTAGCAAAATTTAAAAAAAAACATTTGGAAAAGTTTCGAGATTTAGAAAATAAAAAATTAGTTCGGAAGATATTTTCCCACACATAATTTCAAATGTGATGTTAATAATTGGCTATGGTTTTCAAAAACCAATGGAAAACTTTTTTCAACAGCTTAAAGATGACAATAACAATCGCAAATGCAATTATAGAGTGGAATTGCAAAGCCTTTAACTATAAGGTTTCTCATAGAAGTTACGGATGTTCATTTCAGTAAGAAATAATTATGTGCCAAAGGGGAGGATGAAAAAAGGATGTCTAAAATTAAAATTTTAGTGTGAATATTTTTATTCCTACTACTGTTCTATTTTTTGAAGTTTATTATTTTTTGAGAAAAACTTAAATTTTCTTTTTCCATTTAATTTGATGTGGTGAAGAACGAGAGTATGAATCGAAGTGGTTTTTAAAACAAGCTTTAAATATTACTTTCATTGCCATTGCAAACTAATTATATCGAAAACAAATTCGGTTGAAATGTGTTATTTATCGCACTGTGTGAAGGACATACGTGGTCTGTATTAACAAAAGCCGACATTTGCGGAATTGTCGAGTTTTGAGTTTCCATTGCGTGAAATTATTTCATTATTCATTATTTCATTTGCATAAAAGTAACGGATCTGCTAATTGCCACATAAAGGTTATCTCTACTATACTGGATATCTGATAATAATCCTGCTGATATCTCTATCAGTGAATTGCTAAAGTTGAAAACTTACCGTTTCGAGAAATGCACCAACGTTTAATAGGATAAAAGAAACATTTTTGGCAGTCCGCAGATTGCACCAATTTTCAGTGCAATATGTCTCTTTATTTTTTACAGCGTGTGCACAATGCATACCAAAAGGACCACAACGTGCTCTGTTTAAAAAAATCTAATTTACCATTACAGTGTTCTTGTAACTGTGCTGCCATCAGCCTGTCCTGCGAATTTACATTGTGAGAGAAAATTTATTGTGTGGTACTGGCGAAAATGTTTGCTTCAGTGGCAGTGATAGCACTTAAACGCTATTGGATAAGTGATTAATGCGACTCTGTACGTCGTGATAACTTCAATTTGCTGTAAAACAAACATTACAGCGATGTGACGTAAAAAAATAATCGCAAAATGTGCTGTAATTTTACAGATGTTTTACAATGTACTAAAAGGACCACAACATGACTTGTCTCTCTTTACACAAACAGCTGTCCTTATCACTCAAAGGAAACCCAAGCAAGAAGACCATAAAACCCCAAGAAAAATCTCCACGAAGCACGGAAATCAAAAAGCTAATCGAGGAAAGTGGACTGCAGTTGCTAGAGGAGAACTGCCTTATATACAAAGAACAGGGCTGAATGAAAGCTAAGACCGTGAAGGAAACAGTAACAAGAGAAGAAGTGTATGGGGCGCCCGCTATGGTTGCGCCCCTGCGTCGTAAATTCCTCGCCATTCATGGAAGCACGATTTTGTCATTAAACTGGGGCAAATTGCTCGGGCATTTTGGCTGGATCTCGTTACCCATTCGTTTTTAGTTGGTGGGAGACAGTGGAGCCATGGAAACGAGGCAAACTGGAATGGGAGCTATATATTTGGGTTTGAATGTAGCTATATGCAGTTTATTGGAGTTACCTGTAATTTGATAATTTTTTGGCATAGTAATTTATAGGCTTTTTCGAGGCGGTTTTCGGTAACTATGATTATTTTTACTCATTTATAGACTGTAATTATGCCAATTCCATTTATGCAAGCAGTCCATTCCATATATTCTTTGAAACAAGCATCAGCATTTAGATTGACCAAATACGGTGGAGTTTTATACAAGAACATCAAACGGCTGAGTTTTATGATCAACTATCTATTGGTAGTGGTTAGAAAAATGTTTAGCCGTTGTCAGTCCCATAGAGCTAATGCATTAGTTTTACAATCGTAACTTCTGCGAAAACATTACTTTGCATGCAAGCCTTTTTTTTCACCAGGTATTAGAATCGTCATAACATTAAAATAAAACAAATTTGAAATTAAAATAGCATTCGGTTATTCAATAATTAATTGATAAAACTTTAAAATAACGTCGTACTTTTCAGAATATTTTGGAGATATTAAATCTTCAAAAAATAATAATTAAATAACCAGAAGCTATTTCCTTTTATTAGCTCTATGGGGCATGGCCATCCTTCTTGAGAAAATATTTATTAATAATTAATTCCAATTTTCCAAAGGACAATGAGGACAAAATGTAGATTAAACATACATTTTGTTACATTAAACAAAAGGTATCAAGCATTTTTTAAAGCAAATTCATAATGACGGAGATTTTTGCTCATCGCTCTACTAGAATTCAAATTTTTACAAACAAAGTTTACATTCAAAGTTTATTCAATAGTTTATTTTCGGACAAATAAGTTTCCAGCATATATTTGAGTAAGTGAAAAGTTCCAAAATCATTGAAGGAAGAGTAAACGTGGAAATCTCTAAATGCAATTTTAAAAAGTTGTAGAATGTTCCTTGGTTCAAAACACGCTGTAAAAGTCACCCACTCAATAAACCTTTTATTTCATGTGCCAAATCGCACCAGAAACACCACATTAAAACCAATTTCCACCCAGCAACTGCCATCAAACAAGCTCCAGTCACAGTTTATTAAAATCTATTTTTACAAATCACAAGAAAGTGAAAGGTCAAAGCTATTCGCGACCAATAAAGAAATAATTTTACGATCTCGCAAGAGATTCGCCATAAAATCATGATCATCAAAATAAATGGACTTCCTTGTTCAGTGCTGTAAAGCTGGTGCTTTGACAAAGCACTCTCTCCAACGAATAACTTTTATGGTACACGAGAAACGAATTTGGCTCGTTTATACAGATGATGGCATTAAGTACACGGGGACATCATTTATTTAGGTCGATGTCTCGTTAATCCCCTCGTTAAATTATCTCTGGTACTGTTAAATTGGCTTGTTTCACGAGACGTAGTTCATCACTGCTTTCATTCCTGGATACCATTGATGGTTTCGGAGATTGGTGGTATGACACGGTAAGCTCCACCCTCCACTAGACATTGATTAATAAATTTTCATTCCTGTGAAACTTCTGCAACTCAAGAAGTGACCACAAACCCATTAGCGTAGCACTACTAAACTCGATTTTTTTTAAAACTTTCCGCTTTCTCAAAAAGATGCAGAGGCGGATTTCATAATGAAGATTATAAACCCCATACATTAGCTTTGAAATAAAGTTCTTCTGAAAATTTCACACATTTCAAGAAAGTTGAACAAACATCTCCGTCATAATGAATTAAAACACATTGACTGACGTCGTTTCAAACTGATTTATGTCGCAAAAATACATTTCCTTTAATTTTTTATTCAATAGAAACAAAGTTTCTCGTGTGATTTTTGAGAGTGGCAATGATGATCTAATTCCAATAAAAATGCTTCTTAGTAGATTATGAAAAAGAAATATACGCTTTATCAACATTTGTCATCATTAATCGTTTGGAAGCAAGACGCACTGCTAGTTACATGAAAAGGGCCCGGATGGCCTAGTGGTTTGGATCGCAGACCATTACGCCAGCTGTCTGCGCGCTGTAACGGGTGCGGGTTCGATTCCCGCCTTTCGCCCTGGGTGTACTTTCTTTCTCTGTGCCAGTAAAAATTCTTTATGTGTCTGTCTTACTTGACGAAGGCTTATAAGCGGGTCTCTGATCAAGCGCACAAGCCGGAATATGTGTATACCTACTCTACATGAAGGCTTTTGGCGATGAGCCTCGTAATTTTGCACTGCGGTCAGGGGAAGAGTTTTTATGCATGATTTGCCACTGTCCATGTAGGGTAGGGTAGGGTAAGTACATATATATTCCGGCTTGTGTGCTTGATCAGAGACCCGCTTATAAGCCTTCGTCAAGTAAGACAGACACATAAAGAATTTTTTACTGTCACAGAGAAAGGAAAATACACCCAGGGCGAAGGCGGGAATCGAACCCGCACCCGTTACAGCGCGCAGACTGCTAGCTAATGGTCCAAACCACTCGGCCATCCGGGCCCCACTGTCCATGTAAAACTGTTAAATGAAAAAATCTGTAACTGTGGACAGCCATAGAGAAACGGGAACGTATGCCGAGATGAAATAATTGTCAATAGGGACTGTAGTTTTTGAGATGTTCCAGTTAAAGATAAGAAATTTATTTTTGCCTATATGGTTTCGTCCTTACACTAGAGTTATTAAAATCCATTTTTGCTCCGTCTATTCATGCTATTTGTGATTCATATTTTCTGAACGATTTCACACATATCGGTTGTGTGTATCATTTACATGCATGATTTCAAGATCACTCCTTCTAGTTTTTAGACTAAGAAAACCAACATCTATTCGTTCTAGTTAAGATATATTTTATTTTCTTCGACTACTCAAAAAGCCCAATTATTCTAAAGTTTTTATTCAAGAAATCTTCAATTGAAAAAAAAACGCAACGGTCTTGACAGTATGACGACATTCACAAACATAGTTTCAAAGTTTAAACGAGAAGTTAACGGTTCACTTAACCGAGTAAGTGATCCAATCTCGCTCAAGCCCAATGTTTACACCCTCCCTCATCCGCCATTTTACTTTATTTACACTATACATCTTTTTTAGTGTCTTTTGTTTTCATTGGTTTCGCATCGTGGAACGGTAGCTCAACTATTAAGCCTGTTAAACGACTTTTTTGTGTCATTTTACAGGAGGATACTTTTTTAAAAAAAAGACATGGACAGTCCTTAGAAAGAACGCTATTTCGGGTTTTTTAAGTCTGAAAAGCGATGAAAGTTCCAAGTACCGTTTTCGGATTTGTTCGAGCGCGTCTAACACAAAACGGAGCTGGGGAATTACCTAATGGAGGAGTGTCTCAAAACACCACTTAGAGAAAATGTCTGGAAAATGAGAAGTGAAAGAAACGAAACATATAATAAACATTTTCTGTATCAGTCGAATGCCAGGGTTTTTTTTTTATTTGTTTCTATTCTAGGAAACTTAAAAATACCACCTTTCAAAACTTTACAAAACAAGTAGGTTTATAACAGAATCAAAAACTTAGACCGCTTCCATACAACATTTGTACTCAACAGGAAAAAAACGACAAATTCAGCATTGGCAATAGTGAGGATTTTTTTGCAGTTTTTATTGATAATTGAAGTACTTATAATTCGAATTTCTTTTTTTTTTCTGAGACTTTCAATGATCTCTAGTTTTTACGAGCTGAATTTTTTAACGTATTACACTTGTTTGTATCATTTTTAGTTTGAGCTATGAAAGTAGGTCACTGATAGACGGACATAGACTTTATAAAAGCTTCCACTTTTCACATTATAAACGTAGTGTGGAAGCTAAAAATGAAAATAATAATGTAAAATATTATGTTAAATTCTTACCAGACCTATTTGACTCATCCATCAACGTTTTTGTAGTATTGGGCCTTAGTTGCTAGGTAAATCTAAAAAATTTGAAGATTTATAACAAATGTAATAAATCAACATATTAAGATATATTTGTATTGATTTAAGATATAATTGTAATGATTTAAGATGTATTTATAATAATTGAAGATATATTTTAATAATTTAAGATATATTTGTAATGATTTACAATAATTTTTGCTTTTAAAAGTTAAACATAATCACGGGATGCTTATTTAGACCATGGCAGTTAGATTATAACTTTCAGAATTTGGCTTTAAAGTTGTGCGGTTGATTAAAGTACAACAAAAATTAATGATTGAAAAAAATATTATAAGCACAGCTAAAATAAGTCTTAAAGTTTACAAAATACATTAAAAGCTATATCTTTTACATTACATTTTTCTACACTATGCATATTACTCTCCGAGAATCTTGCAAATGGTGTCTCCTCATAAAAATTTTTCATTATTCATTGTAATGTAATAATATCAAAGTCCCATTTAATGCATACAATTTTTAAAATGAATTTCACAATATAGTAAAATAGTCGTGGGACTATCAGGAGCAACCCAACAAATCCCACCTTTCTCGCATCTTACCCATTCAGTACACAAATATATTCAAGCTTCAATCTCTGAAGAGATAATAAAGCCTACAAAAAAGTATTTCAGATTCCAGAATAAAACATTCCCGTTCCATAGAAATACGAAAATAGCCTCTTTTACGACCAAGAAGCGGTACCCAAAGGAAGATTAGAATGGGAGGGAGATGCTTGGCCGGAAAAAAACTGAAGTCATTTTAAAATAGCCAAGTTGATATACTAAATCCTAACAAACCAGTACTATACACTTTTAATTTGAGTTTGATGCACCTCGACTACTGTTTAAAAGTCACCTACCTAAATTTTTTTGTGTGTAAAATCACGCCAGATTGACATAACATTAAAGACAATTTCCACCCAGCAACTTCCACAACATAGTTCCCAAGTTTGCGGGTTCGAGCCCCGGCTGAGTCGTCAGATTTTCTGGATGGGAAAATCGGGGGCACGCATGTCATATGATTAAGTGAAATGTAAAAGATCCCTTCGGGTACTCATTTGGCTTGGGTTCTCTCGTCAAAATTAAACTTCGGCATACTTTACATCCACAGAGAGATAATGTTCATTGTAACCTGATGAGCGTCAAAATTGGAAGCGAGAGTCACCTAGATAGTGCCACAAAAAAAAATGTGTCTCAGTTCTGGGGAATATGCCGAGTCTGTAAAGGCTATAAACCACCAATAAAGCAGCACCGTTAGAAAAAGAAAAGAAAGACTTCCACAACATAAACTGTCACCAGTCAAAGTTTAATCAAAATCAATTCTTTTCTTTATAGCCGATTGAAATAAAACAACCACTCCCGAGATTTTAAAGCAAAACGATCTTTCAAAATCGGGTTATTAAATACGCAAAATGACTGGCTGTGTGTAGCACGTTATCTTAATTAATATTCGAACATGATGTTCCCTTCACAAGTAAGAAAAATTATTACTTTCGAATCTTTTGTCATTTAAGCTAACGAAAAACAACAAATTAGAACAAGTTGAAGAGCCTTCATAAAATATCACCAAATATTTCGCCAAGTGTTTGTTCGGGCGTATCACGTAAGCTTCGTCTATGGCAAACTGGTTTTTGCATTGATTTTGATCAGATAGCATCTTTGTCTCATTCTACCCTTCATAGGTAGCCATTAGAAGATTTTTAGAATAGTACTTTCATCACATTTCCCTGAATTCCGAAAAATAGAGCAATCCTGAACGGAAACATTTTTGCCTATACCATCCCATATCCATGCAGGATTCTATGTTTTTTTTGTGTTTTATTCGTTTTTTGTGTAGACTAGACTGAAAAGAGTTTTGCTGCTTATGTAATGGGATTTTTTAAAAAAAAAATTCAGGTTCGTATTCTTGAAAATCTTCTATTTATGTATAGGAACAACTACAGGTTCTTTCTTATGGTATTCTATTAAAATAATACACTTATGTATTGAAATTAAACGTTTAAGGGGGATATCTTACTTTTACAAATGGATCACATATATATGTCTGGATTTTCGAGGCTAGCAGATATAAAAATAAAACTTTCCCTTTTAGCTTCCACACTACGTTTATAACGTAAAAAGTGGAAGGTTTTATAATCGTTCAGTCCGTCTGTCTGTCCGTCTGTCCGTCTGTCACCCACTTTCACAGAAAGAACCACAAGTCCCACAGACAAGTGGGATACGTCATTTTAAAGCAAAAAATCAGATTAGGCTACATTCCAAATTTCATTAAAAAATTTAAATTAGAAGTTTATTTAAAATTTAAATTACTAAATTTTTTTTATCTACATTGAAATAACATGCAAATTCTATTTTTATTCATATTTTCACTGTTGTCATCCACAAGTCCCACAGACAAGTGGGATACGTCATTTTGAAGCAAAAAATCAGATTTGGCTACATGCCAAATTTCATTAAAAAATTTAAACTAGAAGCTTATTTAAAATTTAAATAACTAAAAATTTAATCTACATTGAAATAACATGCAAATTCCATTTTTATTCAATATTTTCACTGTTGCCATTTCGTTAAACGTACGAGAAACTTTTGTTAAAATAAAAATAAACACACTTGAAAAAATATTTATTTATGTGATATAATTCGGTTTGGATTGTTGTATTATCACAATAGAGTTCTTTTAATGGTTCTATATATATGTATGAAGAAAGATGCATAGAGAATTCTAACTTGGCATAAAAAAAATATGCTAAGTTTCGCTTTTATTTTTAAAGCATCAATTGTACAAATTATATATTTTTTGAACTGTAAATTAATTTAACAAACTATAAATAAGTGAATTTTCGAAAGAAATGTAAATGGGAAATTGTGGCGACAAAAATATTTATTAAAAAGATTACATAATTATTCTTCGAACTTTAAACAAATTTAGCAAACGATAAAGTCTAATTATTAAATCTGAGAAAGAAGATTAATGAAAATAGTTAATTTTGGCGTTTAAAACTTTGAATTACAAATAGCTAAAGGCCCTGTTTTTATTAGAATTAAATCACATTTGCCATTCTCAACAATCGCTCGAGAAACTTTAATTCTTTTTGACAATAAATTAAAATAAATTTATTTTTACGACATCGATCAGTTTGAAATGACGTCAAATATATTTCACTACGGAATCCTTGTATGTTGATATGAAATGTTTTCATTCTATTTAAAAGCGAGGAATATGACATATTTATTCTTTAAAATATAAATTGATTTTTGCAAACGATAAGTAATAATTATTGAATTTTCGAAATAAAATAAATGAAACTAGCCAAATTTAGCTTGTAAATGTTAAATATAGAATTAATGTTGTGTTTGGCGCGTTTTTTCCTGTTAAACACAAATATGTGGAAGCGAGTTAAGTGACAGATTCTGTTACAAACCTACTTGTTTAGTTAAATAAAATATTTAGAGGCATTAAGTATTACTTTTGATCTGAGTTTGTATCTCCTTACATTTTTTTTCTGCGAATTAAATCACAGTTTAATTCAAATATTAACTTTGCATTGTCAAGCAACAATTTTAGTTATTCCCTCACAAACTGTTCCAATACAACTTTATCTTGGGAGTGACGTCACAGATGAAGAAGGGCTGACACTGATGATGATGAATTTGATCATCGCTGGTTTTCCGACGCTCGAAATTTGCTTGATAAAACTTTAGAATACAAAGTAGTATTAAGCGCTGCATTAAACTTTGCATTAAATATTTCCGTGCGTTTAATCATAGTGTCCTTGCAACACCTCGGTAAAAAAGCCTATTCACGGGAAATATTTTAAGTGTGATGTAGTGAGAGTAGTTCACTCTGACCATTCACTTACCTAAAAAAGCTGGCGAATTATGTCTTAGTATTGCTTTTCGCTTTTGTGGTTGGTTAGAGATTGGGCTATTTCAACCATGGCATTGCTAGAGTGCAGATGGCCTTCTTTAAAAGAAGGTGTTGGTCCTTGTCAGTCATTTTAGTCACTCTTTTCAAACCGATCGAATCTTCCCATCAGATATATAAAAAGCAGAATGATTTGAATGGATAAGTTAAAACCCAAAGAAACATACCCATTGCCTTGCATATACTTCTGCTTAAGCGAACCTATTTACAAGTATAACCATTTAGAAAATGCATTTACCAACAGCAAAAAAACAAACATAATCACATTCAACGATAGACTGCAGGCTAAAAACGTAGTCAATCTATAGCAATTAACATGTAGAGTAAAAGCCCATTATATGCATTTTTTTCTTGCTTGCCACAATGCCATGCCTGATGGGCACAAATCGGAAGATATCTTTTGAAGTATAACCGGTATACTTGTCCGTTCCGAGTTACCTAATCCCTCCGTTTCTTTTCGCAAATTACACCTTATTCGGCGATAATTACAGCACTGCATAATTCTTCATGAATGGCAATTAACGCTTCTTTTTAAGCAATTTCATGTGAAGTTTCTGTTGTTTTCAGGCAACACTTAGTGAATGGTCAGGTCATTTTGTTCGCAAAGTGTTCTTGAAGGTGCTCGGTAAAAATGAGTTATGTCAGTTTGAAAGCAGTGGTTGAGTTGGTTGCTTCACAAGAGTACCGCAAAATGAATGTCAATTTTTACATGAACAAATTAAAAAGAAAAGTACTTACAAGAATAATTATTATCAAACAAAAAATTTCTACAATATGTATTGAAAAACATAAACTCATGTAACTTAAACAAAATACACTACACATAAATTCCTTATATAAACTAAGTTCTCAAACAGGTTATATATTTTAAAGCATGTTTTATTAAAGAAAGAAATTTTTTAAAAAACGCTTAATATTTGCTGAGGGACAAATCAAATTTAATGGATGTTGAGATCTTAAAAACTAAACATTAAAAAAATTATGAATGAATACACCAACATGATTTTTCAATTAAGTTTAAAATAAATTTTGTAGTAACAGAAAAGAAGAAAAAAAAACACCATCCATTTAAAAAATGCATGATAGTTCTTAGGAGGATAATTTAGATGTTTTATTTGCAATATAAATTATCATTTATTTGCACGTTATATCATGTTTCTATCGTGTGACTTCGTAAAAAAAGTTTTTGCGTTCTGAGTTCAGCTACTGTTGTTTTAAGAGTGGAACTTTTTTATATTGTAAACTTATTTCTAAAGAATTTGTAAAACAAAATACTTTTGAGGATCCCAAACAAAGCTACTTTGCATTTTAACATAAGAATAGAACCTCCTCTTTTAAAGAACCATTTAAAAATAATAACTTATAGTTTCTGTTACATCCCGGTTTTGAAGAAAATTGGAAAAACAAACTTAACAAAGGAGGTGGAAATAGCGAAGTATTTAGAAAAAGCCATTATATTCTAAATTATCCAATGAAAAGAATTAAAGGATTACGGTTGCCTAAATGTTCGGAAACAAAATTAAGATGTTTTGCAAAGAATCGAGGATTACTTGGTGTTAGTTCTTTTTCATGAGAAAACTAGTATTTACTTTACGAAAAGTAATTAACGTATATGAAGAATTGTTGGGTAGTTAATAGTCATTAAGATATGCACTGTGTTTAAAGTTAATTAACATACATCATTTTAAAGTTTTTTGACTTCAAGTGCAAAATTTGTTGATTAAAATGTTAGTAAAAGTACGCATTAAAATAAGTAACTAATCTAATGAAGAAAATTTAAAGCAAAAGCCTTTTTATTATTAAAAAGACCTAACATTTTAATAATTATTTGCTGTCGGTGTAAATAGCTTACACAAATAGCTCTTATATGAGAATAATCAATGGAATTCACGATAAAAACCATTTTCTATTTTTAGTTTGTGTTTAACTGAGAGGGTTATGTGTTCTAGATTTTTCATAGATAAGATATTATTATGAATAATACCCCCAAAAAGCAAGCCCACTTATGTTTTGAGTTTAACTTATCTCCTATTTCAGATAATCGTAGGTAATATTATGTATCCTTAGATATGTCGAGAGAAAAAATCAAAGCGCCCAAATATAGAAATAAAATAATGACAACTAATTAGGTTTTAATTTACGTTTTTATTTTTTCCCAATTACATATTTACACTCAGTAAAGAATTTCTGTAAAATTACAGCACAACTTTTTACCTCAAGAAAAACTATTGGTCAGAAATAATATTTTACACAGTTTTAACTGAAAATTAAATTCTGCATTTAGACATTCAAAACATTTATTTACAAAGTTTCTTTGAAACTTTTTCACGCTACAGTCGAATAGGGTAACTTTAGCCCTAGTTAGTTCCACAAAAAAAAATTACAATTTTTTTTCTCGCTGCAGAACGGGATACTAAAACGGGATATGTAAGGTTTGGTAAATATTTTGTTTTATTATTTCATACTCACAGTCATTAAAATTAGTTTTGAAAAGTATTATGTGCTTCAATAATTCTTGTAATAAAAAAAAACATAATTTGTGGTTTTCTTCAACAAATTTTTCATAGAAAAATACAATAGGAGCACCGATCAAAGGAAATGCAAGGATGAAATCTGGAAGGAATACGTCACCTGATACCAGCCAATTGATTCGAATAATGGGCTTGTTTCACGGAGGATCTGGCAATAGCTATGCGGTTTTGTTTGCATGTCTATGTTGGGGTAGGGTTGATACATATATATTCCGGCTTGTGTGCTTGATCAGAGACCCGCCTATAAACCTTCGTCAAGTAAGACAGACACATAAAGAATTTTTTACTGTCACAGAGAAAGGAAAATACACCCAGGGCGAAGGCGGGAATCGAACCCGCACCCGTTACAGCGCGCAGACTGCTAGCTAATGGTCCAAACCACTCGGCCATCCGGGCCCCACTGTCCATGTAAAACTGTTAAATGAAAAAATCTGTAACTGTGGACAGCCATAGAGAAACGGGAACGTATGCCGAGATGAAATAATTGTCAATAGGGACTGTAGTTTTTGAGATGTTCCAGTTAAAGATAAGAAATTTATTTTTGCCTATATGGTTTCGTCCTTACACTAGAGTTATTAAAATTGCTCCGTCTATTCATGCTATTTGTGATTCATATTTTCTGAACGATTTCACACATGTCGGTTGTGTGTATCATTTACATGCATGATTTCAAGATCACTCCTTCTAGTTTTTAGACTAAGAAAACCAACATCTATTCGTTCTAGTTAAGATATATTTTATTTTCTTCGACTACTCAAAAAGCCCAATTATTCTAAAGTTTTTATTCAAGAAATCTTCAATTGAAAAAAAAACGCAACGGTCCCTTTACTTTTTTAAAAAAAAGACATGGACAGTCATTAGAAAGAACGCTATTTCGGGTTTTTTCAGCATAAAAAAAAGTAAGTCTGAAAAGCGATGAAAGTTCCAAGTACCGTTTTCGGATTTGTTCGAGCGCGTCTAACACAAAACGGAGCTGGGGAATTACCTAATGGAGGAGTGTCTCAAAACACCACTTAGAGAAAATGTCCGGAAAATGAGAAGTGAAAGAAACGAAACATATAATAAACATTTTCTGTATCAGTCGAATGCCAGGGTTTTTTTTTTTTGTTTCTATTCTAGGAAACTTAAAAATACCACCTTTCAAAACTTTACAAAACAAGTAGGTTTATAACAGAATCAAAAACTTAGACCGCTTCCCACAGCATTTGTACTCAACAGGAAAAAAACGACAAATTCAGCATTGGCAATAGTGAGGTTTTTTTGCAGTTTTTATTGATAATTGAAGTACTTATAATTCGAATTTCTTTTTTTTTTCTGAGACTTTCAATGATCTCTAGTTTTTATATATATGAGCTGAATTTTTTAACGTATTACACTTGTTTGTAGCATTTTTAGTTTGAGCTATGAAAGTAGGTCACTGATAGACGGACATAGACTTTATAAAAGCTTCCACTTTTCACATTATAAACGTAGTGTGGAAGCTAAAAATGAAAATAATAATGTAAAATATTATGTTAAATTCTTACCAGACCTATTTGACTCATCCATCACCGTTTTGTAGTATTGGGCCTTAGTTGCTAGGTAAATCTAAAAAATTTGAAGATTTATAACAAATGTAATAAATCAACATATTAAGATATATTTGTATTGATTTAAGATATAATTGTAATGATTTAAGATGTATTTATAATAATTGAAGATATATTTTAATAATTTAAGATATATTTGTAATGATTTACAATAATTTTTGCTTTTAAAAGTTAAACATAATCACGGGATGCTTATTTAGACCATGGCAGTTAGATTATAACTTCAGAATTTGGCTTTAAAGTTGTGCGGTTGATTAAAGTACAACAAAAATTAATGATTGAAAAAAATATTATAAGCACAGCTAAAATAAGTCTTAAAGTTTACAAAATACATTAAAAGCTATATCTTTTACATTACATTTTTCTACACTATGCATATTACTCTCCGAGAATCTTGCAAATGGTGTCTCCTCATAAATTTTTTTTCATTATTCATTGTAATGTAATAGTATCAAAGTCCCATTTAATGCATACAATTTTTAAAATGAATTTCACAATATAGTAAAATAGTCGTGGGACTATCAGGAGCAACCCAACAAATACCACCTTTCTCGCATCTTACCCATTCAGTACACAAATATATTCAAGCTTCAATCTCTGAAGAGATAATAAAGCCTACAAAAAGTATTTCAGATTCCAGAATAAAACATTCCCGTTCCATAGAAATACGAAAATAGCCTCTTTTACGACCAAGAAGCGGTACCCAAAGGAAGATTAGAATGGGAGGGAGATGCTTGGCCGGAAAAAAACTGAAGTCATTTTAAAATAGCCAAGTTGATATACTAAATCCTAATAAACCAGTACTATACACTTTTAATTTGAGTTTGATGCACCTCGACTACTGTTTAAAAGTCACCTACCTAAATTTTTTTGTGTGTAAAATCACGCCAGATTGACATAACATTAAAGACAATTTCCACCCAGCAACTTCCACAACATAGTTCCCAAGTTTGCGGGTTCGAGCCCCGGCTGAGTCGTCAGATTTTCTGGAAAATCGGGGGCACGCATGTCATATGATTAGGTGAAATGTAAAAGATCCCTCCAGGTACTCATTTGGCTTGGGCTCTCTCGTCAAAATTAAACTTCGGCATACTTTACATCCACAGAGAGATAATGTTCATTGTAACCTGATGAGCGTCAAAATTGGAAGCGAGAGTCACCTAGATAGTGCCACAAAAAAAAATGTGTCTCAGTTCTGGGGAATATGCCGAGTCTGTAAAGGCTATAAACCACCAATAAAGCAGCACCGTTAGAAAAAGAAAAGAAAGACTTCCACAACATAAACTGTCACCAGTCAAAGTTTAATCAAAATCAATTCTTTTCTTTATAGCCGATTGAAATAAAACAACCACTCCCGAGATTTTAAAGCAAAACGATCTTTCAAAATCGGGTTATTAAATACGCAAAATGACTGGCTGTGTGTAGCACGTTATCTTAATTAATATTCGAACATGATGTTCCCTTCACAAGTAAGAAAAATTATTACTTTCGAATCTTTTGTCATTTAAGCTAACGAAAAACAACAAATTAGAACAAGTTGAAGAGCCTTCATAAAATATCACCAAATATTTCGCCAAGTGTTTGTTCGGGCGTATCACGTAAGCTTCGTCTATGGCAAACTGGTTTTTGCATTGATTTTGATCAGATAGCATCTTTGTCTCATTCTACCCTTCATAGGTAGCCATTAGAAGATTTTTAGAATAGTACTTTCATCACATTTCCCTGAATTCCGAAAAATAGAGCAATCCTGAACGGAAACATTTTTGCCTATACCATCCCATATCCATGCAGGATTCTATGTTTTTTTTGTGTTTTATTCGTTTTTTGTGTAGACTAGACTGAAAAGAGTTTTGCTGCTTATGTAATGGGATTTTTTTTTAATTATTTCAGGTTCGTATTCTTGAAAATCGTCTATTTATGTATAGGAAAAACAACTACAGGTTCTTTCTTATGGTATTCTATTAAAATAATACACTTATGTATTGAAATTAAACGTTTAAGGGGGATATCTTACTTTTACAAATGGATCACATATATATGTCTGGATTTTCGAGGCTAGCAGATATAAAAATAAAACTTTCCCTTTTAGCTTCCACACTACGTTTATAACGTAAAAAGTGGAAGGTTTTATAATCGTTCAGTCCGTCTGTCTGTCCGTCTGTCCGTCTGTCACCCACTTTCACAGAAAGAACCACAAGTCCCACAGACAAGTGGGATACGTCATTTAAAGCAAAAAATCAGATTAGGCTACATTCCAAATTTCATTAAAAAATTTAAATTAGAAGTTTATTTAAAATTTAAATTACTAAATTTTTTTTATCTACATTGAAATAACATGCAAATTCTATTTTATTCATATTTTCACTGTTGTCATCCACAAGTCCCACAGACAAGTGGGATACGTCATTTTGAAGCAAAAAATCAGATTTGGCTACATGCCAAATTTCATTAAAAAATTTAAACTAGAAGCTTATTTAAAATTTAAATAACTAAAAATTTAATCTACATTGAAATAACATGCAAATTCCATTTTATTCAATATTTTCACTGTTGCCATTTCGTTAAACGTACGAGAAACTTTTGTTAAAATAAAAATAAACACACTTGAAAAAATATTTATTTATGTGATATAATTCGGTTTGGATTGTTGTATTATCACAATAGAGTTCTTTTAATGGTTCTATATATATGTATGAAGAAAGATGCATAGAGAATTCTAACTTGGCATAAAAAAAATATGCTAAGTTTCGCTTTTATTTTTAAAGCATCAATTGTACAAATTATATATTTTTTGAACTGTAAATTAATTTAACAAACTATAAATAAGTGAATTTTCGAAAGAAATGTAAATGGGAAATTGTGGCGACAAAAATATTTATTAAAAAGATTACATAATTATTCTTCGAACTTTAAACAAATTTAGCAAACGATAAAGTCTAATTATTAAATCTGAGAAAGAAGATTAATGAAAATAGTTAATTTTGGCGTTTAAAACTTTGAATTACAAATAGCTAAAGGCCCTGTTTTTATTAGAATTAAATCACATTTGCCATTCTCAACAATCGCTCGAGAAACTTTAATTCTTTTTGACAATAAATTAAAATAAATTTATTTTTACGACATCGATCAGTTTGAAATGACGTCAAATATATTTCACTACGGAATCCTTGTATGTTGATATGAAATGTTTTCATTCTATTTAAAAGCGAGGAATATGACATATTTATTCTTAAAATATAAATTGATTTTTGCAAACGATAAGTAATAATTATTGAATTTTCGAAATAAAATAAATGAAACTAGCCAAATTTAGCTTGTAAATGTTAAATATAGAATTAATGTTGTGTTTGGCGCGTTTTTTCCTGTTAAACACAAATATGTGGAAGCGAGTTAAGTGACAGATTCTGTTACAAACCTACTTGTTTAGTTAAATAAAATATTTAGAGGCATTAAGTATTACTTTTGATCTGAGTTTGTATCTCCTTACATTTTTTTTCTGCGAATTAAATCACAGTTTAATTCAAATATTAACTTTGCATTATCAAGCAACAATTTTAGTTATTCCCTCACAAACTGTCCCAATACAATTTATCTTGGGAGTGACGTCACAGATGAAGAAGGGCTGACACTGATGATGATGAATTTGATCATCGCTGGTTTTCCGACGCTCGAAATTTGCTTGATAAAACTTTAGAATACAGAGTAGGATTAAACGCTGCATTAAACTTTGCATTAAATATTTCCGTGCGTTTAATCACAGTGTCCTTGCAACACCTCCTGTAAAAAAGTCTATTCGCGGGAAATATTTTAAGTGTGATGTAGTGAGAGTAGTTCACTCTGACCATTCACTTACCTAAAAAAACTGGCGAATTATGTCTTAGTATTGCTTTTCGCTTTTGTGGTTGGTTAGAGATTGGGCTATTTCAACCATGGCATCGCTAGAGTGCAGATGGCCTTCTTTAAAAGAAGGTGTTGGTCCTTGTCAGTCATTTTAGGCACTCTTTTCAAACCGATCGAATCTTCCCATCAGATATATAAAAAGCAGAATGATTTGAATGGATAAGTTAAAGCCCAAAGAAACATACCCATTGCCTTGCATATACTTCTGCTTAAGCGAACCTATTTACAAGTATAACCATTTAGAAAATGCATTTACCAACAGCAAAAAAACAAACATAATCACATTCAACGATAGACTTCAGGCTGAAAACGTAGTCAATCTATAGCAATTAACATGTAGAGTAAAAGCCCATTATATGCATTTTTTTCTTGCTTTGCCATAATGCCATGCCTGATGGGCACAAATCGGAAGATATCTTTTGAAGTATAACCGGTATACTTGTCCGTTCCGAGTTACCTAATCCCTCCGTTTCTTTTCGCAAATTACAACCTTATTCGGCGATAATTACAGCACTGCATAATTCTTCATGAATGGCAATTAACGCTTCTTTTAAGCAGTTTTATGTGAAGTTTCTGTTGTTTTCAGGCAACACTTAGTGAATGGCCATGTCATTTTGTTCGCAAAGTGTTCTTGAAGGTGTTCGGTAAAAATGAGTTATGTCAGTTTGAAAGCAGTGGATTGAGTTGGTTGCTTCACAAGAGTACCGCAAATGACAACAATGTCAATTTTTACATGAACAAATTAAAAAAAAGTACTTACAAGAATAACTATTATCAAACAAAAATTTCTACAATATGCTATGAAAAACATAAACTCATGTAACTTAAACAAAATACACTACACATAAATTCCTTATATAAACTAAGTTCTCAAACAGGTTATATATTTTAAAGCATGTTTTATTAAAGAAAGAAATTTAAAAAACGCTTAATATTTGCTGAGGACAAATCAAATTTAATGGATGTTGAGATCTTAAAAACTAAACATTAAAAAAATTATGAATGAATGATTTTTTTTAACATGATTTTTCAATTAAGTTTAAAATAAATTTTGTAGTAACAGAAAAGAAGAAAAAAAAACACCATCCATTTAAAAAATGCATGATAGTTCTTAGGAGGATAATTTAGATGTTTTATTTGCAATATAAATTATCATTTATTTGCACGTTATATCATGTTTCTATCGTGTGACTTCGTAAAAAAAGTTTTTGCGTTCTGAGTTCAGCTACTGTTGTTTTAAGAGTGGAACTTTTTTATATTGTAAACTTATTTCTAAGAATTTGTAAAACAAAATACTTTTGAGGATCCCAAACAAAGCTACTTTGCATTTTAACATAAGAATAGAACCTCCTCTTTTAAAGAACCATTTAAAAATAATAACTTATAGTTTCTGTTACATCCCGGTTTTGAAGAAAATTGGAAAAACAAACTTAACAAAGGAGGTGGAAATAGCGAAGTATTTAGAAAAAGCCATTATATTCTAAATTATCAATGAATAGAATTAAAGGATTACGGTTGCCTAAATGTTCGGAAACAAAATTAAGATGTTTTGCAAAGAATCGAGGATTACTTGGTGTTAGTTCTTTTTCATGAGAAAACTAGTATTTACTTTACGAAAAGTAATTAACGTATATGAAGAATTGTTGGGTAGTTAATAGTCATTAAGATATGCACTGTGTTTAAAGTTAATTAACATACATCATTTTAAAGTTTTTTGACTTCAAGTGCAAAATTTGTTGATTAAAATGTTAGTAAAAGTACGCATTAAAATAAGTAACTAATCTAATGAAGAAAATTTAAAGCAAAAGCCTTTTTATTATTAAAAAGACCTAACATTTTAATAATTATTTGCTGTCGGTGTAAATAGCTTACACAAATAGCTCTTATATGAGAATAATCAATGGAATTCACGATAAAAACCATTTTCTATTTTTAGTTTGTGTTTAACTGAGAGGGTTATGTGTTCTAGATTTTTCATAGATAAGATATTATTATGAATAATACCCCCAAAAAGCAAGCCCACTTATGTTTTGAGTTTAACTTATCTCCTATTTCAGATAATCCGTAGATAATATTATGTATCATTAGATATGTCGAGAGAAAAAATCAAAGCGCCCAAATATAGAAATAAAATAATGACAACTAATTAGGTTTTAATTTACGTTTTTATTTTTTCCCAATTACATATTTACACTCAGTAAAGAATTTCTGTAAAATTACAGCACAACTTTTTACCTCAAGAAAAACTATTGGTCAGAAATAATATTTTACACAGTTTTAACTGAAAATTAAATTCTGCATTTAGACATTCAAAACATTTATTTACAAAGTTTCTTTGAAACTTTTTCACGCTACAGTCGAATGGGGTAACTTTAGCCCTAGTTAGTTCCACAAAAAAAATTACAATTTTTTTTTCTCGCTGCAGAACGGGATACTAAAACGGGATATGTAAGAGTTTGGTAAATATTTTGTTTTATTATTTCATACTCACAGTCATTCAAATTAGTTTTGAAAAATATTATGTGCTTCAATAATTCTTGTAATAAAAAAAACATAATTTGTGGTTTTCTTCAACAAATTTTTCATAGAAAAATACAATAGGAGCACCGATCAAAGGAAATGCAAGGATGAAATCTGGAAGGAATACGTCACCTGATACCAGCCAATTGATTCGAATAATGGGCTTGTTTCACGGAGGATCTGGCAATAGCTATGCGGTTTTGTTTGCATGTCTATGTTGGGGTAGGGTTGATACATATATATTCGGCTTGTGTGCTTGATCAGAGACCCGCTTATAAACCTTCGTCAAGAAGAGCAAGAGAATTCTGAAGAGAGAGAATTACACACAGGGAAAGGCGGAATCGACCGCACGTACAGTGGGCTGTTAGCGGAGGCAGCTGCATAAGCATGCGGCACCGGCCATGTCTATGTTGATTTCTTCCAACAGTATTGCCACCAGTTTTAGGAGAAAAACTACGAAAAAATACCATTTAATTCTAAAATTACAAAAACATTCCATAAAAATACTAGCAAAGCGTTTCACGTTTTTTTAAAGTCACTAAAAAGATTCCGAAATGCAGCTAGTATTTTTACGATATTTTTTTGTAATTTTAGAATTTATTTTAGAATTATTCTAAAATTACAAAAAAAATATCGTAAAAATACTAGCTGCATTTTGGAATCTTTTTAGTGACTTTAAAAAAACGTGAAACGCTTCGCTAGTATTTTTATGGAATGTTTTTGTAATTTTAGAATTAAATGGTATTTTTTCGTAGTTTTTCTCCTAAAACTGGTGGCAATACTGTTGGAAGACATCAAAATCATAGATATCATAATTAAAGTAGTAGATTGGCTGATCACGTGACCTCCAATGCTAACGACGGGACGCGCATGGAGGATTTTTTGGAGGTCCTTATGGCCAGTGTTGCTGCCACTTTAAGGAGAAAAATACCACGAAAAAAATACTATTTAATTCTAAAATTACAACAAAAAAATATCGTAAAAATACTAGCTTCATTTTGGAATCTTTTTAGTGATTTTAAATCCCTTTCTTGTTTTTTTTTTGTAATTTTAGAAATTAAATAGTATTTTTTTCGTAGTATTTTTCTCCTTAAAGTGGCAGCAACACTGGCCATAAGGACCTCCAAAAAAGCCTCCATGCGCGTCCCGTCGTTAGCATTGGAGGTCACGTGATCAGCCAATCTAATAATTTAATTATGATATCTATGATAAAAATAGACATGCAAACAAAACCGCATAGCTATTGCCAGATCCTCCGTGAAACAACCCCATTCGAGTTCTTCTGTCATTTTGGCCTGAAGCTGCATAGATAAATATAGCACATGAGCATACTACTTGCATCGATCACGATGTGTTTATAACAACACTAAGTGCATCGCTGCTCCATCGTAGCTACAAACAATGCTTCTGAGCCTTATCAAGATAGGAATAATTAGCAGGACCAACCATCCACACCGGTAGCTGAAAGAATCGAGATACGAAGCGTAAACAAAAGCATTGTTTGAATTTTTCATGGTTGGTAGTGGATAAAGAACAAGTTGTTCATTTTTTGTTGGTTAAAAACTGAACTACTTGATAGGGGAACAATGTTTCGATTTTCAAATTATTGAATACCCAAAGCAGGATAGGAAATAAGAAGCTTTAATTAAGAAATAATATAAGTTGTGTGAAAACTTTGAAAACATGTATAAAAAATTTGAGTCATAAGCCAATTCGAGAGATGTCCTTAAAAGTAGCAAACTTCACAATTTGTAGTTAACAATTTATCATGGTCATAAAAAGTCTATTCTTCGTTGGCCCATTAAAACGCCACTTTATTTTGTTGTTCAAATTAATATATGTCTGATTAAAATTGACGTTTTAGTTAAAACAGCAACGTTTTAGAATGAATAATTTCGATTTCATTATAAGGTCGGTGTTAACGACTTTAACAAGACATTATTGAAATGTCTCTACAAGTGGAATTTCAGTTATTTCAACTCGTGTGTCCCAAAATATACGCTTTTTGATACGGCTTTTCGGATGGTGGAACCGGGAAAGTCAAAAGTCTCGCGGTGACACATTCATAATTGAATTGTCTTAAATGATATAAAACTAATTTTTTCTTAAAAATCCAGAGTATTTGAGAAAATAAAGGTTTTACCTATGCTTCTACAGTGTAAATGTCTCGTCTCTGATGATTAGTTCACATTGCCTGCTGCATATGTGACTGACCCAGAATCATAGTTCACTCTTGTTGACCAAGACCATACTAACTCAACAACTCTAAAATATGATTTAGTTTACTATGGTTTATGACTATATCCCATTGGTTAATTTGAAATGCCTGGAAAAGAAAAGAAGTGTTCTATATAGAGAACTCAACAATCGTGTCTTCGGAAGACATCAGGACCCTTCAGATAGACCAAGAGTGATACACATCAAGCTCAAAAGGAATTCGCTTTGTTATCAAGGGATAAGGTCAGCAGCCTCGTGGGCTAAAGGCCTCCATTAACAAGGGAGCGTGACACGGCCTAATGGACACACTGGCTTATTACCAGACAGGATTTAATTGCTGCCTGGCACGTGTGTGAATCTATTGTTAGTTGATATGTAAATGTGGGTAATTGTAAATAGTGCTTCTTAAGTTAAAATAAGAAGAGTCTTCTGTGCCAGATAGAATAAAGTGCCAACGAGCAATGGGTAGTTGTAAATGTAAAATATATAATCAACTAAGAGACTGGACCTCCTGCTCACTATCATTCGTCAATTACCAGTTGTTATAAGCAAAATTATAAGTGAGTAACCGATTAAATTAACATTTTAGATACTGAGAGTTTTCTTAAGCCTAACTTGGCAGCCGAATCAGTAATGAAGTTGCCATTTCCACCATAGAGATTCCTCTTTAAATCGGACTAGTGTTAAACTTATTAGATAATCATGCTACTTAGCTCCTAAAGTAATAAGATATCAATTGATGTAATTCCTCAAGTTTTTTATTAAAAAATATTATTGAAAGTAAATTTAATATTTTGAAGACGACGTTTATAATTATATTGTCCATTCTAAAAATCATCCATATAAACAGACATCATTATGACCACTAGCAAGGCCAGATCGTACTATTAAATCTATTCACTCTAAAGGTGCTTTTACGTTTCTCTACTTAAGTGTGCGGATGTTGTGAGGACAGAACCTGCGAAGATAATATCTGTGACCTAGCGTCTCAACCCACAGAGCCACACCGGCTCCAAATAACCTTCACAATTTTATTACAAGCAAACCCGGTTAATTTGAAAACCAAGGGACCTACAGAATTAGTTCGTCTTAAACGGAATTCGACTTATCCCCTTAGTCTAATTAGTATTAATACGCCAGGACGGATTATGTAATATAGTTCGAATTAACAGAAATACGAATTATCCCTGTTCAGATTAATGAAGTTTGACGATCATTATTAAATCCACAGAAAATAAGCTAGAAGTTGTGCCAGCATCCACACGACCAAGTGCTCCATTAATGAGGCAACGCCCGCCCACCTGGGGGTAATATTTAATATCAGAAAGTGGCAACAAAATACCTGCACAGCTAATGACGGGCTCGGTCACTAAAAACAACCTTTCCCCATTGTAAAGGTCACTACACCTTTTGTGCTAAAAGGGATGGCTCGTTTTTTAAGTTGGCGCCAAATGATAATTTTTTTAACAGTTTTAAATAGACAGTTTTAAATACACGATATACATTTTATCACTTTTCTTAATCCATTGCTTGAATTAGGTATTAATTTTATACAATTTCTTCACCAATAAACCGTGGTAAATATAATCATTATATTTACGATTTATCTGCAAACCAGTTGAATTGCTGCATACTAAAGAAGAAGGTAGAATATGCTTCGAATATAATACTAAGTGTCATGCAGATTTTTATATAATCCATTTTGAAATGTTTTGCCGTGTTTTGACAATATTTTCAATTAATTCATTTCGGATCACTAACAATAAAATTATCAGAATCATGAATTGAATGCTATATATGCATCAAATAAAATAAAGCTTAATCTTGCCAATAATTCTATCAATTCAATTTCATTTAACAACCATAATAATCGATTCCCTATCACCAAATTAGATACTTCTAACAGACTACTAAGCGTCATACAGATTTTTATATGATCCATTTTGAAATCAATTCTTAAGCGTATTTTGTCAATATTGTCAATTAATTCTTTTCGGATCGCCAATAATGAAATATTCATAAATATGAATCGGATACTATGTATACATCAAAGAAAATTAAACTAACTAAAGTTCAAGATAATGATAATTCCATCAATTCCATTTAACAAAGATCATTTAATAATCAATCCCCATCGCCAAATTGTATATTTCTACCAGAATTGGCATCAACCAACTGACGTGCTCACCTTCGAACGTGACAAAGTTCCATAAATCTTGAGGGAACACACATTCGAAGATGGAAAGATAGAAAGGGAAAGGCAAGCGTGACTTGGAGAGCAGCGAAAGTCATGGAATTGTTTTTAATTATAACCATGGAACATGGAACACTCAATAGCGACCGGTCTTGTTTTTGGTGACATTCTAAATGCACCATCGTGGATTGGTATTTTGGGCACGTATTCGTGGGTCACGATGCAGTAAGTATAAATGTTAACCCTACTAATTATTACAAATTGTACGTTTTAAATATAATCTGGAGGACTAATATAATCTAGGAACACTATCTAAATATAATCTAGGTGATGGGTAAAGAATGGTAAATTAACATAGTCATACTGCTTCATTTTGGATAGTTTGCTATATCCATATTTGTTTTCAATTTAAATAAAAAAAATGTAACTATTAATAGACTCAGTTAATATGGATAACTTTGCACTTAAGGAGCAACTATGTATGTCCAAATTTGAAACCTACTCCTAGCTTTCTGGAGTTACTCTCTATCTGACTTTAAAGTCACGGAAGTGTAGCCTTTACACTAATCACAAATAAGTGTATTTGAAGAGGAGTTAATTACGGAGCACAATTTGCCCTCAGCCCAAAGTTGCCCCCTATTATTTAAAATAATATTAACCTGGATGTCAATTCAAAAATTCACGAAACGATGAAGAAAAAAAGTGTCAAAATTAAATAAATGCCAACATTTCCAAAGTCAAGAATTCCAAATAAATTAAAACAGTTGTCTCAACCGACGGTTGTTTAAAATATTAATAACGTTACCCCTTTTCACAACGAGAAACTGTAAGACAAACATATCAATTCAAAAATTCACGAAACGATGAGGAAAAAATTGCCAAAGTGAAATGAATGCCAACATTTTCAACGCCAAGAATGCCAAATAAATACCACCGTGCCCCATAGTAGGATTGTCCCTGAAGCAATTGCATCGCCTAGAGAGGGTTACTGAGTGGCGATAACTCGAGTCTTTCTTATGTAGAAGAAACAATGCGAAACTGAATAGGTAATGCTGGTGGTCCGCAGTGACAGGAATATATTTTCGGTTCAACTGCATTTGGAGATGATGAATGGAGTTCGGTTTGTCATCTGAATACCTCAGAAATAGTT
Organism: Oedothorax gibbosus; assembly: GCA_019343175.1. Lineage (NCBI taxonomy): Eukaryota > Metazoa > Arthropoda > Arachnida > Araneae > Linyphiidae > Oedothorax > Oedothorax gibbosus. The sequence continues at coordinate 97,390 of JAFNEN010000709.1, read as the reverse complement.
CCTGGACTGTCAGTGTATTGATGTTATTTTTAATATCGGAACTGTAAACAGTAGATTGAAATCAGAAAACTTAACATCAACCAAAGGCGAAACTTGAGTTCAAGAAATATGTTAGTTGTACTGATGTTATTACCCTGCGTTTTATTTTAAACGAAATACGGTGCTAAGTGTTCCGAATGCCCAAATTGGGTGGACCATTCTTTTTTCTGCAACTTTATTACTCGGTTAAAGGTGATGTTTGGAGAAAGCGATACAATTTTGAAGTGGCTAGACTATTTGGAGAGAGAGACATTATTAACATCATAAAAACAAAGAGAATTCAATGGCTGGGACATATGGAAAGAATGGACGATAGAAGAGGCACAAAGAACATTTTCAAGGGGCAATGTCAGGGAGAGAGAGGAAGAGGAAGACCTAGAAAAATATGGATAGATGAAGTGGAAAGAGATCTGAAAGCCATGAAAATTAAGAACTGGAAAGTGAATACCAGAGACAGACGAATTTGGAGTCGCATTGTTAGAGAGGCCATATCCATCATGGACTGTAGTGCCAGTAGTATTACTCGGTTAGGTATCATAATAAAATAAATACTCTTTATAGGAATTATAGCCAATCCCTTACAATAGGAATAGTTTGACGGAGTAATAAAGGTTGTGCCATTGTTTCATTAATGTAAAACTAATGGAATATCTTTCAATGTCAAAGAAAATAAGAATCAAATAATATTTTCTTAAAATGTACTTCCTTAAATATAATTCTTGCTCAAAAACTGTTCGCCCTATATAATTGTACTTGAAGACATACAACATTTTCAAGTTTAGTGTACGTTTATTTTCACCTGATGGCCACAATCTTAAAAAATATATTAATAATTACCCATTTGCTAAGCTCGTTTAAACAATCCATAAATAACAAAAGCATTAAACTACCACATTAAAAGGGCAGTTAAAACTATGATCGATTAACTTGCAATTTTAGTCAAGCGATAAAATTGACGAAAAATAATAGACTTAAAAGCAATTCCAAATTAAGACAATTCATCGATCAAGTACACAGAGAAAAAAAAAATTCTCAAAATTAGTCTCGCTTGATAAGTAAGAGCAGCTAAGTGACACTGAATTAACTAATGGGATATCTAGTAAGTAAAATAAATTACATTTTAAAAACTAATTTTAAAATATTCAAATCGAAAGATAATTTTTGAGTTTGAAAAGGGTAATTAAAGATCTTGTATACGAAAGTGCTATGTGGATGAATCGGAAAGAGTACATAATTTAGAATGGTATTTTTAAAAAAAATCTTTTTTTTTTTGGCTTTCAAAATATATTTTATTTCCAAAACTATCCAAAAACTTTTAAGACTATAAACGTGAAATTTTAAGATACTTTAAAACAAATCCTGACTTAACTTGGAAATAAAATAAACTTTGGACTGCTATTTAACGTAAACACCAAACAAACTCTTTTATAAAATTTTACTCACACTAAAATATATTTCCTAGAAGAGATTCGAACGTCTTCTAAAAATTCATTGTGCAAATAAGGTTTTTCGTATTTTGGTCAACATAAAAACAACTGTTTTCGATTTCTTTTAACTCAACAATAGTTTTTAAACAATATATAATATAACCCCTCTCAATCAAGATAAACTATCTGTCCACGGTTAGTTGGCTCTTAAGTTGTTTGTAACAAACAACTTTTAACATGATAAAATTGTGTAGAATAACATGCTACATGGTCAAATGGTACATCATTTTAGTTAAAAGAATTTTCTCAAACACAAAACTAGGCAGGAAGAATTTCACGAAAGCACAAACAATTTAAACCAGAAAAAAACTAAAGTCATCCTACCACAACACACAGACTAACTAAACATCTATTTTCCCCGATTCAAATTAATCAAAACTGAATTTCTTGCTTGTTTTGTTATAAAAACATTTACATGAAATGAATGGACAATCTTGAAGTAACTTATGTTATGTATAGGAAAAAGATACCAAAAAAAGATAACGTAAAAAACTCTTCCTCCCACGCTCTCAAACTTATTCAATGGTATCCTCCGCAAACTGGTTGTGTAATAAAAGTTCAACTTCATTATAATTTGTTTGGTAATTTTGAAGGGTGTAGTTGCAGCTCAATCTCTCCGAAGTATAACTAATATATAGGGGCCGAACCCGGCATTGGCGATTTCGTCCAACTGTGAATTTACCATTATCAAATGTTGCCAATGAAGGGGCTGGATCTTTTATCTTAGTTATACATTGGAGAATGAGAGTTTTGCAACTACAACTCTTCATTTGCATTCTTCCTTCTTGGGTTGCCTTCAACCAGGTCAAGGTAGTCTATATTTGTACAAAAAAATGCTTTATTTGTAGAAATGTCGTATATTAAGAGTTTAGCTTGGTGATCAAAGGAAAAATTCAAATTTAAAAGTAAAAGCCTGGGGAAGAAAAAACTGTGGATTAGGTTAAATTTTTTTTCTTATGAGAAAACCTGCGTAGTTCAAAATAAATAATAAGGCATGTGTTCTAAATTGGTGATTCTACAAAATTTACACGACACTTATCTAATACAGAAGTGAAAACATTCTGACAAAAATAACTTTTTAGTAAAAATTTAGGTTTAAAACTTGATACATAATGGTTATTTTGCACACCATTTACATTTTTTACTCTTTTAGAAAAAACTTTTAAATTCTTCACTAGACGTCAAATTTTATGGATTTTTGTTTAATTTGTGTGTTATTTTATTACACAATAATAATGCTATAGCTACTTGTATAAAATTATCTTCGAAATTATTATATAAATCTATATTATTATATAAATATATATTGCTTCAGTTAGAGTGTAATATTATTTTTTCTTTCAATTTTGACGTAACAGGGCGCACGAATATCAGAGTATCGCAAAGGAGCAGCCAATCAGAGCAGACAAATTTCGGTGCCTTTGCTTGGCGATAATTTTCTTTGCATTCGTGCTATTTCGACAACGTGGTCTGGTTTGCTTTCATTAATTTTATGTTATTTTTAAAATTAATTCAATCTTTGAGTATTTAAGTATCATAAAATGAATCCATCAACGCCCTCGTCTAGTCGAAGTTATGCGTTCACTCCACACCGAAAAGGAAGTGCGTTAAAAAGTTATGCGAAAACAATAGTAATGAACGTATTCGAAAAATTAAAAATCTGGTACCCAAATGATTCTTTAATTCATTCTTTAATGTATTGTTCAGAAGACTGCAGAATTAACTGATGTTTCACATCGTAGCATATATAATATGCAACAAAAACAATTTTAACTGTATCGTCCTTGAGCGCGTCATGGGTCCTGAGTAGACTGCTCGAGCTTGTTTCTTCCCAGACTTGGGTGTACCCATAGATTTAGTATCAGGTGATTTCTTCAGGGCCTCAGAGTAAACTTTCCTGGTTGCGGAATTTTCTGGCGGGGCCAAAGTTGTCCCTAAGGTGATCTCTCCAGACGGCAAGGAATCGGAGGATTCCTGGATTTGTTCATCGGGATTGTGATATGGTTTCATACGAAGAACATGCACCACGTCTTTTACTTTTCGACGCCTTGAATTTGGGTCAAAGTCTTGAACTTCGTAGTTGACATCCGATAGTCGTCTTAATACTTGATAGGGCCCAAAGTATCTTTTTAAGAGCTTTTCTGATAACCCCACTTTTCTCAGAGGCGTAAAAATCCAGACGAGGTCTCCTGGCTTGTAATACACCATTCTGTGCTTAGAATCGTATCGTCTTCGGTCACCCTCCTGTGCTTCCAAAGTTCGTAGCCTTGACAGCTGCCTAGTTTCTTCAGCTCTCTGAGCCCTCCTCGCGTTGTCGTCGCATTCAACTCTTTCATGGTGAAATGGAATTATTGTGTCCAGTGTTGTTTCAGCTTCTCTGCCGTGGAGTAGGTAGAAAGGAGTGAAACCTGTAGTGTCTTGCTTTGCGGTATTGTATGCAAAAGTGACAAATGGCAGTATTTCATCCGAATTCTTCTGCTCTATTTCGACATACATTGACAGCATTTCGGCCAAGGTCTTATTGGAACGTTCTGTTAAACCATTCGTCTGAGGATGGTAAGCCTTTGTCATCCTATGTGTAACATTGCAGAGTTTAATAAGCTCTGAGATGAGTGCAGATTGAAATACCTGCCCCCGGTCGGTGATAAGAACTCTAGGCGCTCCATGTCGCAGGATAATGTCTTCTAACATAAACTTCGCTACATCCGGGGCAGTGGCTGTTGGCAAATCGCGTGTAACTGCGTACCTGGTAGAATAGTCTGTACACACTACTATCCACTTGTTTCCTAGTCTTGAAATAGGAAATCGTCCAAGCAAATCTATCCCGATTCTTTGAAATGGTTCTGTGGCTGGTGGTATGGATATCAGACGACCCGGTGGTTTTGGGGAAAGAGCTTTTCGTCGTTGGCATTCGCGGCAGTGCATCACGTACCGTCTGATCGTTTAAAACATTCCTCGCCAATAAAAGCGCTTGCAAATCCGGTCATATGTCTTCGCGAAACCTAGATGCCCAGAAAATGGTTCGTCGTGGAAGTACTATAGAATATCGGCTTGCAAATGCTTTGGAATAGCCGGTAACCACCTTTTACCGAATAGATCAAAATTTATTTTACACAAAACTCCGTTAACGATTTCAAACCTTCTTTCTTCTGTGTTCGATGGAGTCTGTAAATCGAGAAATTTGATTATCTCTGGGTCTTTCTTCTGTTCCACCGCAATGTTTGTCTCGACTGTTATAGCAAATAGTTGTTCGGCAAGATCTTCGGCCCCTTCTACTGGGTTTCTTGACAAAGCATCCGCATCTCTGTGTTTTGTTCCGGACTTGTAACTATTGTAACGTCATATTCTTGTAGTCGTAGAGCCACGTGCAGTCTCCCAGAAGGACCTTTGATTCCGGCCAACCACATAGTGAGTGATGATCTGTGACGACTTTAAACTTTTCTGTATAAGTAAGGGCGGAATTTAGTAATTGCCCAAATGCTGCTAAACATCTCTTTCTGTCGTCGAATATTTTTTCCGGCCTTCGTCCTGACGCGTATGCTATAAACCTTCTTTGCAGTCTTGGATCTGAACTAAAACAGCGCCGAGTCCATATCCGCTTGCGTCGGTATGAGGTTCAATCGGTGCATTTCCATCGTAAAGTCCTAATACAGGATCGTGAATAAGGACATCTTTTAACTTTTGAAAAGAGGTTTCTTGCTCGGGACCCCACACAAACTTCGAGCTGTTTCTTCAAAAGTTCCTGAAGTAGTTGAGCTTATGGCAAAACTGAGGATAAAACGACGGTAGTAAGAGCAAAGACCTAGGAAGCTTCTTATATCTCGAATGCTTCTCGGAGTAGGAAAACGGCTTACTGCCTCAATTTTATGCGGGTCAGGGCGTACTTCTCCCTGTGATACTACATGGCCAGCACCTTGATTTTAGTGGCTCCAAAAAACACTTCTTGCATAAGAATGAGGCCTGCGTCTGTATACACTTCATGATTAGCTGCAGTCGTTGTACATGTTCGCCAAACGTCTCCGAAAATACGATGACAACATCCAAATAGCAAAGACACATAGTCCACTTTAGATGGCGAAGTAGGTTGTCCATCATTCTTTCGAAAGTGGCGGGAGCATTGCACAACAACAATGGCATTACTCTAAATTCATACAAGCCTTCAGGTGTTATGAATGCAGTCTTCTCCCGGTCTGCTTCATCCACTTCAATTTGCCAGTAACCTGATTGGAGATCCATCGATGAAAAGAACCGGGCACCCTTCAAACAATCCAAGGTATCCTCAATGCGTGGCAGAGGGTAAACGTCCTTCTTTGTTAACTTCTTAAGGCGACGATAATAGACACAAAAGCGCCAGCTACCATCCTTTTTCTTGGCCAAAACAACTGGAGACGACCAAGGGCTTTCTGACGGCTGCACGACTCCTTTTTTCAACATCTTTGTTACCTCTTCTCGGATAATCTGGCGCTCAGTGGCGGACACCCTGTACGCCCCCTGGCTTATATGGTGGGTGTTGTTCCGTGTTGATGCGATGTTTTAAAGTATTTCTTGAAGCTTGAGATTTTCCCGAATCGTCAAATATATCCGAAAAATCTTCAAATACTTTAAGTAGAGTTTCCTTCTGATCAAATGTAAGATCGCCAGTCAGCATACTTAGGTAGTCGACCGAGGAAGTACTTTTCGATGCAGTGCATGGTGTTGGCGATTCGGCAAAATGTGTAGTATTAATGGCGTTTATGCTTCCTTTCTGTAAAACTTCTGCTACACCGATAGACATTCCAGCGGGTACGATTTGGGATGTGGATTGCCCGTTGGTAATCCAGACAACTCCTCTTCCATCATGCAGTTTAACTATTGAAGAAGGGAGAGCAACCTCTTTTCTCAAAAGTAAATTTTTATTTTCTTCGACAATGACGTCAAAATTATGACAACTGTTGCGACAGACAACTGGAACTTTAGCTGCAGAGCGGGCCGGTATTGCGACATCCTCAACAGCATAGAGAGACCACTTATAGACATTTGATGTTTCGTGGGGAATGTCGTCTAAAATTAGCTCGGATCTTCCGCAGTCTATTACGGCTTGGGATGCTTCCAAGAAATCCCAACCAAGAATTACCTCATAGCTACAAGTGGGCAATACAGTAAACTCAAAAGGGTGGATTCGGCCTTCGATTTCCACTCTAAGAATACATTTACCTTATGTGATTTCCGTTTGCGACTTTCAAAACAACTTCGGCTTCAGTTTTGAGCATGGTTTTTCGAAGGCGACGTCGGTAAGGTTCAGAAATGACGGAGGAAGACGCTCCAGAGTCAACTAGAGCCCGCACAGATTGCCCGTCCACAATTACGTCTAGGTAGCTTCGACACATTTTGGCGGCAGTTGGAGGATTTCCAGTTTCAGCGGCCTCGCCTCCTTGGCAGGTCGCGGGACTCAGTTTCCCGGTCGAAAGCTACTGGGGAGGGACTACTGCTTCTAAAAGGCGACGGGGACCTGTATCGACGGGATGGTGAACGTCCTCGGGAAGGGCTAGGAGATGATCGTCTTGGGGCTAATCGACTGGGTTCGGATTCGTAGTTCGGTTTAGTTTAGTTTAGTTTGAATTATCGTCGCACTAGAGCTACACGAGGGCTAGATTCGTAGTTCGGACTGTTGCTATTTGATGGCACATACGTTGACTCCTCTTAACGTGTTCGGTAAGCATCGAATACGGCTCTTCTTTCCTGGCAATAACGGGCGACATGGCCAGGGCGGCCGCAGTGAAAGGAGACAGGTCTGTTATCCTCAGTCCTCCACAGGTCGGTCTTTCTTGGGTTAGTGGATCTATTACCAGTGATGGTCTGTCGTCTTGTTGCCTCCGAGTAAGTCGGTCGTCTTTGTGGGATATTGGTAGACTGCCTTGTTGAAATAGGAGCGAGTGAGTGACCTTTCGACTTCATATCTCACTATATCCTCGATGGTTGCAAGGGGAGGCTCGTTTTCGTATGTTGCTGGAGACAATACACGCTGAACTTCCTCTTTCACCATTCGACGTATGAGGGTAACGATGTCTGACTGTTCTTCAATAGAAGCTATCTGCACCACATTTGGAAGCCGGGAAAATTTTTGCTTTGTAACTCTTTTCTGTTGCATTTTCTCTATCTGCTGGCACCATTTAATGAAGTCGTCAGTCGTTTCAAGTTCTTTGGTTAGAAGGGCTTGGTAGATATCCTCGGCAACTCCTTTCATCAGGTGGGACACTTTTTCTCTGTCTTCCATCTTGCCATTTACTTGTCCACACAGTCCTAGAGCATTTTGAATATCAGATTGAGTAGTCTCTCCAGGTCTTTGAGCCCGGTTTCGAAGTTCTTCCTCTGCTTTCTTCACACACTGTTCACCAGGATTGAAGAAATCGACTAAGTTTGTTTTAAAAAGGTTCCAAGAACTAATATAGTCTTCATTATTCTCGAACCATTGCTTTGCCGTCTCATCTAAGAAGAAATACACATTCGCAAGAGCCATCATGTTGTCCCAGCAGTTGAACTTAGCGATCCTCTCATATTCAGACAGCCATTTTGCTGGGTTTTCATTTGGCATCCCCTTGAAGACGGAGGGACTTTGTATTGGTTGGAACAATGGCGACACCAACGGTGTTGGTATAGGTGCATAGGGATTACTTCCGTCTTTTTCCTCCTCAAGCATTTTTGCAGTTCTTGACGGCGAGAAATAGAGACCGTATTACGACGGCGACTGCTCCTTCTCGCAGGATCCACGTTGATACGTGGACGTAATAACCCAGCGCTTCCACCAAACTGTCGCGTAGAAATTAAGAAGCTCTGCATTGAAACTTATTTTATTAGAATTGAAGTACGCGTAAGACGCAAATAACAGAACCGATCCCGAACTATGGGGTCATGGGTTTTTATATGCAAGCACCGGAAGTACTTACTTCCGGAAAGGAATAAACTAGGAAGTTCTAGAATGTTCTAATTAATGTACAAATAATAATTTGAAATACACTATACTGGTATTCGAACCCACAACGGCTTCGACTCTCGCTTCCGTGGGCCGATGCCTTACCGCTGCTCCACAGAATAGCGTCAATATAAATAATTATTATGCCTTTAAAAAACAACTGTTTGAATTTTTAATAAATATCGATGACTCGGATCTCTATTTTTCACTTTCATTTGAAGTATATTAATCATATCTGTATGCCAGCAGCTGATTGCCACATTATGTTCTATCTTATTTGTTTTTGTGTTTGTTTTTGTTCGCCTGTACGGGATTTTTTCTCCTTTGCGTGCCAGAGTATTTTTATATTGTTTCTTTTTGGTTTTTGTAATAATAAAGATTATTATTATCTTCGTCCCCAGATCCAGTGTTAATAATTTCTTATAAAAATATGCATAGGTGGATTTTTTTTAAAGACTTGCAACAGTGTGTAAATATACAAAAGTGAATTCTACTTTAATAAAAATTTCATATTATATTATTATTATTTTGTTTCTTTCTTTTAAAAACACAATACTATTGAAAATAGTAAAGAGAGCTGCTAGACTATAATGATATGTATTAACAGATGCCTGATTTCTACTTTAATAAAAAAAAATTGTAGTTATTTTTGTCTCTCCTTTTAAAAAAGAAACATTTCTATCTTAACACTTTTTCACTGAATCTGAATAATTTGTATCTACCTGTACTAATTTATATTAAAACTTTCCATTTTACTGTAAATATTAATATTCCCAGTATGTACGGATCTGAAATTTTTTTTCTGATATTCATTGCTATATGTGTTTCTTGAACTATGAGAAGGTAATCATACTATCTTCCTATTTTAAAAAAAGGTAAATTCTCGAAAAAAAATCCAATTTTTTTTTAGTATTAGAGAGAAGCATTATTAAAAATATATGGAGGGAAACCTAAAAAAGAGTAGACTCTCTAAACCTTGTGTAGCTCTAGTGCGACACTAATTAAACCCAATCCTTATAACATTAGAGTAATTAAAAATGAAATATTTTCTAATAATATTTTAATCTTCTAGAAAATTTAAGCCCAGTCAGCACGGCTCTTGCTTTTTCATGCGAAAGATCCCAGGTTCGGTTCCGCGCATTGCCAAAATAACTGCTGACCCATAATCGGTCTGTGCAGCCAAAAAAGTTCGACAAATAACACCCCGTGTAGAAGTGTAAGTTAAATATGCTCTGAAGTTCAGTCGCGTACAATGACGCCCTAGTTTGCGTTTGTGCGTACTTGGGTGGTGGCTCGTCACTTGACTGTGGTTCGAAATTAAGACGGCCGTTGCCAATAGCCCTCGTGTGGTTCTAGTGCTTACTTACTTACTTATCCTCTTCGTGCCAAGTGGCACATAAGGCCCGACACCTAGTTTGCCAGCTCCGCCGATCGGCTGCGGTAGCTCTTGCTTCTGACCATGACGTCCACCCCGCCTGATTCCTCTCTTCTTCCACCATCCTTCTCCATGTTAGTTTAGGTCTCCCTCTTTTTCTTTTTCCCTCTGGTGCCCATTGCAATGCCACTGGTGGATCTTTGTTTGCGGCATTCGCAGCACATGTCCGATCCACCTCCATCTTCTTCTCTTGATGTTGTTAGTTATTGGTTCTAGTTGTGTGTTTTTGAATAGTTCTGCATTTGATATGGTTTGTAGCCAATAAATTTTTAAATTTTTCTAAGGCATTTATTTTGCCAGCTATTTACCCTTTTCTCTTGTTGCTTAGTTAATTTCCACGTTTCTGTTCCGTATAGAAGTACACTTTTGACCATAGCATTAAATATATTGATTTTCGTTTTAAACAGTAAACTGCTTGACTGCCATACTCTATTTAGATTTTTAAAACAGTTTTGTGCTTTTACGATTCTTAAATTTATTTCAGCGTCAGTTCCTCCTTTCCCATCAACCAAAGTCCCAAGGTAGGTGAACCTTTCAACATCTTCAATTTGACCGTTTTCTATTTCAACCAAACGTTCTGATTTTGCATTTATTCTCATTGTTTTCGTTTTGTCCTTGTTTATTTTCAATCCAACCATTTCTGCATATTTTTCAAAAACTTTTGTTTTGTACTGTAAATCATCAAATTTGCTAGCAAATAACACAATATCATCAGCAAAGTCAAGGTCCTCCAAAGCTGTGGTGAAGTTCCACCTTATTCCTCTCTTTGCATCTTTAATTGGTAATTTCTCAAATCCATCTTTTAGATTAAGAGAAATTATAAACATACTATGGAGGAATCCTAAAAAACGAGTTAATCTTAAACGTCTGTTAAAGTTTCTAGTGACATTTAACCAATCCTTAGTACTTTATAGTTGAATTAAATGGATATATTTTAAATAATGTTTTAACTTCATAGAAATTTCCGTAGCACGGTTCTATTTTCACAAAATCCCAGTTTCGGTCGCGCTTGCAAATATAATGCTGACCCAAATCGCGTTGATCATAAATTCGTTCAAATATACTCGTGTAGAGGTAATTAAATATGTCATAAGTTCAGTCGCGTACAATGACGCCCTAGTTTGCGTTTGTGCGTACTTGGGTGGTGGCTCGTCACTTGACTGTGGTTCGAAATTAAGACGGCCGTTGCCAATAGCCTTCGTGTGGTTCTAGTGCGACGATGATTAAAACCTAACCTATTATCCAAAATATTAAAACTTTTTATATATATTTTTTAAATATATTCTATCTTGATATATTATATTTTTAAGGCAAAATCATTTTTATAATAAAAAAAATCTAATCTTTTCTATTTATAAACACAAAACAAAAAAAACCTATGCCGACTTTATTTGTTTACTTTATCGCCCCGAGTCAGCATATAACCGTAAAATAATTTAAATTACCAACAAAACAGATAACGCGCCAAATCTGATGCGCCAGTAAGGATGACATCATCGAAACTCGATGGCAACCCGATAGCGAGGTTCATTTACTTACGCCGCGCGCCGGTCCCTCCGCGTAGAGAACATTTCAATGCTGCATACTTAATCTGTGTTTTCTCTCTATATTAAAAAAAAGTAAGCTCTTTTAAAGTGTCCGGAGCCATAACATGATGAAATATTGATGTCAGAAGCCCAAATTTTTTTGGGAAGGTGTATCTCCCTTATGCCTCAACCCTTTTTTTTTTCTAGTTTAATTAAAATAATTAATTTCTTTTGTTGTAAATTTAAATGTAATAAATATAAAATTTGATGTCTACCAATTTTAAATTTTATGTCCACTTTTTTTTTTTTTTTTATTTTTTAAGTATAGGATTTGAAAGTGTCCGGAGCCATAACATGATGAAATATTGATGTCAGAAGCCCAGATTTTTTTTGGGAAGGTGTATCTCCCTTATGCCTCAACCCTTTTTTTTTGTTTTTCAAATTTCCAATTAGTTTTTTAATTAAAAATTACAATAAGTCAGCCACAAAAAAAAAACTTATTCCTTTTCTGCAAAACGGCCACAGAAAAAGATAAAAAATGTGTGGTTTTGTTACGTTCTTTTTAAAGAACAGTTGCTATCTTTTCTGTTCTTTTAAAAAGATTAGTTCTTTAACTTGTTCTTTTTACATTGGTTTTGTGTTTATATGTAGAAAAGGTTTACGGATTTTTTTTAAAAATGATTTCGCCTTAAAATATATTATAGCAAGATAGAAGGTTTATAGATTAAAATTATGTAAAAAAAGATAGTAAAAAAAATATAGTAAAAAAATTATGACAAAACTATTTTAAATTAACATTTAACATAACAATTACTCTAATAAACATTTTCAATAAACAAACATTTTTTATACCAAAATTATTTTATAGCAAAATTATTTTATTTAATTCTGCTTAAGTGGAATCACAAAATTTCCCTTTTTTTATAAAACAGTTTTTTTTAAATTTTCAGAACTGAAAATTTTCAGAAATGAAAAACATCGCGTTGTTCTTTCAACTTTTTTCTTCTTCAGCTGGCAGATGGCTTTCTTTTTTTTATTTAATCTCTCGGTTTTTTTTTAGTTTTTATTATTCGTTCGCAGCAAAACACCACAGTAAAAGAGTTTTATTTTTTTTATTTATCCTGAAAAATGTATTCTTATAGATGCGAATAAAATAAACTTTGCACGCTCGAATAATGTGACATTCCTTTTTGTTTTTTTAGAAAGTTTTTGAAGATGTTTTAATTATGGAAGTATCAAGATATGGAACATGTTAATTACTTTGCAAATTTAGAAAGTTGCTCTTGTTAAACATTGTTTTATGATTTGTTGTATAGCCAACATATTAAGCGAAATGTTTTTTAGCTTCCACACTACGTTTATAACGTAAAAAGTGGAAGGTATTATAATCGTTCAATTCGTCTGTCTGTCACCCACTTTCACAGAACGAACCGCAAGTCGCACAAACGAGTGGGATACATCGTTTTAAAGCAAAAAAATCAGGCTAGGTTACATCCCAAATTTCATTAAAATATTTATTTATGTGATATGATATGATTCAGTTTGGATTGTTGTAATATCACAATAGAGTGAGATGAGAGTAATAATGAGAGAGTGATAATGAGTAAACATTAATTTGCGAAAGAAGATTAATGAAAATAGTTAATTTTGGCGTTTAAAAGTTTGAATTAGAAATAAATTATAAGCTGAAGGCCCTGTTTGGCAAATTTCTTTCTGAGGTGTATAAATAGTGCGTTTTTTGTTGAGCACAAATATTGTGTGGAAGCGGTTTAAGTGACAGATTCTGTAACAAACCTACTTTTTAGTTTTATTTTTCGTTGTGAGATGCGTTTTTGCAAGGATCTCCCTACGTGTTACACTCTTAAAACAAACGAGCGGTTTTAACTCAGTCTGAGTTTAATTGTCCATGCCTTTCCGGTGTTCCAGGAACAATTGCACTTCTAACAGCGGTTTATAGTGAGTAATTTCACTCCTTTCGTGCGTGCTCTATAGATGTTTTTTTTAAGAGTGTACGTTTCACAATTTTTTGTTTACGTAAATGATAGTGTTTTTGTCTTTATGTATCTGTCCATGGTCTACTCAACTGTAAGTTCACAGAAGCTCTTTAGACGTCATGCAATCCGACCGGTCCGAAATGTAAGCAATTTCAAAGGAAAAGTACGAAACCTATTTGCGCACGGCCAATTATATATACTTATCTGGTTGCGAGCAGGTTTCGTTTCTCTCTTTCGGAACAGCCAACAACCTGAAAAAAATAATTTGGCGAGCGATAGCGAGCAGGGGGGTAGCCCCTGCATGCCGCGAAGCGTCCAATGGGATTATTACTTAAAAAAAGTCATACAACTTAAAAATTTGAGTGGCATGGTTTAAAATAGAGTAAAACAGAAAGGTTATCTGCGAATTACGGGTTGGCGAAAAATACTGAAAACAGTAATACATAATATAATTTTAATAATTAACATACGCGCGAAGCGTCCAATGAATTGCGCAGCAATCCGGTTTCGAGCGAGCGACGAGAGATCAGAATGCAAGCTTGCGACCCAATGAGATTGCGCAGAAATATCCAAGGGTGCGAGCTTGCGGCTGAATATAACTATATTACCAAGGATCGACATAATTTTGTCATAGATACAGATCTGGATGGCAAAATATGCATAGGCCTGTGCAAAGTTGGGTTAGAAAAGTTACGTTCACCAGCGAGCTGGCCGAGAAGCGGGTTATGGGAAACCGGGGGTTGGTAAGCCATAGCGAGCAGGGGGCGAAGCCCCCTGCCGGCGGCCAATGGAATTGGGCAGCAATTCCGGGGGTTGGCGAGCGATAGCGAGCAGAGGGCGGAGCCCTCTAGTGGTATAAACAAAATGAACTCGAACCTACATTGTTTTAAAAGTTAAATGGATGCTGTAAAATCCTTTTTGTATTGAATCTCTATGGATCTTCTATGGTACGAATCTTCTATTGTGTATTGTAACTTCTATTGTAATCTTCTATTGTAACAGCGAATCTTCTATTGTGTATCTTGTCATTCGTTACAAGATGTCTAATTTGGTGGATTTTAAATTGATTAAAAGAAACGCATTTCGAGTGTTTATAAAGCACTTGAAACGCTGAGGGCTGTTAATTTAAAATGTTATGAAGTCTTAAAGGACATTCGATTTTACAGACAGGACATCGCACTGGTTTAAAAGTCAACATAAAGGCATTGTTAAACTTACAACAGATAAGTTGTCAAAACATTTTTTTTAATGTAGTTGTTGAGCATTTATTAAACAAAGTTATCGAAGATATTTAAATACTTTAATTAATTTTATGTTACATTTTAACACATTGAAAAAGATATTGCTTGATATAAAAAAACATTTCTGAAAACAGTGAATGTAATATATATATGTAGTTTATTATTATTATTTTCATGAATTTTTTAACGCAATTTCATTCAATTTTTTTCTCATTAAAATATTATAAATCTGTTGCTTAAAATGGAGGAATAGTGTTTAAAGAAAAATTTGTATGATGTCAAAGTAAAGTTGGGATTCCATCATATAGAAATCACTCAATGAAAATAGTTTTGGGACGAATGAAAAGTTTTGGAAGATGTTCTTTCACAAATTTTATTTCTATGGGAAATTCATGGGGAATCTGTAGATTTGGGGGGAACATGATTATCCAAATATGGCATCACTGTTTTAAGACCTTCGAGAAATTAGATTTTAAAAAAAGATTTTCTTTAATTTAAAACAGTAAGTATTTTTTTAATAACTTGCTGGTTCGGTAAAATGTAAATAAATACAGACTGCAAAAGTTCTTTAATAATACAATGTCGAACTTTTAATTTTATGGTAGACCAGACCAATTTACATTTTTAGCATTCAGCTTATCCTTCCTATCACAATCGTTACCCCAGAAAAGGAACAGTTAGAAAAAAATCACTATTCTTCTTACAGAATACATACATTTGTAAGTTTAATACAATTTTTTCTAAACACACAGTAATCGAATATTGATATTTTTTATAAAAAAAATTGAAAATTCAATCTTTTGACTAAAGTTATCATTCCAAAAAATATAATTGGATGCATTTATCTACTGCGCTGATTACACCTCACTTAATAATATTCATTTGTTTGCCAAAAAATAGCTTGTATTCAACAAAGCGACTCCTACCATCGTGACCTTTTTAAATGATGAACTGTTATCTCCCGACATGTTTTATTACCTTTCATGATTAGGCGTTGGATATATATTTTCTTTTTTTTTTAGTTCAAAATGGCTTTTTCGTTACGACTCTATTCAAGATGAGAGAATGCATTGATAAAATCTCAGATAAATCGTGTCCATAACATAAATTACATAGAATACACATTGATACCATATTTTATGCTACTCTAGAGATTAATCCATATAAAAAATAGAAGTAGGAAATTTTTCATACATTTTTAGCCTACTTTTCCTTTTTTAATTCGAAAGAATTAAAAAAAATGAAAAAGTAGGTATTGACATGCGGTCGATGTCCGTCTGTCTGTCCGTACCCCCTTCCAAAATCGGTTCTATCATTCGGATCTTAAAAATTCTTTTTTTTTGTTAGAAAGCTATGACCTCAGAGACCAAACTTTCATACTTATTGTTCGCCTGTCTATACGTCCGGACGGACATAAATCTACTATCTGTCGGCGAATTTCCCTTTGAATTAGCATTGAAATTCAATTTGGAGTCATTTAAATCACTGTTGCCAAATCAACAATGGCATAAGAAACTTTATTTAAAAATATTTGAAGCAAAATAATTTTTTCATGAACCATTTTGGAATTACGTCATAAAATGTAGCACAATGTGATTCTTTGATTGTTCATTAATTGTTTACCAAGAAAGCTGCAAGGCATATTTTTTGCACACAATTCTGCTTAGTTTTAATTTACATTTATTTTTTTAATGCAGTTTGGAGTAGTTTCATCATTTTTGTTATTAATAA
This sequence comes from Oedothorax gibbosus, assembly GCA_019343175.1. NCBI lineage: Eukaryota > Metazoa > Arthropoda > Arachnida > Araneae > Linyphiidae > Oedothorax > Oedothorax gibbosus. The sequence continues at coordinate 80,988 of JAFNEN010000709.1, read as the reverse complement.
ATATTTAATTATTCTTCGAACTACAAATAAATTGAGCAGACGATAAATAATATTAAGTTATTTGTGAAAGAATATTAAGTAAAATAGCTGATTTTGGCTTTTAGAAGTTTAAATTATAGCTGGATGCTGTGTGTAGCGATTTTTTTTCTAATGTGTGTAAATCTAGTGTAGAAATGATTGTTGATGATATTTACTGTTATGAACGTAGTTGTTCCCCGATTAGAATGTAAGTATTTAAGTAACAGTGAAGTAGGCTATTTTAGTTCTTTAAGAACTTCTTGTTTAAAGTTGTGGCAAGTATACTTCTACTTGTTATATAAAAATAAAATCAAAGATTTTTTTTTAATCCTAGAAATATAAACTTTAAATTCAAACCAAGGTCAATATTAACCCCTAGATTTTTTTCGCCTGTAAAATCGTTCTGAAAGCAGCAATTTGATTAATTTAGTTAAGGATTTTTTTTTTTTTTTGTTTTCCATGCCTAAGTGAATTTTGAGGAGTACATGTATTTTCAATTCATGTATTTGTGTATTCAAATTTATTTTGTGAAAAATAGACTGTAATTAGTCGATAATGATAATTCTTTTTTTAATATATTTTTAATCCCGTTCTATTCTACCTGCAAAATACTCTGTGTGTTTGTGTCGTAAGGAACAGAGAGTAGCGCTCTCAAACAGAACGAAACCTAGTATTTGGTCAGCGTTTTGACATTAGTAGGTTCCACCTTCAAGTCTATTATCAGCAGAGCGACTGCCAAGCATTTTCACTATATATTTTCTATCGCCAGTGCGTTCGACATATTTGGGCCCTAAGCCAATTACATTTTCTTTTAATTGTTACAGTATAAACATAAATATTTACTTGTTACCAAAATATTTTGACATGTGAGTACTATACGATATATCAGTATACAAGTCAGCAGCTTCATATCAACCCTATCTTTATGGGCAATAACCTTTATATGTGGTTGTGTTAAAGCTCCTCTGGGAGACTTGAAATAGGCTCCCGGAAACAATCCAACCAAACTTCTCTATTTTCACGAACTTATCTGACATGTTTCAATTACATTTTTTAAAAAAATTGAAAACCCATTTACTCTTAAATAAAATAATATATGCTTCCGAACACCGATTGTTCATGGTGTAAATAGAAAAACAAGCTTTAAATAGTTATCAACTATGTATGAAAGACCCCACAATGAATAGTTACCTACTCAATGACGCTTTCATAGCTATATGACAACCATCAGTTATTAATTTAGCCCAGTTTCAATAGTGACATAAGACGATCATACAACAGGTTCCGAAATCATTTAAGATTGAAATTATTATTGTTTTCTCATTTACTGAAGCAAATTCATTATTCATCACCCTTTGAAACAAAGATATTGTTTAGCAGAATTTCTAAGGTAAATAGTTTCAAAGATATCGTTTACCGTACACCAAATACAGAACAATGGATATTTAAAAAGCCGTTACCTTTTCTAAATGGGTGAATGCTTAGCCTTTGTCTGTCGAAAAAAAATTATTTTCGAGATAATTTATGTTTTCTAAAGCGATTGTTCGTGCTGAATTACACGGTTTTTGTTTACAACTTCTAATGGCTTAATTTTGGAAAAAAATTACTGTAATATTGGAATATTTTTTGAAAAATTACCTTCGAATAGGTATCCAAATTAAGTTTTATAAAATTATATTTTATTTACCAGCAGTTAATTATGTATGCATTACAATTTCCTAAACTTTATCGTTTGTTGGAAAGGAATCAAAACTTCCTCTAAAAATTCGAATAAGTTTCAAAATGAGTTATAAAATTGTATGTTTTTACTAGCAGTGATGATATTTATTGTAAATTATGTATGCATTAAAATTTAATTAACTTTATCATTTGGTAGAATCATTACTTTTTCTAAAATTTAAAATGGCGTTTCAAGATCCATAGTAAGGTTTAAATGTATTTGCATATTTGGTATTGGCATATGTTATTTTGTTTTAAAAAATTACTCTGGTATTATCTGTCTCTCGATCAATAAATGAAAAATTCCTACAGACTCTTGGAAGCCGATGCATAAGTTTTAGAACCTCTGGCTCCCTAACTCCAAAAACCCTCACAAAACACCCTTCAAACAAGGTCTAATAGCAACTATACCTTCTCTTCTATTAGTTAAACTATTAATAAAGAGGTAACTTAAGTAGTCGCGTTGTGAATTCTTTCAGATGTAAAGCATATTTTTAAATCTGTACTTATTCAACTCAAATTACAGGCTTTCAAAAATGCGAAAAAGACTATAATTAAATCAACTTTCATTCAAGTGGAAAAATCACTTATTTATTGATGAATGCCTGGTAGCACTTATCTAACTTTTATATGAGAAACTGCCACATTATAATCAGAGATAGATGATAGAGGAAAATTGCTGGTTTAGATTCCAGTTCAAACTACCAAATTAATAATTTTGATTCATGGATATTTTTTGTGTTTACTATTCCATGCAAGCACATAACTACCATATCCTTATATTTTTATTCGAAAAACAGGCTTTAGAAATTAACTATGGATTTTTAACAGAGCAATGCAAAAATGTATTTTAAAATATAGCTATACTCATTGTTTCTTCCTGTTGTAAAGAAGTTATGTTGCATTATTGTTGTCAAAGTTTTTTTTATGATGAAAATGTCCACTTATATTCTTCTGGAGTAACGAAAAGAAGAAAAATTGTTGATAGTTACGCTCAAAATTTAAATATAGATACTAAAAATAATAATCTACGGAGATTATTTTACGATTCTTAATTGTTTATAAAACTTTTAGAAACACGATTGGTTTCATATTGTATTTTTTTTTATTTCTAATTAATGTTCGGGGCTTACTTATTGTGAGGTAGTTCCTTGTAACTGTAGTGAAGCTTTTTGAATTTGAAAAATAAATCAAATTAAATAAAGTACGTTACATTATTTAGCTTTAATTAGTGTAGATCAGCTATTATACTATTTTTTTCATTTAATTTAAGATTGATTGATTGTAGTGATAATCACTTCTTACACATGTGACTTACACTACAGAAAGGATAGTTTAGCTTATAATTAGCCTGAGGCATCTAACACCTTGCAAAAAGGTCTCGATTATTCTTTAGGGTTACTTCAGTTCCTCAGTTCTTTATACACGTTCTCCAATATCGAAAGGAAAATATTTCAAAATACAATTTGTTGTGCTTTGAACTAATTGCTAATTTTAAATTAATCGTTTTTTTCTTAAAACATTCCATTTAAAATTAATACAATATATAGTTCTACAAAATTCAATTAAAAGTTCTCGAATCAAAACTTCTATTTAAACATAAGCATTAAATTAAATCTCGAAGTTTACGGAAGCCTGTTAAATTCGAACGTAATACCTCCCCAGAATTAGCATCATTAATTTTTACGACGTTATGTTCCCGCATTCCTTCAAAAATCAATAGCCAAAATTGCAGCAGCATATATTTTGCCACGAAAAAAATTCTTAATATCTTTTCCCGCCATTACTGTAGAAACAAAGCTTCTGATTGGCAGAGATAAGAACAGAATTTATGAGCAATGGCGTCATTTTGCTACTTTCCCGGAGGATTTAGAATTAGGGGCAGAAAGCGAGGGCGGAATAGGATAGTTCTAAGATGACTAGAATGGAGGGCATTACTTTGAAATATATGGCAACAGAACGGCAAAATGACTGACAAAAAAATGGCGAAATTCTATTTAACTTTTCTATTATATTTTATACGATGCGACGCACGTATTAAAAGATAAAAGTATGCTTTGCAATTAACGAGAAAATTCTGTTCATAAATATTTAACTCGTTTTTCGGGCTTAAGTGCGGAATTAAGAATGTTTTGTCGTTCACGGGAGTGTTTTATGGATTCTTTCCATGGTACTTTATTTTATTTATTTTCGAACACATAGCTAAATAAACTACTCTTTTTACTATGATTTGATAGGGTTTTTTTTTATTTCTGTGTATGCAAAAAATTTTTAAATGGTTCGTTTTCCTTAGCGGAATAGAAATTGTATGTTGTACAAGTTAACAAATTAACCTTAAATGTTAATATAAGTTCAGATTAATATGTAAGAAATACAAAAATAGCATTGACTAACTGTTGTAGTGAAATGATGGCGAACTTCAATAGCTGCAATCATATATTTAAAAAAAATCTTTTAAAATTTCAATAAATCAATCTTAACATCATATGAATAATATGGAATTATTTGTGAATACATTTGTGTATACACATTTATTTCCCTAATCCTTTATATTTGATATTTTATCAAACAGCTTACCACTGAATATATTCAATTTCATGCATGGATGTTAATCAAAGTACCATAAAATAACACAGAACAATGGAATATTTAAATAGTTTAGAATAAAAGTCTTAAATGCAAATTAAAATTTCATTTCTTAGTAAACAAATTTAAAATTTCGATAAAAAGATTGGGAAAACGACACAAAGACTAGTATTTAAAATGATGTTTAGATTTAAAACTACTTGCAGAAAAAAAAAATCTTCCCACCGCCTTTGAGATAACGAATCATTTATACTTCCCACGCTGCTCAGTACAAAGGAAAATATACGAATATTTAGATGTTATTTTCTTGTCTAAACATCAAAAGCCAAGGCATTTTGACCTCATGAGAACATAAAGGTCAAAACTTACAAAATCACGAATTTTTCTCCTTTATGTTTCCTTCAAATGCTAGTACGGAAACTTTTAGAATATTATGAGGACATTTATCGAATTGCAATAAGATACAAGAGCATAGGCTGCTGAGTTCCCTCCTTTGAAATCCACTATTCTATCTATAAAATCCTACTTAAAAAAATCTATTAAATAATAATTAATTGAGACTTAACATTTTGAAGGCATCAGATTTTCCTGGGGGAAAAAATCTTGCTAAGCCGCGGATAAGACATGGCCCAGGTCGAAAAATATCTTGGGGATATGGACAGTTAAAAAACTAACAGTCACAATTTTGACAACGTGTGGCTCCATGCACCTATGTCAATGGCGATGGTATAACCTTTGGTGATATAACCTGCTTTACAGTGCGTCTTAGTTCAGCCTTAAGGATGGCATGGCTAAAGGATTGTGTCCATTAATGAGTAAATAACCTCTGAACTTTTTCGACATTCACGACCATTTTGTGACCTCATGCCTTATGTGTTACTTATTTTCTTAAACAGTAAAAATCACTGATTTCTGGCAGACGTGACACGTGCCCAAAAACCTAAAATTTGCTTGAGAAAGAATAATATTGAAAAAAATACCGCATAATTAGTTTTATCACAAAAAAATTACCAATAAATAAAATAACAATTGAACCAAGTGCCCTTTTAGCTTTTCAAAAGCAAACCACGATAATTATTATATCCCTCGTTATTTTTATATATTATATTCTCTGTCCAAGCGAATAAAAATTATGTATGCATTTAAAATGTGGTATACCAGGACATGATATGACATTATGATAGGTATCTCATGTCATACCTTATGTATTTTTAAAAAAATTATATAAAAATATGCAATGCTTATACGGGTATTTAAGATAATGGTTATTAAAAGTAATTTATTTGAATGAATTCAAAATAAAAAAAATCACGTTCATAGATATATTAACGTATGTTGTGGGGGCCCCCAAACTTACTTGTGCCCTGGGCCCCAAAAGTTGAAAATCGGCCCTGACCAGGTTAATAAGTATAAGATATATTGCTAAACGACATATATAGGTAAACGACTACAAGCATGTAGATTATCTTCTACTTAAAACCGTCTCTGTCTTTTCTTCTAACTTCTCTACCACGAAATGTCATTTCCCGAGTTCCGTATGAGTAACTCACCAAATGGATTTGAATTCTTCCTCACACCGTTGAAGTTCTAAAAATATCGTCCCCATGACAAGATATTCTTGAAGACAAGCTTACCGACACACAGATAATGAGAAATTCCTTCCTCTGAATCTTTTCTCGAACGTCGGAATTCTTTTTTGGCACCGTAGAATTGCGGAATTTCTGAGTTCTTGTAATGAAGGTGTTTTTTGCTGCTACAGAAATTCTGCAATTTTGTTCTGGTTTATTGGTGCATCTCTTGATAATCGTATTTTAAGAAATTCGGAAAGGGAGTCAAATATGTTCTTACTGATGGCCCGTTGTCACGAACACTGCAAAACATTTCAATAGCTTCAATTAAAAGCTCTTTTCGTACAAATTTTATCTTAATTTTAAAACTTTATTTAAAAACCGAATATATTCTATAATAGTTTTAAATACATATGCAACGGACTGAAATACTACAAATGGCAATTTTGTTTTAAATGTGCACACATGTTTAGATATAAGTCTGTTTATATAATCAAGAAGGAAATCCGCTGTCAAACTAATAGTGGAATAAACTTCTACTCGTTTGTCGAGAATTACCTATCTTTGAGCAAAATAAAAATAACTATTAACCATAACCATACTACTATACATAACTTTTGAGTATTTTCCAAAGTATGCTAACTGTATTCTCCGGAAAGGACGAAGTACTAACGATAAAACAGATGACAATTGTTACGCACCAACATCGAATACATTAATTTAGGTTTTTCAGAACTATACTACTGTGGAACACAAATGATGTGTGATGCTGAGCAAAGACGAATGCTATTCACACAGCACCAGTGGTGCTACACGATGAGCTCTGATTTCTAACTGCTCATCGAAACACTTTACTGACGTAAGGTGATTATTTCGGTGACAACAAACCGATTAAATCAGCTTAATTACGAGCTAATCCAATAATAAAAGCTATGACTCTCTTTCTCTCATTATCTAAAATCCTCTCTCGTCACATCTAATCAATTCACCAAGACACAGAAACCAAACACCATCCTCATCTACATACAAGCAAAGGAAGTATAGCATAACACTATATCATCAAACACACGCATATCATATCATCTTTTGTCTCCCAAACTTCTGCCGGATGCAACCCCCTGAGGCATCCCTTAAAATGGGTTAGTCGTATGTCTTTTAATTAAACTGGGCTGCCTGTTGGTTGGATGCGTATCGCGTGGGTCGGGAATGTCAACTTCCGTTTGTTACTTTATAGGTAGATTGATATCACGGGCGATGGGCGATTTGTAATGACATCCCTGCAGCAATGACCTTGCACAGAATGTGTGTTGATTGCTTTGATGTGGATGTCAGATAGCGTAGGATTTAAGGATGGGTTAGTTGAAATAAGGGAGCTATTATTATCATTAGAAAAGGAATAGGAGTAGAGACGCAGCAACCCTATTCCGCACGGGGCAATATAAACACGATTTCTGTGTGTCCGTCCCGTGAAACTATTAGTTAAAAACCGAACTGAATAATAATTTCATTAATTTATGTGTACGGCATTTATAGTAATAATTCATTCTAGAATTTATTTTTTTGAGTGTGTGTGTCTGTTGCTGGATTTGATTTCCCGCGTGATATACGTGTAAATAAAAATTTCTTGAGACTGTATAAGTGTATAACCTAAAGGTCGAAACTTTCTAAAAATTACTGATCCAGTCCAGAAAATTCGATAAACAACTCTTTTAAACAAGCTGAGCATCTCACATCTCATTCAACGATTTATCCTTACTTGACATCGTCTAAAGGATATCTAAGGCCCATTTCAAGCTAACTATTTCACAATCTTCACCAGCAAGACAATCTCAGTCTCGTAAATCCTTCACATTTTCGGTCATTTTCACCTGCGTTCCCCATCGAAAAATCTTTCTGGCGACAGTTCGACACAGCTGTAAATATAACAATGATCTATATTATATATTGAATGAACTGCTTCAGGAAGTTATACAGTTAGAAGTTATTTTTTATTATTATTTTTGTATTGTACTGCCGTTCGATAATTCTATAAATATATTTCAAAAGCCGATTTAACCTTTACCCTTACCAAGATAGCAAAATTTTATATTCTATAGTAATCAAGGTTTTAGTCTTTGAACATGAATTGGGCACGATCACTTTATTACTTTTTCTAGATTATTTTTCTACATTTAACCACCACGTTATTTAAAAAACATGATGATGTTTATATTCGAGTGTGTCGATACAAATAAAACAGATCATTTTCGACAAACACTTTATTTACAATTTTTACAAACGATGGCCGCGTCCTTATCCCATTAATATCGTCCTTGCAAAACCTACCTTAACTTTATATCCCGAATCCTTTCTCTAACACCTCCATAGTTAGGGGGGGGGGGGAGTATCGGTGTCCTTTGAGCCCTAACACCCCTACTTTTTCCTATAAATAAACCAAATAAATCCAGAATTGTTGGGACAGATTTGGCAAGGAATTGCTTGATTGGCGGTCGTCTTACTGAAAAAAGCATATAAGTTAGTAGTTACTATGGAAGATATTTTCAATGGTACTTAACACGGAAAAGTGACTTTCTTTCTAAATGAGTTAGTACTGCGGAAGCGTCATTTTTCTATGAACGATACGATATAAAATGTACTATAAAACCTCCAGTTACTTATGATTAACCTTTTTATTTTATGAAAAATATTTTTCTGTCGAGGAATTCAAGCAGTTTTAGTACTCCTAAATGATAATGAATAACTTTTTATCAATTTAAGAAAATATCTACAATAATATTATTTTTAGAAAAATATGTTCTTTTATCGAGGTATCCAAACACTTTTCTTAATTTAATACGCTCATTAGAAACTTTTTATTGTGATTTAAGAAAATATTTACAACCATTTTGGGAAAAGTAGATTAGTTTTTTGTGGATTCTCTCGTATAGTTTTATTGCGAGTTAAGTTAATTTTATAGGAAAAGAACTAAAAAGCTAACTAACGCAAACGTAAATAATTAACGTAATAAATTTTTTTTCAAACTATTGTTTGTTTTGATGTAACATTACTCTAAAATATTCAAAATCAAAATGAAAATCATATGTGAGTTTGATAAGGTATCATACTACGATAGTTTAGGAATAAATATAGCTTTTTCAATTAAGGCAGAAATACATGTTTATACTTTTTTTTTCCTATTATTATTATTGTATCACGGTGACTTTTCTCAACACGTTTACATGCAGCATGCTTGGCGGCATTTTTTTCACTTTGGCTGATGTTTGGTTCTAACCATAAATATATTATTACAACCCTAACTCATAGGGAGGGGATCGAAGGGGGAGTCAAACACAGAAAATGACACCCATTTATTTCGGATTTTTCGCTGGTCCAGGCACAAACAGCAGAACTTTGTACAAAATATCGTTTGCCCACCTGGATTCCCCACCCCCATACCCCGATGTCCCTCTTTTTCAATTGGGATTGGAAAGAGGCGACGGTTACGGATAAGTGGAAACGTGCTATTATATTTGATTTAGACGAGTCGGAAAAAAAGGCCATATTTCTTGGCCAAGGTAAGGATGTTATGTATAGGAGAGTTTATTATTTTTAAGGGGGCTGGGGGGTTATATTTTATGGGAATAATCTATATAAAAGCATTGTCGGTAACTGCATATTGTGTGAGTTATGGGGATGGTAGAAATGTAGGTAGCCATGCATGGTTAGGGTATGTTCATGGTTCGATGAACATTTGCATGGGCGATGTTTCCATTTTTTTTTAAAAATTACTTTTTCAAACTGATATGTTTTCTTTTGGGGTAGTATTAAATGTAATCATTGATTGAGAGCAGTATTTGTATCAATCATTTTTTTCTTTTTCATTATTATTAATTGAAAAGTTTCTTATAATTACCGGAATTTTCTCAATTATTACTTATATGGCATTTATAAAATTTGTTTGACCTTAACAGCAAAATTACTAAAAATTATCTGCATGAGTATGACCATATGGACAACTAACAATCAAAAACGCAGAGGCTCTACCGGTGCTATGTTTGACCTCTAGCAGTTCCAAGGTCAGAAAGCCCCTCAACCATACCTTATCCAGGTGATCTGGAGGCAGTCCGTCTTGTCAATCGAGTTGTGGTTTGCGAAGTGATAATGACGCCTTTTGGCCTCGGCTAATGGGGGATGTTTATCTCATGGTGTGGCCTACAAGTTGTAAAATAAGTGACTGCTGGCTGTTTGGTGGGGATTTTTTTTTTTACCCCACTTGACCCCGAGGTAGTTATCTTATTGAGATGGAAGTGTTGGTAAAAACAATAGTTTACAGGAGTTTGTAGATTCATATAATAATATATTGAGACGGAAAAGTATGAAAAATTGCCTTTTCTTGTCATAAGAAAGAAGATTATTGAGCGAAGATGCAAGTATTTTCTTATTGACATATGAAGGGTTTACTTACAAAACTCGCACTGTCCGAGGTATAACTAAGATATAGGGTCCCGTCCATTCATTGGCTACCTTTGACGATCGTCAATTCAATGGGTTGTGAACTAGGGTTGTAACGAAGTTGTGAACCGGACTTAATTAGACTATGTAGAATGTGAGTTTTGCAACTACACCCTTCATCTAATAATTATCTTTAACCAATATTTGATTGTCATGTTAAAAATGGACCACAATTCGTGTTAATAAAGCAAAACAATACAATTTTCCATCTTTACGCACTCCCTTCAAACTGACTGGATTTTATTTGTTTATTATTGTTAACTTTTTGTACATTATTGTCGGTCTTTCGATTATTGAACCGCTATTAATGGCGTTTGAAGGGTTTTGAATTACATCACTGATTATTGCATTAAGTTTACAGTGACGAAAAAAATAAATAAAATAGTTATATTTTTCAGAAATATATGTTTCAACTATGTCGTTTATCATTTAAATACAATCTCACAATCAAACCTTCATCAACATCTTTTAAATTTATACTATTAATAATTCAACAGCCCACATCCAAAAAGTAACTTTAAGAAGAAATAATCCAATTTCACATCTCTTGGATTCGACCTGACACATCGACATATAAAATCCCCCCTCCACTAGCCAGAATTCTCGAAAAGCTTTCTGTCCTGCAATCAAATTCGGCCCTCAGGGCTCCGCCTTGTTTCGTAATTTTCTACTATACCCCCCCCCCCCCCCCCTCGAGTAATTTGCCGTCATAAAGCTGAAGGTGCCAGCAAAGATAAATTAGATTGGAGCGGGTTCGCTTTTCGCCTATAGATCGCAAGTTTCTTTTAGCTGTTTCTGGAAAACGTTTACTTTTGGTTCCTACTGCAGAGTTAAAAATTGGTTTTCAATGTTGGGAAATAATGTTCTCGTTTTTGAGAATATTATTGGTTTGTAATAGCTTTGGATACATTGTCACAAATTTAAGAACATAAATGTCCTTATTTTTGAGAATAATTGAGAAAAAGTAACATCTCCAACTCGAACCCAGAATGTGAGGATCCACAGACTGCCTCGTGCAGCGTGCGTTATCCAACTGTACCATCTTATCTCCAAGAGAAAGTGGGTATATTTAGGATATTTGAAGTTATTGAATTTTAAGAATATTACCTCAGATTAGGTATTTCAAAAGCATTTGCTTTATTGAGAATATTGTTCTCACAATAAAATAAGAACATCCTAGTACATCTTTTGGAGGGTTACATTTTTAACAGAGCTCATATTTGAAATGTCAACGTATTTAGATTGTGTGCTCTTAATATTCTACTTCATCCAATTTTGAAAAATATAAAGTTGGAGTGTATTTGGTATTTTGTATTTTATAAAGGAAGAAGGCAATCTGTTTTGATATGGAGTTATATACACTAAAAGAGCGTTTAATATTGAGTAAACTTGGAAATGATTCTATAGATGAATTCATTTTTCGGTTAATAAATGGTCACACTTTAAAGGAGCGAAGCAATTCATTAAATGATTTTATAGGAGTACCTTAAGATTAGATTAAAGAACTATATCATATGTCGTTATAATGACTTAAAAAACTAAATGTATACAAATTAAATAACGAATATAATACAAAATCTATAAAGTTAGAGCTAGACAATTGTTATGGAAGAACGTAGTTATTTACTGGACATCACGATGAAATCGAAAAGAAGGGGAATCGTGAATTTGTGGGGAAAGAGATTACATGGCATAAAATCTAAAAAAGTCATAGCAAAAAAATAAACATTTTAAATAAGCATAGAAATAATTGAATTGGTGCTAAAAACAGTTACAAAATTAATTCGAAAGTTGCCATTTTGAGCTTATTTGTATTTGCTTATTTGTATTATTGTATTTGCTTATTATGAGCAGGTTCTATAAAAGAACATTTGAATATTTCATTAACTTCTCCACAAATTTTCGTTTGTTACACTCGGCGCCGCCCCTTTCGGGCAAACGGTATCAAAACTCGTGGAAACGAAATAAGAAAAAAGGCTTGTGCTTATTAACTTTTACGCTGAATTTATATCTCCTTATATTTCTGCGAAGGAATTGAAAAGTGAATTCACAAGCTACGATCCGTGTAATTTGACATATAATATGCGTTGCTGGATTGAATAATGGAAAAGTTTTATTTTGTTGATTATTTGGTAATGTTAACTGAAAGAGAGACTCTAATTTTCAAAAAATGTTTTAGTGTTATAATTTTGTTACAAATAGCTTTTCGTTGGAAATATTTTTAGCTTCCACACTACGTTTATAACGTAAAAAGTGGAAGGTTTTATAATCGTTCAGTCCGTCTGTCCGTCCGTCTGTCTGTCCGTCACCCACTTTCACAGAAAGAGCCACAAGTCCCACAGACAAGTGGAATACGTCATTTTGAAGCAAAAAATCAGATTAGGCTACATTCCAAATTTCATTAAAAGATTTAAATTAGAAGTTTATTTAAAATTTAAATAACTAAAAATTTAATCTACATTGAAATAACATGCAAATTCCATTTTTATTCAATATTTTCACTGTTGCCATTTCGTTAAACGTACGAGAAACTTTATTAAAAATAAAAATAAACACTTTTGAAAGAATATATATTTATGTGATATAATTAGTTTGGATTGTTGTAATATCACAATAGAGTTCTTTTGATGGTTTATTATACATGTATGAAGAAAGATGCATAGAGAATTCTAACTTGGCATAAAAAATATGCAAAGTTTTGCTTTTATTTTTAAAGCATCAATTGCACTAATTATATATTTTTCGAACTGTAAATTAATTTAACAAACGATAAATGATTGAATTTTCGAAAGAAATGTAAGTGGTAAATTGTGACGACATAAAGATATTTATTAAAAAAGATTACATTATTATTCTTCGAACTTCAAACAAATTAAGCAAACGATAAAGTCTAATTATTAAATCTGAGAAAGAAGATTGATGAAAATAATTAATTTTATCGTTTAAATGTTTAATTACAACTAGCTAAAGGCTCTGTTTGCCGAATTTCTTTCTGAGGTGTATAAATACTTTGTTTCCTGTTGAGCACAAATGTTGTGTGGAAGCGGTTTAAGTGACAGATTCTGTAACAAACCTACTTGTTTTTTTTTAATTCTACTCATTTAGGTATTTCTAAAAATTATTTAATGGGCATATTTCAGGTTTTAAGTGGAAATAGAAATTCTGAATTAAAATAAATTCTTTCTCGAGCCTTGATAGGTGAATCAATATCATGAGGGAACAGAGCATCACTTGGAGCACATATCGAAGGAAATGCAGGAATGAAAAATGCAAAAGGAATACACGTCTTCCTGAAACAAGCTAATTTTTTAATTATTAAGTTTAGTGCAACAAATCATGTTCAGCATTCCATTTTAAAAGAAATGTATTCCTATAAACCAATTTCTATACCCTCATTAACGGTGTTGAGCCACTCATTGCGGTTTTTCTAATTCCATGTCATATATCAATAAGATTCTAATCCCGAAATCTTACTGAAGCTATCTTACTGACATTATAGAGAAAAAAAACCCAGTGACCAATAATTGCCGTATTCTAAAAAACCAAATTATGATAAGATTTTCCATCGATGAGATTGGCCAAAACGAAAAAAAATTGTAAAGATAAGATTATTATAAGGTGTTAAAAAATCTGAGGAGGAGGGGAACATTTGTGTTCATTTAAGTATATCCAACTCTATATTTATAGTACACTACAAATATTTCAAATTATAAAAATAACAGCTTTACGGAATAGGAAACAAAATTAAACACATTAATTAATGATTAGTATAAATTGTTGGCAAGATGCAAAATTTTGAATTAGAAACATTTTAGACTTAATAAAATATAAAAGAGACATTCAGAGAAGTTTTCAGAATTTATTTTAGAATATTTTAGTTGCATACTCAGTTTACCAAACAGTTACTCTTCTTCAGGAAACCAACATGAAGGTCTTCGACTGCAGCAAATCTGAACTAACTCAATAAAAAAAAAACCGGACAATTTCCTTTTTAGCATACAAAGGAAATGTAAACTGGAGAAAGTGTGTCCACTATCCACAATAAAATAGCTCGATCTCGAATCGAAAAACGATGATCTGCCGATGATGCTCAGTCGTGTCTGAAAGAGGGAATAAAAAACGGACGATTTCCATTTTAGCATACAAAGAAAATGCAAAATGGAGAAAGTGTGTCCACTGTCCACAATAAAATAGCTCGATCTCGGATCGAATAATGATGGTCTCCCGATACTCATCGTGTCTGAAAGTGGGGAGGAATAACCCGAAAGGGTGACGGAGCGGAAAACTCAATATTTCGGCCCAGACAGAACTTCAATAAAAGGCTACTACGATGGATTTGAATATGCTGGAATAGTATTTGTTTTTCTTTCATGTTATTTATTATTTTTTTTTATCTGGTCTTGGACATAAAGCATCTTGTTTGTTTAAAAAACCCGGATTTTGTTCATGTTTTTCAATTATATCAACTAACAGTATAGTTATTTTCAGTTGTTTCCTAATTAACAGTAACGGCGTTCACGAGTAAAAACGAAGTCGGAATGGAATTTCTTGAGAGAAAAAGAAACAACGGAAAAAACATTCCAAGTTCTAAATTGAGTTTTTTCTTTGACGGCTTAAATTATAAATTTTAGATAGTAAAATAGAATTAACGTATGCGTTACCTCACCACGCACACACAACGTTCACCAAAACCAAACGAGTTACCACCAATTGCTATAGATTTTTAAATAAATCTACTCCTCTGCACAAATCATTTAATTTGTATAGCATTTTAGTAAAATTTTTAATTTTTTAGACCATTGTTAAGTCACTTTCAATACAGCATCAGCATATAATTAATCAAGCATTTTTTTAAGAAATTCAATACTTGCATAATGTTCTACCATTAGAAGCAGCAAAGAAATTTACCTAAATGTTAATAATAATCAGAACAAGCTACTCCCTCTTATCACAAAGAACATGTATAAAATATATATGTGTTATTTACTTAAATTATGATTTTGATTCAGGCGGACATATAGTTGTGAGTCTGATGGTGAGGCGCGATGCCGATTGCTAGTTTTGAAAATGGTTTTAACACCTAGGACAAATGAGAAACAGCAAAACGCTTAGTTTTGTTTGTGAAGAACATTTTTCCCTCGGTAATTTTAGAGCTTTGTTAATAAAATGGTAGGATTGTGAAATATAAATTGAGTATAAGGAAGAATGTGCTTTTTTTTTCGGTGAGGAAATTGAAATAGGTTTGTGATTTTTTTTAATTTTAAAAAATATAGTTGTTTAAATATTTTTAAGAACTTTGAACCCAAATCTTGTGTAACTTAACCGGATTTATTTTTTTTAAATGTTTGATGACAGTAAATTATGTCCTTTTTTACTAGGTGCAATGAAGAAGAGAAGTATTTGCTTGAAAAAATCAGCGAGTTTTTTAATGTGCAATAAAATGTTACTAATTTTTGAAGTACATATTTTCATTGATGGAAGGAATATAAGTTAAAAACGGATTTTTGATTAAAATTGTGCAGTTATTAAGGTCTTAAATACTTAATGATTGTTTAAGTTTTGATGACATCAAACATCTTATACACATGAAAAAGTTTCAAAACATAAATGTGACTTTTTCTCTAATATGCTCCTAAAATATCAAGACACATTATGCCCCTTCTTGTGATATAATACGTCATTTTTTTTTCAGGTAAAAACTATGTACCTCTATACAGTTTTTCATGTTTATTTCAGAGATAGTGTAGGTTTGTAGTAGTATGAATAAATTGATATAATAATGAAATGGTTAAAAGAGCCGGCACTAGACATTATTGACCAGGCAGTATTGATTTTCATAGTGTCATTGACACGAAAGTTTTCGGTTGGCGGAATGAAACTTTTGTTGGATCAGGGAGTCAGGAATAAGAAAATTTTAAATATAAATTATCAAACTATTGATTTATAAACAAAACTTTACCTTCGACTTATAACAAGGACAGAATTCAGAATAGGACCGTGACAACCGGACTTTTCCTATGAATTTTCAAGGGGTCTCTGTAATAATTTTTATGTATGATGGTTACATTTTTTACAAAAGGAAATTTTATTTAGTTTTTAATTATTTTTTTTATTGTTCGAATTGAAGTTTTAAGTTTATTTTACCGGCAAGTACTATTTTGTCAGCCTCAGTCATAAAAAGTAACGAAGTCGTGTAAATAGTCGGAAATAAAATTGCAATATTGTGAGGAGGACTTAAGATCAAAAGAAGGCTTCCTTTATAATGTGTGTGAAGCCTGTATCGGAAGTTCTAAAATATATATAGTCCAGGCAACGAAGAGTTATAGAGGGAAAGTTTTGGAACACAATTTTTGACTTTGTAACTTTGTTTGCACTAGTTAGGAGGTGAACATATCAAAAGTCCCCGCCCCTAGCCCCTGAGCCGAAGGGGGGAGGGGGGAGGGGGGGTTGAATGTCCCATTTTTCGGTTTTTTGCTTATATCTCGAAAACTATGCGTCCTACCGATATAATTGTTTTACACAAAATGAAAGCTAATTAAATTTGCTACAAGTTTCACCCCTCAAGTGTTTTAATATCTTGTATAGTTTTCGAGATATCCGCTCCTGAAAGTCTGTAATTTTGGAGAAAAAAAATTTTCCCCCCACATTTTTCCTCTTTTTTGACCGGATAACTCTTCAATAATGCACCGAAACACTAAATATTGACCCTAGAGTGGTAGAGAATTTAATTCTTTTCAATAATATATTTTACTTTACTATTTTATCTATTTTCCTTCAAATTTTAAAGCAGTTTCAGTATTGAGCGAAGAGGGATTGTCAGTCCCATAGAGCTAATACATTAGTTTTGAAATCACAACTTTTGCAAAAAAATTACTTTGTCATGTTATCAAATTTTTACCAGGTATGGGAATCATCATAATATCAATTTAAAACAAAATTGAAAAGAAAATAACATTCGGTTATTTAATTATTAATTGTTAAAGTTTTAAAATATTGAGACATTCAGTATAGAATAAATGTACATAAGAGGGATTGTCAGTTCTATAGCTAGAGCTAATGCATTAGTTTTGGAATCACAACTTCCGCAGATGTATTGCTTTGCCATGTTAGCCCTTTTCCCCCAGGTACGGGAAACAACATAACATCGAAATGAAACAAATTCGAAACGAAAATGTTACCTAGTTATTTAATTATATATATTTGAAATTTTATAATGCCAAAAATATACAGCAGATGGCGACACTATTTTAAAACTTTAACAATTAATAATTAAATAACCGAATGTTATTTTCTTTTCAATTTTGTTTTAAATTGATATTATGATGATTCCCATACCTGGTAAAAATTTGATAACATGACAAAGTAATTTTTTTGCAAAAGTTGTGATTTCAAAACTAATGTATTAGCTCTATGTGTTGTGCAGTTATTAATTACTTATATAGTTTGTAAAGGGGGGAGATAGAATTTAGGTTAAAGCTATAGTGGATAGAATAAATGAAATAATTAGCTGTCATTGCGTTGTGAAATCAAAAATTCATTAAATTCAATAGTTACAATAATTACAATAACCCTGAAATAATGCAGCATCAGACATGGTTATTCACTAAAATTTAACCCTTTATTTGGCATTACGTTACAACATTTAAAGCATTTAGATTCATAATTGATCCTGGACAAACAATTGAGACATGGCAGACTTACCCCAAAGGATTAAGAAGGGGGTCGACATCTTGAAGGCAACACCACTGAGTTATGGCAACAACACAGGGACAGGCAGCTAATTCGGAGATTCAGGTAAATCTGAAGAGATCAAGGGCTAAGTCGAAGGCTCCAAGGAATTGGGTGACTTGGGAAATGCCCCTGGCATATGGGGTGGCTTATGGAGATGGTGACCAGAGGCGAGGTTAATAGAGTCTAAGATGCATTTTCTTCTGGCTATTTTTAACCAAGTCAGTATTTCTCCAAACTTATTCTGAAATTCTCTTACTCTCTATATGTTGAGAATATTATTATTTTCTTTCTCGGTCATCCGCTATATTTATCTCAAGTTTGGGGTCCAGGGACAGAAATGCCCTTGGCCAATCGGAAGCAAGAAACCGCCCTTCACACTGCCTCTGGTCAAATCGTAAGAGAACAGCTCCCCCCAAAGGTCTGCCAGTGGTCAAACCCCGGTAGCCGCCCTCACTCTCATAGGTTCCACGGGATGTATTGAAATCAGGATGTGGGGGACATCTGCCCCCTTAAGCCATTAATTTCAACCCCGCTTGACTGCACTTTAACGTCAGGTCGCACAAAGGTCCATTGAAAAAATAGTGTCAAAATCTCAGAATTATTAGGTCCAAGAATTTGAACACCTGATCCAGGAATTTGACATTGCCGTGACCCTTCAAACTCAGAGTGTGGTTCTGACTAATTAAGTGGTAATGATTGTTGGACGATTAAATCGTGCCAACAATCTATCGACTCGCCATAGCAAAAAAAACAGCAAAAAAAAATTTGTCTGACTTACGGCGTAAAGATGGTCACAACCCTTTCGGTCGCAAGTCCCCATGTCTCAATAATTAGAAGTAGAAACATTCAAATGTAGTTACAATACAATTGCCAGGTTCTAGGAAAATTAAATAGTTATGCTAATACATCAGAACAAGGAAAAGTAATTGCAATTCTAGATTAAATAGTATGTATGTTTCATAATTGTATAATAGTTTCATTGACCCTTAAGGCATAAGGGAATCATTATCAGTGAACTCACTGTGAATATACAGATATATAGTTCAAAAGTACAATTATCCTGAAAGATGTAATTACCAGAGGTATGTTGTTATATAATGATAATAAGATAAATACAATAAGTTGATTAATCTAACAGAACCATACAATACTTGAGTCCAACTATGACAATGTTTGGAATAAATACAATGAGACTAACTAATTCATCATCACCTAACACTACACAGGAAGTGACGTTGAATTATAATAATAGTCAGAAATAAAATACATGAAAGTTGATTAAAACTACATAGACACACCATAACTAATGTTGTTAACATATGGAACCAATTGTACCCCTATTATAACATATTGAAAATACAAAAGGTAAAATTGAATTAAAAAATATATATATAGTTATTTACAATGCTTCCAAAGTGAAGGCTTATCGTCGGCAACAGCAATTAATTAAAGCCGACATGCTGGTTAGAAGGATATATATACATTTGTTGTAAGTCAATGGACAGTTCTTCCAAACAGAATACTAACTTAGTGCATCTTATTTGGGAATGCGCTTTTAAACAAAGCTTTTCTTTAAAACCTTTCGTTTCGGCTAGAAATTCAACAATTATTGTCTTTTCCTCTGATAACAAAGAAACCACCTTGTACTTAAGCGTTGAATGTAATTCTAGCGAAAGGTTACCTGTGGCAACAACCCCAGTCTGGATTCTGTCCCCCAAAATTTGGGACATATTGGTCTAGTTTCCACAGACAATCCATAGTCAGAAAGCGAAGTTCTAGCCCTAAGGGAGCTGAATTCAACATTTTCTGAAACCAACTGTCCATTCTTGCTTTGAAATGAATGCGGTTCCGTGGGCACAAAATGTTCGGACGAACACACCTGTGGATAGATAAATGTTAGTGTAGCCATGCCCCAAGGACGTTGACTACATGGGGTCGTCCAGAGGGATGTTTAGTCTAATGTTGCACTTATCTGGTAGGAGAAAACAACCACATTTATATTGTCCGTCTTGAAATTTGCACAAGTGAACAGTTTTTTTGGAGGGTGTCCATTTGCTAACAGTATCACTAGGGCTGAAAGCAAGCAACCATGTTCAAATTCTGTCCAGAATCAATTTTACAGTAAAAATAAAAAATGTACACAACGATAAAATAATTAATTTTATCTATTTGATATATTAAATAATTTATAACCACAAGATTTTTCAAGCGGTAACTATAATGGTCAGAACCATGTATTAATTTCAGTATTATTATTTACATAGCAACACATGACCAATATCAATTATTATCTCACTGGAAAAATTCCAGAACACACTGTCAATTACTGGAGACAACCCTGTTTATTGTCTTTTTTTTTTTTTTTTAAGACTTATACAAGGGTCAAGTCATTGACGTGAACTATACTCAAATCATCAAATACTTAAACCAAGGCAATTGTATCAGAACGCCTATTTATTTGCTTTGCGCGAAAATTATCATCTTTCTAAATTTTCATATAATTAATCCAAATTAATCATACATTGTCGTACTCTTTCACATTATAACTTCCAATAAGTGCAATCCTTAGTCAACATTTTAAACTGTAAATTCATTTGTTTTAAAATGCAAAAGTCTGTTCAAACGGGTTACATTCCGCGAAGTCGTTGCTAATGCGTTTATTCGAATTTATAACAGCGTTTTGTTTGGAATTCACTGTTCCAATAATTCATTTTCTCTCTTTCGTTTTTTTTAATATTTTTTTATACATTATTTTTGAGCGCACGTTTCAAAATATCGTACTTCCTTTTAATTTGTGAATTTGGATCCCTATCCTCATTTTAGTAATTTTTTTTTTATATACTAAATTTTTCATCAAAATGACTTCTACCACATACTTCGCAAATCCCTCTAAATTCCAACCTTTGGAAAATCCTTATTTCCATTGTATTAACGCGGCTTGCTGCCAACTCAAATGAGCCAGCCTCCAAGCAAAAGAATCACTTGTCGGTCGCCTTTTTATCTGAAATCGGCCCGTGAGGCCGTTCTACTGAAAAGGGCCTTGCTTTGAGTGGCTATTATGTAGCCCGTGAGAAAACCCCAATTATCACTATGAAGCCCCCTTTGCTGATGCTCGTAAACCGTGACAATAGTATGTGCTGTCCGTAATTGCTTTAAGCAGTAACAGTTTACGATTGCTTTTTTTTGTTAGCTTCGCCGAAACATTTACTTGGATATCGTCGTCAAGGTAAGTCACACATTTATCTCTCTGAAAATGTTGTACAGTTAGCTGAGTGTCTTGGTATTTACGTGGTTTTTTCTATTCTATTTTTCCCTATATAAAAAAAAACGACAACTAAATATTGATTTTAAAAAAATACTTTAATTAAATGCTCATTAGCTCATTAGGTACAAAGTCTAAAGTTTCGTGTTGTTTAGAAAGGATAATGTTTATAACGGTTAGTATTTTCACTAAACTCATTTAATTTATAACTAAGTTGAAAATGTTGAGTATTGGAATATGGCACCAATCCGCGAAATCAGCGCCATAACCACTAAATCATAAATTTTTTATTTTAGCAGAGTCAACGGTGATCAAGCGTTACATCCGCTCTAAATGATATGACTTAGCAATGTACTTGTAATTGTCAATTGATGTAATTTATAAGTTTTTTTTTTTTTTCTTGCTTTACAAGGCAAAAACCAAACGGAAAAAATTAATTAACAGAATTAAAGATTGTAGTTGTCTTTGTATATATTTTTTATTTTTTTTTACTTATTTATGTATTTATTTATTTAAGTAATTATTTATTTATATCTATCCAGGTTGAAGGAAACTAGTTAGCGGTGAATATTAGTAGAAATTGCTGTAAGGAAGATTCTTCAATGAACATTAATAATCTCTTTCCCTTCTAGACGAAATTTATGTTTGTTAATAATTATTAATCTTTTACAGGGATGTAATATTTTTACAAGAATGCTAATTTTTTGTGTTACAGGAAATTTAGTACTTTTACAAGAATTTAACTCTTTTGTTTTCGTTTTTCAGGCAAGGTAATACTTAAACAAGAAGTTTTAGTTCTTTTGTATTTCAGGAGATTTAATACATTCCACAAGAAATTTAATTCCCTTGTTTTTACAGGAAAATCCAGCTTACAGCTGACCAGGAAAAAGAAATAGATTTTGTGATTAATTTTGTAGTTGCAAATTTAGCAATTTTGTGTTTGAAATGAAATTTAAAGTACTTATGATTATTTTCTTAAATAGGTTTAGTTTAACTATGAAATTTAGTAGAACATTAGTTTTTTTTTTTGTACCATCAATAGTACCAGACCATTATTAATTTCATATAGAGAAAATTTTGTATTAAATTTTGATTCCATGACTTATTTGAGGGTTTTATTTCTATTTATTGTAGATGTAACGAGTTTGTTAATCATGTTGTAATTATGTTTTTGTTACAGCTAACATTAGATATAATTTATTATTTTGTATTAATAAGGTTTTAATTCCGGTGATAAATTATCACTTAATTATCTCCTTAACTCCAATCCTGAGTCCATTTGATCAAATTTTCCTATATTTAATAGCTCTTCATCTCGCCATGGATGGTATTAGACAATCAATGAAACCGACGATGAAAAGTTTCGCCGATTGAGGACCCAGGTCACGCAGACAACGAGGACTCTGGAAAATACTCCCGATGACAATAGGTAAGCTTTTCTCTTTAAAATGTACGTTGCCCCTGAGGTTCAGACTGTGGTTGGGTTGTGGAGAAGAAGATTCACGACTCCGACGTTTGAAGGTGCTGTGGTCGAGGGAAATTCGTAGTTTATTGTTAATTGGGAGGGGGGGGGGGGGGGGTTGGTGGTTAGGAGTTGAAAAACGGTCTTTACTGCCAATATAAGAGCTTTATTTTAATTTATCTTTTTTTAAATGTTTTATTTATAATACCCTTTGTTATATATAATATTGCAGTGCAGAGTATTTTATATGCAATTGTGAGTCATTTTATATATGTATGTATTTTGTGCAATGTTACTCATTTATTTAACAACCAATAACATTTTTTTTATATCCTTTTGTAATTGTAATCTGACATCCTGAAGTGTTTAATACCTTAAAATTATTTATTTGCGTTCTCCTTTCTTTGTATTTTTGAAACATGAATTTTTTATGATTATATATTTTCTTTGCGTAATTTTTCTAAAGCAAAACTTATTAATTATTCAACAACTCACACATAAGAAAATTACTAATTCGAGAACATAAGTTCTTAGTCCTTTAAAGCTTGGGTAATTCTGTCAAGCCACTGGACGGCGATATGTTGATTTTGAGTTTGGGCATTTATTCGCTCGCGGCGTAAGTTATAATGACAGGAATTTCGTTCAGAGTTTTCTTTTGGGTTAATTTGCGTTTTTGGGGAAATATATTTCGGTTGTGTCTGATGTAATCATTCCATTTCGTTCGTTTGCATCAATTATCTATGTCTTGCCCTTGCGTTCCACGGTTGATTTGTTTAAGTACTTGACCATGTCTTAGAAAAGTCAGGATGTTGTAAAATAGGTGGACTGGACAATGCGTCTTTTAATGCATCAAAAGCTAGTTGTGCCGCATGATTCCAAACGAATTTTTTCGTTTTCTTTGTTAGTTCAAATAAGGGCTCTGCTATTTTTGAAAAATTTGGGATGAATTTTCTGTAATAAGAAGCCTGGCCCAAATATCGCTTTAATCGACGCGTAGTATTAGGGATAGGAAATTCTTGTATTTTTCTTATATTTTCAGTCAAAGGTCGGATGCCATTTTTATCGACTTCGTGGCCCAAAACCTGTATTTTTTTTAACATAAATGAACATTTGCTAGGGTTTAATGTTACGCCAGCTTTCCTTAATTCCTGGAATAACTTCCGTAATTTATTCAGCATTTCTGGAAAATCTTTAGTTCCTATTACAAAGTCATCTAAATAATTAACGATGTTTAAGTCTTTAATGGGCGCAATTATGTTATCCGTTAACCTCTGCATAGTTCCTGGGCTGACATTTAATCCTTGTGGGACTACACGGTACATAAAATTACCTAATATCGTACTAAAAGTTGTAAACTTACGTTTATCTTCTGGCAGGCGAATTTGAAAAAATGAGCTATGGAGGTCTAAATTAGTAAAGTATTCGGATCCTTTTAGTCGTCTAATAATTGATTAATTAATGGCAATGGGTAATTAGCAAATTTAGTCTGTTCATTAAGCTTGCGAAAATCCACAACCTGTCTATATTGATCTCTACCGTCCTTAGTTTTAGTCCTTTTTTTAATTAATATGAGCGGAAATGATACCTCAGCATTACTGGGTTCCACAAGACCTGCCTCTAATAATTCTTCTATTTGTTCACTTAGAACTGGTTTTAACATTTGTGGAACTCCATATGCCCTTATCGAAGGCAAGTTTTCGCTTTTAACAGAAAACTCAGGACACACTTTATCTGTACTACCGATTGTATAAAGCCTTTTACTAAAAATATCCGAAAACTCCATCAATAAGTCAGTTAATTTATTTCTAGCATTAGTGTCTAAGTGGGTTAAGTCGAAATCTGATGGGAGCAATTCCTTGCGTCTTAAAAGTCTAATTTCGTCCATATCTCTAATCTCAAAGTCAGATGAAATGGTGGCAACATTCATTGATTTATTTAAACTTACAACGTTATTTGAGATGTTTGTAACTAAAATTTGACAGGTGTTGTCTGTCATTACTGTACAAATTGACTCTTCAATTTTAATATTTTTCTTATTAATCGGTTGAATTAAAACTTCATCACCCACTTCTGTATTTGATTGGATCACAATATTTACTATTTGCCTTTCTCCCGGTTGTAAAATATATTTATTTTTTAATTTTGCAATATTATTTTTAACGTTATTTATGTGACACATTGAATTTGAATCCATTATCCCTATTTGTGCATCATCTATTTTAATCATTAGCGTTTCAAAATCAATTTTTAGTTTATTTGCGGTCATAAAATCATAACCTAATATTACACTGTAATGACTGCTAAAGTTGTTATTTATAACATAAAAGTGATGATAGAACTCTTTATTTGCCAATTTTAATTGTATTTTATAGCAACCTAAAATTTGTAATTTTTCGCCAGAAATTGATTTTATAGTTGTTGGGTCATGTATTTCATTTACATTTCTATTATTTGCAATTTTTTGAAATTCCTCCTGACAAACCAAGCTAACACTTGCCCCACAATCTATTAAAGCTGTTACTTCTAGTCCCGCTAACTTAATTTTTGTAACCGGTAATGAGCCCGTTAACCGATTAACGATATTGGTGTGTACTCTTTCAATTTTAGTTTCGTTGTCTCTAAATTGTCCGCTTGGGATTCGATTTTGACTCACAACCGAATCCCCTGTTAGTTTAAAAATCTTACCCTATTTCTCGAATCTGATCTGTTTCCAGAATTATTCCGATAACCCTGAAATCCGTTATTCCTAGAATGAGACCTTCGCCTATCATAATTATCGTATCTTGGAGTTAAATCTCTACGAAAGGGGGAACGCCTTTGGGTATAGTTATTGGTAGAATGTCCATAACTTGCTGTTTCTTGGTTTGCTCTATTGTAGTTTCGATTTTGGGACCTGTCTTGTCTATTTTCGTGTCGTCTGGGGAAGCGATGCGGAACCTGCCCTAGTTTCTATTCCCTAGTTTGCCCCTAGTTTCTTGTGTGTTAATTTGATTATTTCCTCTATGATAGCAATATTTTGCAGTATGGTTTTTTTCCCACAGATTTGGCAAATAACTATCCTTGAAGAGGCCCCTTGATTTGGAAACTGCCTCTCTCCGATATTTTTATTTAGTTTTAATTCATTTATTTCTTTAGTAAGCGAGCATACCGCTTCGTGGGTGCTTTGCGCGTGTTGTTGTAGTAACTGTTCTAGATTACTTTCGGTTTTTATATTGGAAATGGTTTCCCCGGTTAAGCCATCATTTAATTCTAGAATCTCGGCGTATCTTACAGCTTCATTAAATGAACCCGGATCTTTTAGAAGAAGGGATCTTTTAAATTCTGGTTTAACTCCTTCCATAAATTTGGAAAGTTTAGTATCTTCAAAAATTTTTTAACACTTTCATCACCCATTTGTACATTTCCCAGAAATTTTAAAGTCGCATTTGTTACTCTTGCCGCAAATTGTTTAATACTTTCGGAGCCATTCATTTTACAATTTGTAAACTGTTGCTGACGTGCAGCTAGACTAGATTTTGCACTAAAAAATTCCAAAAATTTAGTACGGAACTCTGCAAAGTTTCCCTCATTAGAAAATTCAATTGATTGTATTATATGAGTTAAGGCATCGCCTCTAATTCGACTTTTAAAAATTAAGAGTTTGTCATTATCATCTGTTGCGCCTAAGGTTTGGGCTAAACTATCAAAAGTATCAACAAAATATTGTGCGGTCACAGCGGATTCACCATCGAATAAAGGTATTAAGTTTGAAAAACCTGAAAGTCTTGATAAAGCTGGTGCGTTTTGTGGGGGCTCATTAAGTAAAGGAATATCTGTTCGAGTATTCAGAGTTTGGTTATCACCATTTGACAAACTAGTATTTGGAGGAGCCATTTTGATCAGTAAAATAAAACAAAAATGTTCGGGGAAAACAATTAGAATAAAATTGAAATTAAACAATCAATATTCAATTAACCAAAACAAATGAACTAAATAAATTGACTATGGTCATGTGCTCTAAGAAAGAGAAAGAACTTCCGTTCGCCAATATTTAAAATCTCTGTAAAATATGATAATCAGTCTCATCTGCAATATTCCCTTCGATCCTCAAAATTTGAAATAAACACGGCACCATTGTTGTGCAGTTATTCATTACTTATATAGTTTGTAAAGGGGGAGATAGAATTTAGGTTAAAGCTATAGTGGATAGAATAAATGAAATAATTAGTTGTCATTGCGTTGTGAAATCAAAATTCATTAAATTCAATAGTTACAATAATTACAATAACCCTGAATAATGCAGCATGAGACATGGTTATTCACTAAAATTTAACCCTTTATTTGGCATTACGTTACAACATTTAAAGCATTTAGATTCATAATTGATCCTGGACAAACAATTGAGACATGGCAGACTTACCCCAAAGGATTAAGAAGGGGGTCGACATCTTGAAGGCAACACCACTGAGTTATGGCAACAACACAGGGACAGGCAGCTAATTCGGAGATTCAGGTAAATCTGAAGAGATCAAGGGCTAAGTCGAAGGCTCCAAGGAATTGGGTGACTTGGGAAATGCCCCTGGCATATGGGGTGGCTTATGGAGATGGTGACCAGAGGCGAGGTTAATAGAGTCTAAGATGCATTTTCTTCTGGCTATTTTTAACCAAGTCAGTATTTCTCCAAACTTATTCTGAAATTCTCTTACTCTCTATATGTTGAGAATATTATTATTTTCTTTCTCGGTCATCCGCTATATTTATCCAAGTTTGGGGTCCAGGGACAGAAATGCCCTTGGCCAATCGGAAGCAAGAAACCGCCCTTCACACTGCCTCTGGTCAAATCGTAAGAGAACAGCTCCCCCCAAAGGTCTGCCAGTGGTCAAACCCCGGTAGCCGCCCTCACTCTCATAGGTTCCACGGGATGTATTGAAATCAGGATGTGGGGGACATCTGCCCCTTAAGCCATTAATTTCAACCCCGCTTGACTGCACTTTAACGTCAGGTCGCACAAAGGTCCATTGAAAAAATAGTGTCAAAATCTCAGAATTATTAGGTCCAAGAATTTGAACACCTGATCCAGGAATTTGACATTGCCGTGACCCTTCAAACTCAGAGTGTGGTTCTGACTAATTAAGTGGTAATGATTGTTGGACGATTAAATCGTGCCAACACTATGGGACTGACAGTCCCTCTTCGCTCAATACTGAAACTGCTTTAAAATTTGAAGGAAAATAGATAAAATAGTAAAGTAAAATATATTATTGAAAAGAATTAAATTCTCTACCACTCTAGGGTCAATATTTAGTGTTTCGGTGCATTATTGAAGAGTTATCCGGTCAAAAATGAGGAAAAATGTGTGGGGGGGAAATGTTTTCTCCAAAATTACAGACTTTCAAGAGCGGATATCTCGAAAACTATACAAGATATTAAAACACCTGAGGGGTGAAACTTGTAGCAAATTTAATTAGCTTTCATTTTGTGTATTACAATTATATCGGTAGGCCGCATAGTTTTCGAGATATAAGCAAAAAACCGAAAAATGGGACATTCAACCCCCCCTCCCCCCTTCAGCTCAGGGGCGGGGACTTTTGATATGTTCACCTCCTAACTAGTCCAAACAAAGTTACAAAGTAAAAAATTGTGTTCCAAATCTTTCCCTCTATACCCTTTTTTCAGTCTTCGTTGCCTGGACTAATAGTAATAATAAGAATCTCTGTCACTCATTTAGTACAAACGAAAATTTTCAATGAACTTTTAAAGGTACATAAACGTAATTTCTGCTATTCATTTTTGGTATTCCGCATGTTCGGATGCTCACAATTTGTCCATTCGGTCATGCACAAACAAAAAAGATACAAATTAAACCATTTTCTTCTCCTCCGGACGAACATTTTTGTACAAATGAAAAGTTTCGACATACTTTTAAAGATGCCTAAACAGAATTTCAGAATTTTTTTTTTAATCTACATTTTATGACATTTATAATTTTTCAATTTGTTCACAAACAAACGACCAAAATTTAGTCATTTTCTTCGCTCCAGACGAACACAACCTTTTTCGCTGTTTTCTTCTTCTGACCACAACAGATGGTGGAAGTTGCCTTCAGTCTGGCACTTCCTTTTCCTCGAAATTCCTCCACCAAAGGGGGTGCCAAACATCGGAAACATCTGTCAACGTCAGACCCCCCGATGTCGTGCAGTGGAGACAGCAGCAGGCGGATGGGCATTTGTAACTGCCAGGGTTGATAACGAGAAGACGCATGGACCTCGCTGACTGAAAAGTCACTGATAGAAAAGTAAAGTAACCGCGGCCGATAGGGAAGATATTTTAATGGGTTTTTGGTGGGATATTCATTGTTTAACTAGTGTTTTTGATGTGGATATTTGTTAGTACGTCTTTCTTCAAAAAAGGGATATGCACTATACATACATTTTCGGAAGAAATAGTGGTGCGATTATGTATATACCTCCTACTTCAACAGATTAAAGCTGCAAAGAGGCTTACAAGGCAATGGGAAGTTGTTGTTTTTTCATAAAGTCTATATTCGTCCAGATTTATAGCACACTAGCTGTTATACCCGACGTTGCACGGGTAGAGGTGGAAAAATAATTTAACAGTCAATTTAACTATTTTTTTCTTTCATTTTAGTTACATAAGATATGAAGATTACCCAGTAATTTTCCATTTAATAACCCAACTTGGATATAGTAATGATTAATATTAATTTCAAAAATACCTTTGACAAGAAGCTCAAATTAAAAAGAATACATATTTAAGTAAAAAATAATCAGTAAGAATTAAAAATGGAAAAACAGCTAAATCTTAAAAGGGTCTCAAACATTTATTTTAACGCAATTCAAGGGAGTTCTATAATAAATTAAGTAACTTTTTTGGACACTTTATAGATATAAATACAATATAAGCAGTACAAATTTCTACCATAATTCAATACAAATGCTGAAAAATTAAGAATTCAATGCATATGTATACAGTACTAAATCAATGCAGATATGTACAATAATTGAATGAAAATAAATACAATAATAATTGAATGAAAATAAATACAATAATAATTGAATGAAAATAAATACAATAATAATTGAATGAAAATAAATACAATAATAACGCTAGCAAATTTATACCGTTCTTCGCACGGATTAAAAATTATCAAATCGTTCCAAATATGTGTACCATATAACCTGTTATAGGATCATAAACTTATGTTATTGTTCCCGCTCGTTATAAAGTATAAAATCCCGTTTCATTGCCTTAAAATTCCAAAATAAAAAATACGCTATAAAATGCACTCATAAATGTCATCACAATTCCCTCATAAATACATAAAACCTTTTAGCTCATTTGGTGCGTTTTGGAAAATAATTTGGCAAGAAAATATATATAGCTACAAACACACCAATTATACAGCTCTAACACAATGACCTTCGAACAACCGACCAGATTATAAATTATTTATAAAAGAAATTGCCCATTTCGCGAGTTTTAGTTAATAATTTGGCGAGTTTGGCGAAAAAATAAATACATAAAACACTAATATGCAGCTCTAGTGCGATGACCTTTATTAACCATCATAGTTCAGTAATAGCTTAACTATACATTTATTGCTTAAATATGCATACATGCAGTCAACAGAAAAATCAATGAAAAAATCACATCAAATAAACCCACAATAAAATCCGGGAATGGAGACTGGCGGAATTACGTCACTTGAAACATGTCAATTATTTTCAAATAATGAAATTAGTTTCTGAAGGTAATGGCAACAGAATAAAATAAACATTTTCAATTTTAAATGTTTTCGTTAAAAGTTTTATTTAATTTTTTCAGCCGATGGCATCAGGAAAGTAAAAAAAGATCGTATTTGAGCCAAAGTGGTGTAGTTTTTTCAGAAAATTCGAATAAAAACGTTCGAAAACGATAGAAGGAATGGTCTGATTCGAAAAATTCTTAGCCTATGTTTGTTCCAGAGATGAGATGAATTTTTGTGCCAAATTTCGTAACGATCTGTTGCGTGGTTCTTTAGATCTCGTGTCTTATACAAACAAACGGAAGTTGCCTTTTATGTATATAGATTACCCTGGCATTTATCAGTGTTTTCTTGATCCTTTAACAATTATTTTCAAATCAATCTTTAAATAAGTTACTTTACTTTCTTACTGAGTTTTTAAGAATTTACATAATAATTCGATCAAAAGTATAATTAAAAAAAAAAAAGAAACCTGACTGAATTAGGAAACTGTAAGAGTTGCTCAAGCTTCCAGTAAGTACTGGGACTATTTTAATATTTTGTAGGAGTAATAATTACTTTAAAAAAATTATTATATCACAAAAAAGCCTCACTTACTTAGGAATCAAAATTTAATAATCATAATTAACGCCATTCACGTGTCCTTTAAGGGAACATAATTGATATTCGAATGAAATTTTTAACTCGAAAAACCTTTGAGAAGTAGATTACATGGAATGGGATACAAAAATATGTTATACTCTGTGTCCAGGACAAATAGTTGTCAATTTATTGCAGTGCAGCAAAATTAAAGAAAACTAAGAGTTTTTAACCCCACGCCACTTTTTCCCACAAATTCTGGCCCAGAACAACATTCTGACCCGAATACACCGGCAAAGACCTTCAAGGCGAAAAGAATAATCCGCTTTCATTCCAATGCGGAAGAAAATCCCATGTTCTTCTATTCTTGCTACGACTACTTCTCTTGCTTGGGAATTACTTAATAAGAGATATTAAGAATAACCTCTTTTAGAGCTCTTAAAATGACCTTCAGTGAACTCTTGGCTTAATGCTTTTTTTCTTTCAAATACATAAACATGCTATAACGCCATGATAATAGTAAATGAAATATGCATAATGGAATGGTGCAATGCAAATACTTAAAAAAAGGGAAATATTATGGATGCTTCAGATTGAAGATCCTCGGGTAAAATGCAAACAAGGCAATATTACCATAAATTTGCACCAAATATAGTTACAATGCCATCGAGTTACCGACATGCTTAAAATAATTGAGTGAACTTATAAAACAAGACATATTTTACGTAAATTAAAAATTGCAAAGAAAGCATTTCTATGATATACTTTTTTTTTAAATTGTTGTGATCTCTTTTAAGTCATTTGTTTTAAATTTTCAATTACCTAATATGAAATATAATTTAATGTGTTATTGATTTATTGAGCAATGATTAAAAATCGGGTAGAGTTACACACTCCTAGTTTAAAGTACTATCAGCTTAATGTGTGTGTACAACAACTATTAACCTGAACTCAGTTGCCTTCTTTTGTTTTTGTAAACAAACAATAAACACTTTTCAACAATAAAAATCACATTTTTTACAAGCAATTTTAAACATTAGATAGCTCTTCGGGTAAATCTATCGCATAGGTAGTAAAGACTAACTAGAGATATTTTAATTGATTGATTTTGCATTTAAATGCCATTACTTCTAAATGCAAAACAGATGATACTACTACTATGATTTAAATTATCCCAGCTAACCAGTAAGTAAATAGACAAAGATAGTCAAATGCTAAAAAAGAAATCTTAAGTTTATTAAAACAATTCTTGCCAGCATTACATACAGCTGTTGTTTTGTTTCTTTACAATACTATCTACAATTATATCAAAAACTAAATATGTACAATAAGCATAACCTCCTAATTGATGGAGGAAAAAAATCAAACTGATAAATACAAATAAATTTGTGGCTATATTTAGTAAAAATTTTAACTTACGCCAGTTCTATGTAAATATACAGCCCTCTAGGGTATTGCTATGGACACTCAAGACTTTAATTTACACTGAACTAAACATTATTTAAGAGTTATTTAAATGAGATTCAATTGCGTTTGTTTTAAGTACCTACAATAAGTCATTAAACACCGATTTCAGCCTGTAAGTTCTAAGTTTAATATCTTTGCAATCTTAATTTGAAAATTCTCTTTATTTAACAAGAACTCATATGCCTAAATTTTTTATCTGGCTGAATACAATCACAATAGTACTTTGCCTGCTTTAAACTGAAATATGAAATAATAAAATATTTTTCAGCCAAAATGAGACTCAAAGTTATTTTGTTCTATTGAGTGACCAACTCTTTTAATGTTCTAAATTAATTGGCACAATCAAGAATTAAAAATATACATAATTCCTAAATACAATTAAAAAATACATAAATTATTATACCAATAAAATATGAACAAAATGATGATGAAACAAATATAATGGGAAATATCAGTGAATTAACTAATTCACAAATCAATTTTAAAAAATTACAAAACAATGGGTAAACATGCAGCATTTTAATAAAAATACTTTGATTAGTATCAGTTTGTATGGGACTTTAAAAAAATGTTTACGAGCTGGTTTGTGCCATCTGTAATAAGAGTAGAAGCAGAAACCACATTCAAACCTCAGGGGAAAAAGTGACCCTAGAATAAACCATGTGATGAGAGTGTCATAATTGGTAACTTAGCACCTGCTGACGAAACAATAGTTGACTTTATTAAAATATTTCAAATTGCGATAAATTATCTGAAAAAACAAAATAGAAAAACGTCTTGGCTATTTTATTGACCTGTGTAGAAGTCGAAACTAAAAAGAGGGTTGCTTTGTTTTTGACAGCAAACATAGGTAATTGCCAAATGTGCCTAAATTGGGCAAAGCATGTTATCGTTCTTCCAATATTATATATTTAAGAAAGGGTAACAAGAGGTACTGCACTTTGCTTGTTATTCAAATATTTAAAACAAAAATTGATTAAATAGATATACTTTAATTTACTTTTTTCAAAATAAACAACTTTTAAATAAAATATTTATAAAAAATTATGGGTGATTTTCTCGAAAATTTATACAGTGAAACAAATCTAGACACACTAAATTTAAATAGAAATAGGATATGTATTAAAACAACTTTTATTTTTTAACATGAGTAATTTTAAAATTACCAAGGCATTTGAATACAGGAGTATTCAATAAATATTTATACACCTAATTCATGGCAATTACATAAAATAAAGCTCGAAAAAAACACGTTCTGTTTTAGGGCACTTCTTACACATTTAATGTCCAATGGCTAAAAATCAGGGGCTTGATTTATATAACTATAAATTAAATTGTTTAACTTCTAAACCAGGTTTTTTTTTAAGCTTTTCAAATTGCAATTCACAGCAGAATTTAATTTGTTGTTCAAACATCTAGCAATAAAAATGATGCAAATAGTCTGTTATTTTTTTGGTATAGTTTTTAAAACAAAAACAACGTACATAAAATATGATTTATGAAAATTTCATCACTGAAATAAATTTGGCCAGGCTAACAGTATGACAATTTGTTTTTTAAACATGATTTGACGAATAATATTCTGAATCTTTCAGTGTAAATTGGGTTAATCCTAGTCACTGGCCTGGTGACTTTTCGAGCATGGCGACATTTCAAAAATTGTTTACTAAACGCTTTATTTACTTTACCTTCGATTTTTTTCGATCAACTTGATGAGTACAATATTAGTTTAACACCCCTTTTCGATTAATGTACATGGTTGCCAAATAGGTAGGTACATATATTTTCTGGTTTGTGAGTTTGATCAGAGACCCGCTTATAAACCTTCGTCAAGTAAAACAGACACATACAGAATCTTTTACTGAAGCAGAGAGAAAGTCCACCCAGGGCGAAGGCCGGAATCAAACTCGCACCCAGTACAGTGAGCAGACTGTTAGCGTAATAGGCTGCGATCAAACCCACTAAGAACAACCGGGCCCCCATGGTTGCAGAAAAATTGATTTTTTAAAATTTTGTAATACGTCACTGGGCCAGCGAGTTGAATTAATCATCAGCGAAAAACTAATCAAATTTAATTTTTATCATTTAACTATCAGCGGATTCTCAACCATCAAGTTTACAAATGATTAAATGAAATTAAAAAAAACTCTTGTCAACTAAAGAAGTTAAATTTAAAATAATGGAGAGTCTGACAGTGTTTGGAAATTTCTTTAAAAAAAATTGCTATATTATGGCAAAAAAATATATGCATAAAATTACATTACTTTATACATTACTAGAAAAATATTCATACCATTGCTTACTCTATCACTAATTGCTTATGGCAACTTTAATTATACTAATCTTCTCATTTAAAGTACATACGATTTCTATTTTACATTAATTTTTAATTTAAAAAAAACATTACAAATTATTCATTTCAGCAACAATATTTAAGTCTTTTTTAAGGAAAAATATGCAAATGTTTGCAAGTCCAATTGAAAATGAAAATAAGTCAACATTTCAACTAATGAAAGAACTATTAAATATATTCGTTTTGAAAGTAAAAACTATCAGATGAACTCATGAAAAAAAGTGGAGAGTTCTTATTAAAAAAAAAAGGCAAACTATTTACAATAAGTATATATACAATATTCAGCATGCTTATATTAAATGCACTGGGTACATAAAAGATAAAAAGTGTAAGATTTTTTAAAAATTTGATTGAATTGAGATTTCAAAAAATGCACAAGGATTTAAACCTGCAAATGAATCACCCCTAAATATGTATTTTACTTTCAAATACAATTTTAGATTCCTGATAATTGACCTTTTTTGGACAAATGTATTGGTTATTACAGCAAATTCCTTTAATATAAATAAATATTACCACTATATAAGCACTTTGCATAGAAAAGTAATCTTATCAACTCAGGGATATAACTAATTTCTAAATGCGGTGTATTATGATATATCACTGTTTATTTTTGTATGTATCTAAATTTATTAATATGTTTTACTTTAGATTGAGTCAGGTTGCTAAAATTATTGGCTCATATGGTGCCATAAACTATATTTTTAAGATTAAAATTTACACATAAGATTTTTAAACAAAATTTCGTGCAGCTTTAATGTTCATAATGCCTGTTCCTTTTCAAAGTGCAAAATTATATGTTTTATAGCATAATTCAATAATTACAGTGCAAATTTGCAGCAACAAATATATTGCAAATCCCCAAATGTTGCAAGGGAGTTCTTGTCAACTAAACAGAAATATTTAGTTTTGAAATTAAAGAAAAGAGATTATTTTAAAGTATTTGAAATAGTCTACAAAATTTCAGCAATAAGTTTCACCTATATTTTTAAAACTAGATTTAGAAATTAGACATGGTAAAGGTTGTTACAAGTATATTAAGAATCTACTGTATTATAAATAAGTACAATGTTTTAAAACAATGAGGAACTTACTTCATCAAGGTGATTTCTCAGAACAGAAATCGAATTAAATAAGCTGCTGAATTATAAATGTAGATATCTAAGCACCAAATTTCAACACTTATAATAATCCTATTTACAAATGATCCTTTAAACACACTAAAGATGGCACTCAAACAATATCACACATAGGCTTCGTTACGATGCAGCCTTCGACACAATCCGCGATACACGTTCTTCCACGAAGTAAAAGTCTTTCCGGACCAAATCCACACTCCAGATGTGATGCCCACCATCAAAGTCATGAGATACTTGATCATGAACACGGGAAAGTCTGGCTTGGGCCAATAATTGTTTTCTTTGATGACTTCGGGACATGGGATACTGTACATGGGACGACTGCATTTCTCCTTTTGCCAGGACAGCATCCAGTCATCATGGAAATGAGTCTCGTACAGGTAACAGGCGATGACGATCACCGCCGGAACGGTGTAGAGGACAGAGAACACACCAATGCGGAACATCAGCTTTTCTAGTTTGTCGGTACGCGTGCCATCGTGCTTCATGATGGTACGGATGTGACATAAAGACACGAATCCGGCAAGGAGGAATAAGGTTCCAAGTACGAGGTACACAGTTAGTGGGATGAGAACGAATGCGTTGAGGGACTGCTTGTTCCAGATGCCGACGAAACACACACCGCTTAGGACATCCCCTTCGACTTTACGCAGGGCTAGGATCGCGATGGTCTTGATGGCCGGTACGGTCCAGGCTGCCAGGTGAAAGTACTGGGAGTTGTTCTCGATAGCCTCGTGCCCCCACTTGAGGCCAGCGCTGAGGAACCAGGTTAAAGTGAGCACCACCCACCATATGGAGCTGGCCATGCTGAAGAAGTAGAGGATCATGAAGAAGATGGTGCACCACTTCTTGTCGTTACCCTGGGTGATGGTGCGCACCATCTTGATGTTGGTGCGATTGTTGGGCGAGGGGAAGGGGTCGTTACAGGAGACCTGCTCGTCCATTATGAATCCGGCGACATAGACAGACGCCACCATGAAGTAACAGACAGAGAGAAATATGATGGGTCGTTCGGGGTACCTGAATCGGTGCCTATCCACAAGGAAGGTTAGTACCGTAAACAGGGTTGAGCACATACACAGAATGGCCCAGATTCCAATACACGTGCGAGCGAATTTCTTCTCTTGCGAAGTAAAGAACATAGAATCACAGGGAGCACCACAATCTTTCTCTTCGGCTTTTCCAACCTGGAAGGAATATCCCAAGCCGGTGGGTACTTTGAATTCTTCGGGACAGATGAACTTGCGGCCTTTGGTCACCGTCACATTACTCCTCACAGGGGTCAGAGGATAATTTCCGGAACCGGGCGATGGATGGTGGGCCCTCTCGGTGTTATTCTCACCGACACACAGAACTTCAGTTCCAGGCTCGGGGAATTTGTCACAATCCAGACTCTTCGGCCACTGGAACCCAAAGTTATTCATGAGCCGCTCGCAACCATCCCTGGCTTTCATGCACAGGGACCTACAGGGTGGGATGGCCTGCTCAATGATGGTACACACTGGAGCATACATGGTGCACAGGAAAAACTGCAGATCAGGACTGCACTGCACCTTCACCAGCGGGAAGAACTGGTGTACCTCGAGCCCGGCATCTTCTTGCTTCTGGTGATTGAGCAGGTTGGGCATGATGGTTTCGTTGTAGGGAATGTCTTTGCACAAGGGAATGGTGATGGGTTCGCACCGTCCGTGGTGAGGAATCAGGGATTCGCGATCCGAAACCCGCGAGCTGACGATCTGAGCGTGGCTGCCGTGCTGAACCGCGGCCGTCGCTAGGACAAGCCACACCGGTAACCACGATACAAACAGGATGACAGCCATGTTTGTTTCGCTCCTTCCGAGCGGAGATGGGGCTGCTCGCGATGTGTGGCGTGTTTATTTCACCTCCTCGGCTATGGATCGTGGTTTATTCCACGGCAGGCGACTGTTCGATGGGATAATCATTCGTTCCGGTGACACAAGGGCGATTGGAATAAACAAGAGGACGATTCGGACACGGAACGAGAAAAAGCGACGTCGACTCCCTGGCACGCACCGAAAACAACTCTTCGCTTCGTTCGATGTGATTGGGCGACGGAGGCGCCGCTAAGGCTCGAAGCGTAGCCTCTCTTCTAATGGGGGTCAGCCACAAATTTATTTCCAGTTAAACTAATGCAAACTGATAAAACGACCTCGTTTAAAACAACTCGTTTATAACGTCATAAATGT
This sequence comes from Oedothorax gibbosus, assembly GCA_019343175.1. Taxonomy (NCBI): domain Eukaryota; kingdom Metazoa; phylum Arthropoda; class Arachnida; order Araneae; family Linyphiidae; genus Oedothorax; species Oedothorax gibbosus. The sequence goes on along the minus strand of JAFNEN010000709.1, from coordinate 42,662 downwards.
TCGGTCCTTAGAATTTTCCATGGAACTTAATGTACCAGAGAAAGAAAAAATTAAACCAATAATAGTAGCACATAAAGTTAAAATGTATTCAATAAAAGTCCTTTTATAACTTTAATTAATATTATGATTACGAGTAGACACAGTCGGGCCAACCTTGTCGTTATGAAAACCATCGCCTATCAAGTTCATTACCTGTAGTGAGGTCTGAATTGCCTCGGGTGGTGAAAGGAAGAATTTGCCGAAACTGCATATTTGTTGCGACACCTCTTTAGTGCAAGTATATATTGGGGGCTTCTAGTCACTAGAAGATTAAACATTTGTGTCTGAATGAGAATGACGAATGTGGATCATGTAATACATATAATATATTTTTACCATTTTATCGGCTGCCTTATAACATCGATCAAACCAATCACATTACGTCAATTTCCGAGGCAAAGTCAAGTTAAAATCTAAGTGAATTGAAACTTGAACTGAAAAAAATTTCAAAATTTACCGAAATTTTGGGGTCTACATTTATCATAACAGAAACTAAAATTTAAGGGATCAGGGATCCCGAACACTTTGGAGCACTAGGCACGGACCTTATGGTAGATTAGGCCTTGTATCCAATATAACTCAAGTAGACAAAAAATTATAAAGTGATTGTACTGTAAATAGTTTGATTTATTTAAAAACATAATTTTTGTTTTATTATTTTTAAGATTGCGTAGATTGTATCATAGTCTACAATCACAGCAATAAAGTTGAACAACAAAATACTGAAGTAGAAATTACTGAAATTAATTTAAAGAATATTAATTCAAATAAAACACTGGGGGTTCCGCGTGAGGCTTACCACCTTACCGGGACATATGCCTAGCACCCGAGAGCCATTGGTCACGTAAGCTGGAATGGGCACGGCAGGCCTTGGCCCACTAACGGGCTGTTGCGCCGAGGAGTTTAGTTTTTTTTATTAATTCGAATTCCATCCATGGGGACTCGCGCACAGACTCAAAAGTGACAATTGCTGGAACCAACCAAAATATCCATAGGATTCAAAGTAAAATCATCTCAAACTTTTTCTTTCGCCTTCACGTGGTTATTTTTGTACCCCTTTTCCGCGAACCTTGAATGTGGTTTCCGCTTTTTCTTACTTCAGTTCCATGGTTCGGATAGCCACGATAAATGTTATCGTGTCAGATTCTGCCATATTTAAGTCAAGAAAAACTTTGTTCTTGAATTTAACTCAATTGTCTGGCAATTTTACGCTGTTTTTTTGCGGAGCGGAGAAAATTTCTTGAGTTTGCCTCGAGCCCCCCCCCTCCTTTCAAGGGTTTCACAATAATACTAACATGTGAAAATACATCTGAATAAATCATGCCAGTCCAAGCAAGTGTTCGGCATTTCCTGTCATTCTACGATGTCTTACCCAAACTCTTTGCTTCATCCCCCTTCTGTCGAAAAGCTAAACTTTAATTTTAAAAACCCTACAATTTGATTTCCACACAATATGTTTTTTTAAAAAAAAACTAAACTCTCCTCTGGACAACAGCCCGTTAGTGGGTCTGCCATTGAGCTTTTTGACCAAGCTCTGGGGGTAGCTATGTCCCGTAAGGTGGTCCCTCACGGGGGACGCCATGTTAGTTCCACCCTGCTTGCCCCTCATTTTTTGACAGAAGGGATGAAGTTTGAGTGAACTCGCTATCCGGATTCGAACCCGGACCTGTAGCATGGCAATGCGAGCATCCCACTAAGCTTGCTCAAACCTAGAATCTTCCAGATCTACATTTGTGCACGACCCCCCAAGCAACTCTTTACGATCCTGCGTTCGATTTGAGCGAGGGAGGGTGATCCGAATCATAGGGGAAAAGAATCGTCCTACTAATTCCCCCTCTTAATCCGCTAATCGAGCGCCTCGAAGTCACGATTGCCAATTCTCAAGGGTGAGGTTTTCGCCTTTTCGGAATTGTTGTTACATATTTGGTGCTGGATCATTGAATACAGAAAAGACAGAGCCTTATTTTTCGACAGGGCAAACGGGGCACGTGCCTAGGCTCCCATGTCAAGGGGGCCCCAACATTAGGTTTAAGAAGTAATTTTGATTAAAAAATGTTTTTAAATAGTTGTCCGATATAAGTAAGCTGCCATAGTTTCGAAAAGGGATTTTTTAAAAACTTGAAAAAATATTCGACCACAATAAAACGTGATTATATTTTATACGTGATCAAATTTTATACAAGTATTCAAGCTCAATGTCAATGTGATATATGTTTGATGGCCCCAAGATTGAATTAAAGTAATTTTTGAGTTAAAAAAAATTGAATTAGTTGCCCGGCATTAAAGAAAGCTACAATAGTTTTAAAAAGGAAAATTTTAAAAAAGTTGAAAAAATATATTCAAGTACAATAAATTTTATATACGTATTCAAGGACAGAGTCAATATGTTTTAAGTAAAAAATATTTTGAAATTAGTTGTCCGACATTAAAGAATGCTTCCATGGTTTTGAAAAGGAGAATTTAAAAAGGTCGAAAAAATATTCGAGCACAACAAATTTTATATGTATAAGTATTTAGAGTAATTGCAATAATGATTTTATGGATATAAACAAAGAGTAGTCTATCACATCATTAGACAACAGATTTTCTGTTTAAAAAATATTTACAGAGTTGATAACTAAAATATTGGATTTACTAAACAAATAAAAAAAGACGGCACTTTGGCGTTACTTTTTTTTTAATACTGTGCTCGTGCCCAACCTCTAGCTCAATAATTAATAATATTCCGATGTAAATAGTTTATTTAGCCTAAAATTACACTATCGTATTTTTTTTTAAATGATCTTTATCAAACTAAAGTAATAGTTGTGAATATTGAAGGCTCCAAAAAATAAAAACTGGCAAGACTGGAAACAATTGAAGAGCTTAGTGGAAGAACATGCTAAGTGACATTTTTGAAAAAATTGAGAATTTTGTGCAGTCAATGAACATATTTCAAACTACTTTAACGATACTAAGTTTACTTTATTTCATAAACTACAAGTTTAGTATATTTTTTACGCTTTACAAGTACAGTTTTCAACAGATCTGAGTGCGAACGAAAAACTTTAAAGCTCATTTTCTTGTTTTCACCTTTTTGTTACTTAGCACGTTCTTCCACTAAGCTCTTCAATTAGCTGGAAATTTTTTTCATGATTCCGCCCATAATTTTATCTACAGAGAGCCCCGAGTGAGTTTAATTATGGACACCTTGTATATCAGCGAAACACAAAAACTCAACTAACCAGTTGTTAACAAATCAATCTAAAATCAGTTTACATTTTTTCTACACAGCCTCTGCCATATAATTTGACACTACCTTAAAACCTATTAAAAAAATCCAATTGACGAATTTATGAAACAAAATTCACACTTCCTCATCAAACTAGTTGCGTTTTATTTCCTTCGGAGAGGCATCAAAAAGCTAATAGGAGGACGAGCCATCGTTTAAGACCCATAAAGTGCTTAACTTTCAGGTGTCGCAACGCGTTGTAAACCTGTCCAAAGCGTGTGCTAGTTGAAGGTTTCAGGATGGCTAATTGAGAACTTTTCTATTCTATGGGATTCTGTTGTTAAAAGGAGGCTTCACTTGGGGACAGGATTTGTAGAGGGCTTTAGTACGAGTGGATTGAATGAGAGTTCAACACCTTTTGAAAGAAAAATGATTGTGTTGCAATAGAAATTAAACTGGCCTGAGTTCCGAAACTGGGGTTTTAATGCTTTTCTATTATTTGAAATGCGATTGTAAAAAGTGTCAAAGAATTGGCAAATATTTCCAGAAATAGTGGGATACTTAGAGGAATTTTTGTCATAGAAAACTAAATTAAACATAAAAGCATAACCAAAAATGTAATTAAGTTTTATGTTTATTAAAATTAGGGCCTCAACCCTAAAGCAGCTTACACACATGCGATGGCGACTGACGAATTTCATCAAAACGGCCACTGATGACAACGGAAGGCTCTCGGAAAATCGCCCAAGGAAAAACTCTTAATATTTCATGAAAGCAAATAAAAAAATCCTAGATCTAGTTTGTAAAATATATAATGAAAAATTAGGAAAAATGTATAGTGCCACACACATAACTGTCCAAAATCAAAGTACATATTTTCTTTTGATAAAAAAATCAGAGAAAGGGTTCTCACACATTTGGATTTTATACAAAAGAACCCTTTTCGTGGAATAAAACACCAACACAATGGTTGTGTTTATAGCTGCTTCTAAATTCGCACAAGACCTCTATTATCTGCCATGGCGAAATGACAACAAGAACTTCTTTGTCATGTCCTGCAATGGCGAACAAACAAAGCCGAAGCATTCTTTTTCGGAACCAAAAACTCAAGAGAGATTTTCCTCAAATTCGTGGAGCCCCTTCTACGATAAAATTTTAAGTTTTTTTATTTCTTTTGAGGAGGTGGAGGTTCCGTTGCTTGACTCACTCAGATTTCAATGGTCTTTATGATAAGAAACCGCCATTTTCGAATCAAAAATACAAACATTGATAGGCTATACATGGGAATAGGTAAATAGACTACGACAGTGTACTATTTAGTAAATAGTTTCCTGTTCTGTGTAAATGTAACGGTCAGATCTTTATCTTTTCAAACTTTCCGTGTATATCGTTCACTTGAAAGTAATCAGTCACAGTATGATAAATAGAATTTTGTTGAATAAGAACTCGACGTTTCGTAATTTCTCTTTTGAAATTAATACTACACTGCTTTTTGAAATTTTATAGCATAGGGTACACAACAGAAGTAGAGATTAGAAGAAATCCTGTTAGTTAGAACATTTATCCAAGAAACAAAATTAACCAAATTTATTCATTTTAGAAATGGCATAATAAAGATATGCCAGAAGATAGAAGATTTCATCATTTTATTATATGAAGTTATAGAAACGTCTTGAAAGTTGTTAAAATTTCTTCTAAAACTAGATAAGACAAGCTAAAATTGTCTAACCCTGTCCGTTTTAAAGAAGGTCCAAATAACTAAACCAAGTCTAACCACACTCAGAAAAAAAATTATGTTCAACAAGTAAAACACAAGTATGTAAAAATGGCACATTAAAATATTGTGTTGCTTCAATACAAGAATTGTGTTGATGACGTACAACACAATTTCGTGTTGTTCCAAAACGCAACT